>JAUJPP010000012.1:5254211-5553968 GCA_030562195.1 Nipponacmea schrenckii
TATTAAGACGATATTTTAGTGCTCTAAGACAGTTAACAGCCCTTCCAGTTTTTGTTAAAATCTCATTTATATGCTTATCCCATTGACAGTTTATTGAAAAATAAGACCCAAATGTTTATGAAAATCCACTTCTTTGATAGGCACGTCGTCTAATTTTAGTGTAGGCGGAACAGGAGTTTGTTTAGTAGAAAGTGCTAGTGTTTCAGTTTTCAGCGGGTTGAAGGACAACAGCCACGTCTTCGCCCAGGTACTTATTCTTTCTAGATCTTCATTTAGGATAATCGCACTCGCTGTTGGGTCATCAATTTTCAGAATCAGGCTTGTGTCATCCGCAAATAGTCTTATGTTCGATCTTATGTTGTTAACAATATCATTTATATATCAGAAATAATAAGGGACCAAGGACGGAGCCCTGCGGAACACCAGCTTGTACAGTTCTGGGACAAGAGGAGACTCCACTTATAACAACTTTTTGCTTTCTATCAGATAGATAGTTTATAAACCAATTTAGTAAGTCTCCTCTTATTCCAGCTGCACCTAGCTTATGACAGAGTCCGTCATGCCAGACTCTGTCAAAAGCCTTGCTTATGTCGCAGAACACCGCCCTTGTGTATGAACCTTGATCGATATTGCACTTAACTAAGTAATTTGTGTAAAAACATTATTGTGGGTGCAATATAGGATACAATTTTTAATGGATTTTGATGAAAATTGGTATAAGTATTGAAATCAATAAGACGGCAGTCAAGTTTGAAATTGACAATTCTTCAATGAACGTTTTTGGAGTTATTGCCCTTGACTTAGTGAAATTGCGTCAAAATTTTATTGTGGTTTCAATAAAGGCTATAATTTTCAATGGATTTTAATGGAACTTGGTATGCGCATTGGTATCGATAAGACAGTAGTCATGTTCGAATTTGATGATTTTTTGATGAACAGTTTATGAGTACATGTAGTTGCCCTTGACTTAGTAAAATTGCGTCAACATTTCATTGTGGGTGCAATAGAAGATACAATTTTCAATGGATTTTAATCAAACTTGGTAAGAGTATTGAAATTGATAATACGACAGTCAAGTTCGAAATTGCCAAATTTTCGATAAACGTTTTTAGTTATTTCCCTTGACCTAGTAAAATGGCATCAAAATTTTATTATGGGTGCAATAGAAGCTTCAATTTTCAATGGATTTTGATGAAACTTGGTGTGAGTATTGGAATTGATAAGACGGCGGTCAAGTTCGAATTTGACGATTTTTTAATGGGCACATTTTGACTTATCTCCCTGACTTAGATTAGACCTTAGTCAAGTTTAAATTTGACAATTTTTCAGTGAACGGTTTTGAATAATTACCTTGACTTAGTAAAATTGCATCAAAATTTTATTGTGGTTGCAAAAAAAAGCTCAAATTTTTAAAGGATTTTAATGAAACTTGGTGTAAGCATTGGAATTGATAGACAGTAGTCAAGTTCGACTTTGACGATTTTTTTGATGAACGGTCTTTGAGTTATTGCCTTTGACTTAGTAAAATTGCATCAAAATGGTCAAAAGATTGAAATTTGGAAAATTTAATTTTTCATGTTTTAACTATTTTTACGGTTTTCAATAATTATTATTTTTGAATTTTTGTGATTTTTATGCATTTTGTGTAATCTTTCAAATTAAAGTTTCTCTGTTTCCCTCCATTCTTTCTATTTTTTGTCGAATTTTCACAATTTCAATTCCTGTTTTCTGCAGTTCTTCTGCTCTCAAACCATTGAGAAACGTCGAAAATAAAAAAAAATTGCAAATGTCTCCAATGGGCCACGGTAAGCCAGGGATATTATAGTAAATTATAGTAAAAATCTATATGATTTTAAAAGAATATTTAACATGCCTTATCAAAAAGAAAAATTATATTGATGCAGGTTTTGTTCTTAGTGCTGTTGCTAGGTACTTACAGCTAGGTCCTCATTTCAATAGATTATTCAACTTCGTTGTTGATGTTATAGTATTTTCAGAGTTCAGATATGTCTAACTGTAAGTTTAATCCATTTAATATTGTTGTTGATATATTTATTTTTATACGCCAACATGTGGACGTATATTGTCGTCTCTCCTGTCCGTCGGTCTGTCGGTCCATCAACATTTGTTGTAAATACTATAGAAGGTACAATTTTATATGGATTTTAATGGAACTTGGTATGGACTTGGAATTGATAAGACGGGTTTAAGTTCAATTTTGACGATTTTTCGATGAATGGTTTTTGAGTTATTGCCCTTGTCTTAGTTGGATCTACATCACGTCAAAATGTATTGTTGATGCAATAGTAGCTACAATTTTTAATGGATTTGAATGAAACTTGGTTTGATCATTTAAATTGATAAGGCGGTGGTCAACTTCGAATTTGACGATTTTTCGATGAACTGTTTATGAGTTATTGCACTTGAAGTAAAATTGTTAAAAAAATTTATTGTGGGTGCAATAGAAGATACATTTTAAAATTGATTTTGATGAAACTTGGTATAAGTATTGAAATTAATAATACGGCAGTCAAGTTCGAAATTGACGATTTTTCGATGATTGTTTTGGAGTTATAGCCAAAATTTTATTGTGGTTGCAAAAAGAAGCTTCAATTTTTAAAGGATTTGATGAAACTTGGTGTAAGCATTGGAATTGATAAGACAGTAGTCAAGTTAGACTTTGACGATTTTTTTGATGAACGGTTTTTTAGTTATTGCCTTTGACTTTGACTAAAATTGCATCAAAATGGTCAAAAGATTTTGATGGAACTTCGTGCAATCAGTGGCATTGAAAAAATATTCAATGAATGTTTTTTGAGTTATTGCCCAATTTATTATTCAAATTCAATGCTGTCAGTGGGCGTATATTACCTTGCTATTATAAAGAATTGAAAAAACGCAAAACTTCTCAAATCATCACCAAAATCAATAGGGATCCACTCTATGTCGACATTTAAAAGGATCCATTGAGAATTGAAGGGCACAAAATGAGTACAAGATAAAGATAAATACATAAGTCAGCTTACAAGGCAAAATAATATACGCACACTGGTGGCATTGAATTGAATTATAAGTTGGGCAATAACTCAAAAAACATTCATTGAATATTTGTTCAATGCCATTGCTTTTTTGCTTTGTCGTCAATTTCTAACTTGTCAATCAATTTCAATGCTTTTACCAAGTTTCATCAAAATCCATTGAAAATTGTAGCTTCTATTGCATCAACAATAAATTTGATGTGATGTAACTAAGTTAAGGCAATAACAGTTCATCGAAAAAATGTCATATTCGAACTTGACCGCCGTCTTATCAATTCCAATGCTCACACCAAGTTTCATTAAATCCAGTTAAAATTGTAGCTTCTATTGTCTCTACAACAAATATAGAGGCAGGGGCAGTAACTCAAAATCCATTCATCGAAAAATTGACAAAATCGAATTTAACGGCCGTCTAATCAATTCCAATACTCATACTCATAGCCCTTGAATTAGTAAAATTGCGTCGAAATTTTATTGTGGGTGTAATAGAAGCTACAATTTTCAATGGATTTTGACTTGGCGTGGGCATTTGAATTGATAAGACGGCAGTCAAGTTCGAATTTGACAATTTTCGATGAACGCTTTTTGAGTTATTGCCTTGACTAAGTAAAATAGTGTCAAAGTTTTATTGTGGGTGCAAATAGAGGCTACAATTTTCAATGGATTATGATGAAACTTGGTATGAGCATTGGAATTGATAAAACGGTGGTCAAGTTCGAATTGGACGATTTTTCGATGAACAATTTATTAGTAATTGCCCTTGACTTAGGAAAACTGTGTAAAAATTTCATTGTAGGTGCAATAGAACATCAAATTTTCAATGGATTTTCATGAAACTTGGTATGAGCATTGAAATTGATAAGACGGTAGTCAAGTTCGAAATTGACAATTTTTCGATGATTTTTTTGAGTTATTACCCTTGCCCTTAAATTGCGTCAAAAGTATATTGTGGGTGCAATAGAGGCTACAATTTTCAATGGATTTTAATTAAACTTAGTATGATCATTGGAATTGATAAAGCTGTAGTCAAGTTCGAATTTGGCGGTTTTTCGATGAACAGTTTATGAGTAATTGCCCTTGTCTTAGTAAAATTTCGTCAACATTTCATTGTGGGTGCAATAGAAGCTACAAATTCAATAGATTTTGATGAAACTTGGTGTGATCATCGGAAGTGATAAGACTTTTTGTTGTGGCTGCAAAAGAAGATACAATTTTTAATAGATTGTGATGATACTTTGTAGGAGTATTGAAACAGATAAGATTGTGGTGAAGTATGAATCTGACTATTTCCAATGAACATTTTTTTTTTTGAGTTAATGTTTTCGATTTCGTAAAATTGTATAAAAAATGGTATTGTGGGTGCATAGAAGCTGCATGTTTAGATGAAATTTGGTGCGAGCAATGGCATTGAAAAAATATTCAATGAATGATTTTTGAGTTTTTGCCAAATTAATTATTCAAATGCATTGCTACCAGAGGGCGCATATTACTTTGCCTTACAAGCTATCTGCTATATCTTGTTTTATTGATGTTAACATATTTGCTGACAAAGATTTTGAAATATCTTCAACTTTGAGAACCTATTGCAATCTACAGCTGTGTATATCTTTCTATAGTTATTTTTGTTAGGTTATATCCTGGCACAAAATGTTTTGATTTTTTTTTTTTTGGTTCTTTTTTAGAAGTTCTGCTCTTTTTTGGCAGAGGTAATGATGTTGTATATTGTCATGGACAAATGCATGATGGAAGGTTTATATGTTCTATAATCTAAACATATTATCATATATATATGATATTTTTTGAAGCAAAGATAATTTTATTTAGAAACCCCCATGATAATTGGTAGTTGTTAGTTACCCACAAGATTAATTGCAAATTTATAGTGGCCATATTATATATATATATAACGTGAAATTGGATGTTTTATGCTGAAACTGGAGGTAACTTGACTGGGCTCTTTATTATATTTCTGTAGAAATGGTTCATAAACAAGGTCTTGATTATTCTTCTTCTTTGCTTTTTCAGATTCTGTTTTAAAGGATGCCAATGTGGTATTTGTTGTTGGTAAGTTTCACATTAATTGCATCTTAAACACAAATTATTACTTTGATATCTTCAGTTGTTTTTTGTTCTCATCTGGTAGTATCATGTGCATACCAACAAAAACAATCCCTGACAAAACACTATATCATGAGCTATGCTAGTGAGACTGTGTTCTCATCATCACCTAACAATGGACTGGCAAATGAATGTCATATGAATTTATATATGATATAATGCAATCCAGGTGATAATTTCTATAAATATTTCAGGTGGACCAGGTAGTGGTAAAAGAACACAATGTGCTAAAATAGTAGAAAAATATGGTTTTACCCATCTTTCTACTGGTGATTTATTACGAGAGGAAGTAGCGTCTGGTTCAGAAAGAGGCAAACAGTTAAATGATATCATGAAAAAAGGAGAACTTGTTCCTCTTGTATGTAACTTTAATAAATATGAATATATTTAACAATGAACATAAATTGTATTAGCTATGTTAAAAGATGTTATACTGATTCTATCTGACTATATTATAGGATACAACATTAGCTATGTTAAAAGATGCTATACTGATTCTATCTGAGTATATTATAGGATACAGTATTATCAATGTTAAAAGATGTTATATTGACTCTATCTGACTATATTATAGGATACAGTATTAGCTATGTTAAAAGATGTTATACTGATTCTATCTGACTATGTTATAGGATACCGTATTAGCTATGTTAAAAGATGCTATACTGATTCTATCTGACTACATTATAGGATACAGTATTATCTATGTTAAAAGATGTTATACTGACTCTATCTGGTTTTATTGAAAGAAACAGTATAAGCTATGTTAACAGATGTTATACTGATTCTATCTGACTATATTATAGGATACAGTATTAGCTATGTTAAAAGATGCTATACTGATTCTATCTGACTATATTATAGGATACAGTATTATCTATGTTTAAAGATGCTATACTGATTCTATCTGACTATATTATAGGATACAGTATTAGCTATGTTAAAAGATGTTATACTGACTCTATCTGACTATATTAAGGAAACAGTATTGTCTATGTTAAAAGATGTTATACTGATTCTGTCTGACAATATTATAGGATACAATACTAGCTATGTTAAAAGATGTTATACTGATTCTATCTGACAATATTATAGGATACAGTATTAGCTATGTTATAAGATGTTATACTGACTCTATCTGACTATAGTATAGGATACAGTTTTAGCTATGTTAAAAGATGATATACTGATTCTATCTGACTATATTATAGGATACAGTTTTAGCTATGTTAAAAGCTGTATACTGATTCTATCAGACTATAATATAGGATACAGTATTAGCTATGTTAAAATAAGTTATAATGACTCTATTTGACAATATTTTATGATATAGTATTAATCGTTAAAAGATGTTATACTGATTCTATCTGACTATATTATAGGATACACTTTTAGTATGTTAAGATGTTTACTGATCTATCGACTTATTATAGGATAAGTATTAGCTATGTTAAGATGTTATACTGATTCTATCCGACTATATTATAGGATACAGTATTAGCTATGTTTATAGATGTTATACTGATTCTATCTGACTATATTATAGGATACAGTATTAGCTATGTTTATAGATGTTATACTGACTCTATCTGACTATATTATAGGATACAGTATTAGCTATGTTTAAAGATGTTATACTGACTTATGACTATATTTATAGAAGATACAGTTTTAGCTATTTAAAAGATGCTATACTGAATTTTTATCTGACTATATTATAAGGATACAATATTAGCTATGTTAAAAGATGCTATACTGCTCTATCTGACTATATAGGAACAGTATTATATGTTAAAGATGATTACTGACTCTATCTGGTTATTAGACAGTATTAGCTATGTTAAAGATGTTATACTGATTCTATCTGACAATATTATAGGATACAGTATTAGCTATGTTAAAAGATGTTATACTGATTCTATCTGACTATATTATAGGATACAGTATTAGTTATGTTAAAAGATGTTATACTGACTCTATCTGTATGAAGAACGTATTAGCTATGTTAAAAGATGTAACTGATTCTATCTGACTATATTATAGGTTACAGTATTAGCTATATTAAAAGATGCTATACTGATTCTATCTGACTATATTATAGGATACAGTATTATCTATGTTAAAAGATGCTATACTGATTTTATCTGACTATATTATAGGATACAATACTAGCTATGTTAAAAGATGTTATACTGACTCTATCTGACTATATTATAGGATACAGTATTAGCTATGATAAAAGATGTTATACTGACTCTATCTGACTATATTATAGGATACCTATTAGCTATGTTAAAAGATGTTATACCGATTCTATCCGACTATATTATAGGATACAGTATTAGCTATGTTAAAAGATGCTATGCTAATTCTATCTGACTATATTATAGGATACAGTATTATCTATGTTAAAAGATGCTTTACTGACTCTATCTGACTATAGTACAGGATACAGTATTAGCTATGTTAAAAGATGATATACTGACTCTATCTGACTGACTTTATTGAAGGAAACAGTATAAGCTATGTTAAAAGATGTTATACTGATTCTGTCTGACAATATTATAGGATACAATACTAGCTATGTTAAAAGATGTTATACTGATTCTATCTGACAATATTATAGGATACAGTATTAGCTATGTTATAAGAAGTTATACTGACTCTATCTGACTATAGCATAGGATACAGTTTTAGCTATGTTAAAAGATGATATACTGATTCTATCTGACTATATTATAGGATACAGTTTTAGCTATGTTAAAAGCTGTATACTGATTCTATCAGACTATAATATAGGATACAGTATTAGCTATGTTAAAATAAGTTATAATGACTCTATTTGACAATATTTCATGATATAGTATTAATCGTTAAAAGATGTTATACTGATTCTATCTGACTATTTTATAGGATACAGTATTAGCTATGTTAATATATGTTATGCAGACTCTATCTGACAATATTTTAGGATACAGTATTATCTATGTTAAAAGATGTTATACTGACTCTATCTGACAATATTATAGGATACAGTATTTGCTATGTTTAAAGATGTTATATTGACTTTGACTATATATTATAGAAAACAGTGATAGGTTTTAAAAATGCTGTAGGAACTCTTATCTGACTATACTAGTATATTACTGGATACAATATTAGCTATGTTAATAGATTCTATACTCACTATCCAAATATATATATGATTATACTTATAGGTTACAGTATTAGATATATAAGATCTTATATTGACTATATGTGACTTTATAATAGATAACAGTATTAGATAATATATTTTATCATAATAACTCTGACTATACTTACAGGTTACAGTATAAGGTACTGCATGTTCAAAGATGCTATACTGATTCTATCTGACTATATTATAGGATACAGTATTAGCTATGTTAAAAGATGTTATGATGACTCTATCTGAGTATATTATAGGATACAGTATTAGCTATGTTAAAAGATGCTATACAGACTCTATCTATATATTATAATATTATAGGATACAGTATAAGCTATTGTATGTTAAAAGATGCTATACTGACTCTATCTATATATTATAGGAGAAAGTATTAGGTATGTTAATAGATGCTATACTGCCTCTATCTATATATTATAGGATACAGTATTAGCTGTGTTAAAAGATGCTATACTGATTCTATCTGACTATATTATATGATGAAGTATTAGATATGCTAAAAGATGCTATACTGATTCTATCTGACTATATTGTAGGATAAAGTATTAGATATGCTAAAAGATGTTATACTGACTCTATCTCACTATAGGGTATTATAGGATACAGTATTTGCTATATAAAAAGATGTTTTGACTCTATATGCTTATGTATTATAGGATATGGTGTTAGCTTTGTTAAAAGATGTTATACTGATTCTATCTGACTATATTATAGGATACAGTATTAGCTTTGTTAAAAGATGCTATGGTAGCTGTAGCTGAGAAGAGTATAGGATTTTTGATAGATGGTTATCCAAGAGAATTAGAACAAGGCCTTAGATTTGAAAAAGAAGTAAGATTTTCTGTTATTTTTCTGGTTATATATGGGTTTAATCTTTTAATCTTAGATAGATCCACTAAATATTAAGTTTTCCATATGCTTCATGATAAGATTATAAAAATTCTATATAAAAATGTTTGCGCTGATTATATTTGTTTCATCATTTTATGTCTTTTATATTTGCTAGGTATGCCCATCTCGTGTTATGTTAGGTTTTGAGTTATCGGATGAAAAAATGACAGAAAGATTGTTAAACAGAGCTAAAACTAGTGGTAGAGCTGATGATAATTTAGAAACTATTAAAAAACGTATAAAAACATTTCATGATATCACCCAGCCTGTAATTGATTACTTCAACAAAGAAAACAAAGTTCGAAGTGTAAGTTTAAACAATTAAAAAGTGTCTCCTAATTGCAAGAATAAGTATGGGAAATTTAGCAATCAAATAGGGTGAATATTAGAGAACATAATATAATAAAATGTTATTTACAGGTTAAAGCTGATGGCATTGTAGAAGAAATATTTGGGCAAGTTCAGAAGATCTTCTCTGATTTGAATATTAAAGGTTAAAAAGCTTTGATAGTATTTTTACAGTTAAATTTGCCTTCCTCTACTGTGGAATATTACTACTGGACACAGTCTACCGTCATCATGAATGTTGTTGATGATATTAAACTACATTTGTATGTTTTGATGCAAGTAAAAAAAAAATACAGTTTTTATAACGTTAGAATAGGATTTCTTGGCTAATTTAAAAAATCATCAAATTTGACTTTGTAATTATGCTTATGTTTCTCTTGATTTTAAATTTTCCTTTATTCTGTAGAATGTAGTGATGATGCTAAATTATCTGATGCCAAAGTTGTCTTTGTTGTGGGTATGTATGCTTTGACATTTATATTGTTCCAAAATTACACAATAAATATCTTGTAAAAACCATTGTTCCTAACAAAATGCTGTTGACTTGTCTAGTATCAATTTCACATTTTCTTGAACAATAACCACAATACAATTCTTTAAATGTAATCTAGCTGAATTATTGTCTGGGATATTACCTGGTGACCAGACCATGTTGATATGTCGATTTTACAGGTGGACCAGGTAGTGGTAAAGGAACACAATGTGCTAAAATCGTAGAAAAATATGGTTTCTGTCATCTCTCATCTGGTGATTTATTGAGAGCAGAAGTCAATTCAGGTTCTGAAAGAGGCAAGAAATTAAATGAGATAATGGAGAAAGGAGACCTTGTTTCATTGGTATGTTTTCTTGACAGAATTGAATTTTGTGGAGTTGGTTATAAGCTTTTGGGCTGATTTGGTATACCGATAGTATTAAAATCCTTCACATAGTATACTTTCACTTTCAATAAACTTGAAAATAAATGGCATCATAAGAATCTCTTAAGAATTCTTTTGGGTTGATTTCAAAAATGACTTGATGATTAAATGATATTCGTTAGGTATTAGGTATAATATAACATAGAAATAATATTTCTCTTTCAGGATGAGGTATTGAAGTTATTAAGAGAAGCAATGGTTTCAAACTCAACCAAATCAAAATGTTTTCTAATAGATGGATACCCTAGAGAACTGGAACAAGGCAAACGATTTGAGAATGAAGTAAGTTGTTTAAATCCAGTTGGTTCGGATCTACCAGTTGGTTCTGATCTACCAGTTGGTTCTGATCTACCAGTTGGTTTTGATCTACCAGTTGGTTTGAATCTTCCAGTTGGTTTTGATCTACCAGTTGGTTTGAATCTTCTAGTGGGTTTTAATCTACCAGTTGGTTTTGATCTACCAGTGGGTTTTAATCTACCAGTTGGTTTTGATCTACCAGTTGGTTTTAATCTACCAGTTGGTTTTGATCTACCAGTTGGTTTTAATCTACCAGTTGGTTTTGATCTACCAGTGGGTTCTGATCTACCAGTTGGTTTTAATCATCCAGTTGGTTCTGATCTACCATTTTAAACAACTATATTTTACAAGGATAACAACTTAGGTTCACAAGTCCGCCGTGACAGGGATCCTTTCTACCAGCTGGTCCTTGGCCAAACCTCTTGGCATTGATCTTTCCCGGATTATCCGTACCCATTTACAGCTGGATGGACTGGAATTATGAGTGAAGATGACTTATTCAAGGTCATCAAACTTTCTCACATCGAGATTAGAACTCACGTTTCAACTCAATGTTTCTGATCTATCATTTGGTTCTGATCTACCATTTAGTTCTGATCATCCAGTTGGTTTTGATCTACCATTTGGTTCTTATCTACTTGTTGGTTCTGACATACCAGTTGGTTCTGATCTACCAGTTGGTTCTGATCTATCAGTTGGTTCTGATCTACCATTTGGTTCTGTTCTTCCATTTGGTTCTGATCATCCAGTTGGTTCTGATCTACCAGTTGGTTCTGATCTACCATTTGGTTCTGTTCTTCCATTTGGTTCTGATCATCCAGTTGGTTCTGACATACCAGTTGGTTCTGATCTAGCAGTTGGTTCTGTTCCTCCATTTTGTTCTGATCTACCATTTGTTTCTGATCTACCATTTGGTTCTGATCTACCATTTAGTTCTGATCTACCAGATGGTCCCGAATTACCATTCGGTTCTGATCTACCATTTGGTTCTGATCTACCAGTCTTTCCAGTTTCTTTTGATCTACCAGTTGGTTATTCTTGTTGGTTCTAAGTGGTTTGCAAAAGAATATATCAAGGACTGATAGAATTTAAATGCACCATTCTGTTTTCAGACACTAGAACAGAGATATTTTTTGAAGCATTACTTTAGTGATTTGATATATAGTTAAGGGTTTCTATAATTACAGGAAGAAACATTATCTAAGGGAAATAAAAAGTGATACATCAAATTTTCAATATAAAATTTTATTTACCTCATGATTTTCATATTTTCTAGGTTGCTAAATGTACCTGTGTATTATATTTTGATGTATCTGATGAAACAATGACCAAAAGATTGTTAGAACGAGGTAAATCTAGTGGTAGAGTTGATGATAATGAAGAAACTATTAAAAAACGATTACAAACCTTCCATAATCAGACAAAGCCTGTTATAGATTATTATTCAAAACAAGATAAAGTAGCTCATGTAAGTATAAAGCCTGTATAAAGATAAATAGAATAAGGAGAAGTATCTGTGTGGTTTCTCTAGAAGGTTGATATTAATGGGAATACATCAGATGATCATTGGTTTTCATTGGGATGTTACATCAACTAATTTTGAGACTTCAAAATTTTACATTTCAAAGGTAGTCTTTATAAGCTGTAAGCTTATATTTATATCAGAACAATAAAAAACAAAGAAACAACCATTGTCTACAATAATAACTTAATTAAGATATCGTGTTTCAATTTATCCTTTACAAACCTTGACTCTTATCTACCAGATTCATTTACAGTTGAATTAACTTTACTAATGAAAAAATACGACCTATTAAAGGTCACCAATTTAGATTAAGAAAAACTATGATAACCACTATATTTAAGCAAATAAGTAAATTTAAGAATTCCAATGAAAAATTTAAATTTGATATTGGTTGATTTTAGATTAAGGCTGAAGGTAGTGTAGATGAAATATTTACAGAAGTAAAGAAGTTTATGGATAAGCAGTCTTGGTAGTTGTTGTGTCTACAGACTGTACTAAGCAAGTTCCAGAATGTAAATTATCACCTGTGTACTGTAATACATCTGCCCTTGTGACAAATTCTTGTCTATCATTACCCTATGCCAATTTTATCCTATTTTTACTATTACTTGTTATGTTGACTGTACAGTCTTAAATATACAGTTGTTCTCAAGTCTTTCAAGTTACATACTCTTTACTTTGTTTAAAAAAATATTCTTTTTGAAGATCAGCTCAATAAAATATTCCTAATTTATACAAATTTGATGAGTGATTGAAATATTAAGCTATGACCATTAATAATGATGTTATAGCTATTTATTAGTCCATCCTCTTACTGTGATATCAACTTAAAAAAAAATATTTAGTATTAGTCTTAGTTTTCATGTTTTTTTTAATTAATTTGTTATTTTTTCAAGCAGATGTGATAAACAAAACAATAAGGCAATTTGCTTAAGATTTTATTTATACTTTTTGCTGTCAATTTTTAACAACTACATAAAAGCAATTTTATTAATTTAAATATCTTAAGATCTTCTTCTCGCCACTTTTTCTGAAAAATATTTCCCATTTAGAATTCAAAAGTTCCAATTATAGCAAAATTCTCTCTTTTTTGAAAGGAAAAGTATCTAACTTTTCACTTTTTGTAGAGAAAAATAAAGTATTTTGTTTCTTATATTTCTATTATGGTTTTTATTAGGATTGTCCTTGTTAATATTTATACTATAAACCTAGTATTACTTTAATTATTGTTATTTATAAACATTATATAAATAAACTTGATAACACCTTATATATATTGGATTTTCATATTATTGTATATTGTTACCTCCATACCAAACCAAGTGAACCAAATGGACCACTTAAATAGATTAATATAAGAAGGTGACAGAATTACAATCTCCTTTACCTTCCTCCCTCCCATTTATCAGAGTTAAAACCCTTGAGCCCTAACAATGAAATCATTTCAATTTTGTACATTACTTCATTATATGCAAGTCTGCTATCCAAAACGTAAAATTAAAATTATCTTTCGGACATGAAACATGTGGTAATATAGAAGTTACTAATTTTGAGCGACTGCATGTTAATTAAATCTAAAGAGCTGGTTGTCCAACCAAAATAATCTTTCTTAAGAACTTGGTAAAAGTGAATACTGAGTTTTTATTATAACAATAATTCTTAAAAAGATAAAGTGACGAAGAAAAAAATATAATATAATAAATTTGGGTAATTACCATCATTTATTTTACAAAAATTGTACAATAGAGGAACTTTCAGGATTCCACTTTAAATTCATATCAACATTGATGTATTACACCAATATTGTCGGTGCCATATATTATAATATTATACTACCAGTCCAAGTATTGCTTCCTGATTTTTCCATTGGTTCCTTTTCAATGGATACTTCTGTAAATGTATGTACATGTATATGTAAGTCGAAATTTGATTTCTTTGTTTGAGTGCAAAACTCTCTGAAGTGGTTCTAAAAGCATACAGTTGTATTCGGCCGCACCAGGATAATACATAGGAAATGGATTACATTTTTCTAGACCTTAAGTACTATGTAACAGGAAATCCAATACAGTCAAAACTCCCGTTATATTCACTTGGTCTTTTAGCACATAAATTCAGCTCATAGTAACCAGCCTTTGGTATTCCTCCAAATCTCTAGCGCTTTCAGTAGATCTCAACTGCATCAGTGTTGTAGCTTCATTACAAAGATTTAAACTTAAATCGAGGGTTCCGTCATCCCAAATGAAGTATACTCGTTAAAGGGTATGGATTGATGTCAGTATACACTTCATCACAACGTATACAGTAAACAGTTACCTGATCAAAACTTAGTGTTTTAGCAATCATTGGTAAAGCATAAATTTCCAATATAAACCTGCACTCAGCTGGTAATCTGACGTGAATATTGTATGTTTCCATGTCCAACTTTTCACACAATACGTATGTATCAAAACACTTTTTACTCTTCTTCTCTCGAAGGCGACTAGCAACATTTTTAACTATGTCTACTGGCGCTCGTAGAGTAATATCACATTCTTTCATGGCTTTGAAATAATAGTTCTTATGTGATAATTTGATCCCATGTCATAACTTATAAGGCTCCCGGTTCGGTTCGACTTCGGCTCTTTTAATAAATTCGTCTATTGTTATCGCATCGGATAATACCTGATCGTCGGTTCAGGAAGGAAGTAAAATTCCTGATAAAATGGTTCGAATTTTCTGTTACTGGCAACATGTCCACTGCCCCAGGTACAATCTACAGGCCACCATTCATTATCTATCTGTACAAGGTTCCAGGAATGTGATGTTTTACCTTTCAATTTAAAAGGTTTATCTGGTGTATATCCATAAACTTTAGCAAACCCATTTATCTTTAAACATGGTATTTCAGCAGCACTGAAAAAAGAAACAACATACATCTTCTTATCCTGATGTTTCTCTGTACAAGTAACATGGTATGCTTTAGGTATTTGCATAAATATGAAAAATGTATATGTTCTTAAATACCTTTGTAAATATAAGAACATTTGATGATAGCAAGAAAGTCTTGAACAGAAATTGGTGAAGATTATGTCACGATACGAACAAACTATTCTAACTTAGTTTAAACAATATTTTATTCATTGTACATAATATATTTACAAATATATATAATAAGGGGTTTCGGAAACAAGCCGAGGCTTATGCTAATCCGTCACCAATTTGAATTTACAAAACAAAAATTAAGGAATCTATAAATAGATAATAATAAAATAGTTTAACATGCTGAATTTAATCATGTTTATTCTTATATTTAACATAAAATGTGCAAATGTGCATAGTGTGTCCACACCAGACAGGGATCGTCATCACCAAGAATTCTGTACGTCAACAAGCACAAGCGAAATTACAGACTAGGACAGCCGGGCTGATCAAACTGGAGACTGCGTTGACTTTAGATACATCTATTAAGGACTTAACTGTTACAGGATCAAACAACTATGGTAAGTATTTAAGATCAACAACTAGGGTAAATATACAGGTTCCAAGTTTGGGTAGGTATTTCAGAATCAAGAGCTAGGGTAAGTATTTAGGATCAACAACTAGGGTAAATATACATGTCCCGAGTTTAGGTAAGTAATTCAGAATCAACAGCTAGGGTAGGTGTTTAGGATCAACAACTAGGGTAAATATACAAGTCCTAAGTTTGGGTAAGTATTTCAGAATCAACAGCTAGGGTAAGTATTTAGGATCAACAACTAGGGTAAATATACATGTCCCGAGTTTAGGTAAGTAATTCAGAATCAACAGCTAGGGTAGGTGTTTAGGATCAACAACTAGGGTAAATATACATGTCCCGAGTTTAGGTAAGTAATTCAGTATCAACAGCTAGGGTAGGTGTTTAGGATCAACAACTAGGGTAAATATACATGTCCCGAGTTTAGGTAAGTAATTCAGTATCAACAGCTAGGGTAGGTGTTTGGGATCAACAACTTGGGTAAATATACAAGTCTCGAGATTTAGGTAAGTATTTCAGAATCAAGAGCTAGGGTAAGTATTTAGGATCAACAACTAGGGTATATATACAAGTCCCGAATTTAGGTAAGTGTTTCAGAATCAACAGCTAGTGTAAGTATTTTGGATCAACAACTAGGGTAAATATACAAGTCTCGAGTTTAGGTAAGTAATTCAGAATCAAGAGCTAGGGTAAGTATATAGGATAAACAACTATGGTAAATATACAAGACTCAAATATTGGGTAAGTATTTCTGAATCAACAACTATGGTAAGTATTATTTTAAGATCAACAACTAGGGAAAAATATACAAGACCCAAATTTGGCTAAGTATTTTAGAATCAACAATAAGGGTAAATATTCAAGATAAACTATCGGTATATATACATACATGGCCCAAAATTTGGTTAGTATTTCAGAATCAACAATAATGGTAAGTATTCAAGATCAACAGCTAGGATGAATATACATGACCCAAATTTTGGTAAGTATTTTAGAATCACAGCAAGGGTAAATAAAGTCGCGCAGTTGGGGTAAGTATGCAAGATTTTCAACAAGGATAATTAGAATACTCCCATAACTAAGGTAAGTAGATAAAGTCATCAACTAGGAGGATTTATATATAATAAGGGTTACGGACGGGGTAAGATAGCAAGAGCGAATTTACACATTTAAATATCAAATCGTTTTGATCGCCTTATAAAATCGTGCAATGTATCGAAAATATGTTCATTTTGAAGATCACTGAGGTCATCAGAACCATACAATAGCGTTTTGTCATACAGAAGATGCTGAGGTAGTGAGTGTAAAGTGTTCCTTCTTTGAATTTGATATTTCGGACAGGCGAGCAGAAAGTGTCCAGAGTCATTGGTAAAGCATAAATTTCCAATATAAACCTGTACTCAGCTGGTAATCTGACGTGAATATTGTATGTTTCCATGTCCAACTTTTCACACAATACGTATGTATCAAAACACTTTTTACTCTTCTTCTCTCGAAGGCGACTAGCAACATTTTTAACTATGTCTACTGGCGCTCGTAGAGTAATATCACATTATTTCATGGCTTTGAAATAATAGTTCTTATGTGATAATTTGATCCCATTTCATAACTTATAAGGCACCCGGTTCGGTTCGACTTCGGCTCTTTTAATAAATTCGTCTATTGTTATCGCATCGGATAATACCTGATCGTCGGTTCAGGAAGGAAGTAAAATTCCTGATAAAATGGTTCGAATTTTCTGTTACTGGCAACATGTCCACTGCCCCAGGTACAATCTACAGGCCACCATTCATTATCTATCTGTACAAGGTTCCAGGAATGTGATGTTTTACCTTTCAATTTAAAAGGTTTATCTGGTGTATATCCATAAACTTTAGCAAACCCATTTATCTTTAAACATGGTATTTCAGCAGCACTGAAAAAAGAAACAACATACATCTTCTTATCCTGATGTTTCTCTGTACAAGTAACATGGTATGCTTTAGGTATTTGCATAAATATGAAAAATGTATATGTTCTTAAATACCTTTGTAAATATAAGAACATTTGATGATAGCAAGAAAGTCTTGAACAGAAATTGGTGAAGATTATGTCACGATACGAACAAACTATTCTAACTTAGTTTAAACAATATTTTATTCATTGTACATAATATATTTACAAATATATATAATTAGGGTTTCGGAAACAAGCCGAGGCTTATGCTAATCCGTCACCAATTTGAATTTACAAAACAAAAATTAAGGAATCTATAAATAGATAATAATAAAATAGTTTAACATGCTGAACTTAATCATGTTTATTCTTATATTTAACATAAAATGTGCAAATGTGCATAGTGTGTCCACACCAGACAGGGATCGTCATCACCAAGAATTCTGTACGTCAACAAGCACAAGCGAAATTACAGACTAGGACAGCCGGGCTGATCAAACTGGAGACTGCGTTGACTTTAGATACATCTATTAAGGACTTAACTGTTACAGGATCAAACAACTATGGTAAGTATTTAAGATCAACAACTAGGGTAAATATACAGGTTCCAAGTTTGGGTAGGTATTTCAGAATCAAGAGCTAGGGTAAGTATTTAGGATCAACAACTAGGGTAAATATACAAGTCCTAAGTTTGGGTAAGTATTTCAGAATCAACAGCTAGGGTAAGTATTTAGGATCAACAACTAGGGTAAATATACATGTCCCGAGTTTAGGTAAGTAATTCAGAATCAACAGCTAGGGTAGGTGTTTAGAATCAACAACTAGGGTAAATATACATGTCCCGAGTTTAGGTAAGTAATTCAGTATCAACAGCTAGGGTAGGTGTTTAGGATCAACAACTAGGGTAAATATACATGTCCCGAGTTTAGGTAAGTAATTCAGTATCAACAGCTAGGGTAGGTGTTTAGGATCAACAACTAGGGTAAATATACAAGTCTCGAGATTTAGGTAAGTATTTCAGAATCAAGAGCTAGGGTAAGTATTTAGGATCAACAACTAGGGTATATATACAAGTCCCGAATTTAGGTAAGTGTTTCAGAATCAACAGCTAGTGTAAGTATTTTGGATCAACAACTAGGGTAAATATACAAGTCTCGAGTTTAGGTAAGTAATTCAGAATCAAGAGCTAGGGTA
Organism: Nipponacmea schrenckii; assembly: GCA_030562195.1. Lineage (NCBI taxonomy): Eukaryota > Metazoa > Mollusca > Gastropoda > Lottiidae > Nipponacmea > Nipponacmea schrenckii. The sequence goes on from JAUJPP010000012.1 coordinate 5,273,176, forward strand.
AGTATATAGGATAAACAACTATGGTAAATATACAAGACTCAATTATTGGGTAAGTATTTCTGAATCAACAACTATGGTAAGTATTATTTTAAGATCAACAACTAGGGAAAAATATACAAGACCCAAATTTGGCTAAGTATTTTAGAATCAACAATTAGGGTAAATATTCAAGATAAACTATCAGGGTATATATACATACATGGCCCAAAATTGGGTTAGTATTTCAGAATCAACAATAATGGTAAGTATTCAAGATCAACAGCTAGGATGAATATACATGACCCAAATTTTGGTAAGTATTTTAGAATCACAGCAAGGGTAAATAAAGTCGCGCAGTTGGGGTAAGTATGCAAGATTTTCAACAAGGATAAGTAGAATACTCCCATAACTAAGGTAAGTAGATAAAGTCATCAACTAGGAGGATTTATATATAATAAGGGTTACGGACGGGGTAAGATAGCAAGAGCGAATTTACACATTTAAATATCAAATCGTTTTGATCGCCTTATAAAATCGTGCAATGTATCGAAAATATGTTCATTTTGAAGATCACTGAGGTCATCAGAACCATACAATAGCGTTTTTTCATCCAGAAGATGCTGAGGTAGTGAGTGTAAAGTGTTCCTTCTTTGAATTTGATATTTCGGACAGGCGAGCAGAAAGTGTCCAGAGTCTTCAATTGGATGCCCGCATGCACAGGATGGAACGTCGCCAACGTGTCTTAAGAATTTGTGTAAGTTGAGATCACTCATACTATTTCGGAGTTTACAATGTATTATTTGGAGCAATCTTTCTCCAAAGTAAAAATACGACGGGGGATTCACACAAGATTTTATTCGTAGTTTGAACTCTTGTATACTACTAGATGATGAAATATCCTCAGACAAGGAGTTCCACTCACGGATAGCGGTTGGTGGGAATGAATTATAATAGAGTTTTGAGCTAGTGAAGAGTGTTCTTAACTTGTGACTATGACGTGTGTTATAATTATTAGAGGATCCCATAGGATCTGGAACTAATGTATTGAGGTAGTTTGGAGCCATATTATGAACCATCTTATAAAATAGGATAAGTCTATGTTGACGTCGTCTTTGTTTGAGTGAACTGAAACCTGATTCCTTATAAAGCAACGAATGAGATGTACCACGGACTAATCCGGTTATTGATCTAAGGCAGTCAAGATGAAGATTTTCTAATCGAACTGAGTCTGCTTCTGTACAATTGTCATATAAAACATCACCATAATCAAAAAGAGGCAGTATGTAAGATCTCTAGATATGTTCAAGAGATTTCCTGGAGAGTCTATATTTAATAGAACGAAAGCAATTTACTGACTTGCTGATTTTTCGTATGAGGGTGTCAATGTGTTTATCCCATTTACCAGTACTACTGAGTGTAATACCAAGATGCTTGTGGTGCTCGGAATCTTCTAATATGTTATCGTCAAAAGAGAGTGAAAACGTAGATGGCGATATTTTCCTTGTGAATGTCATACTGACGGTTTTTTCTGGGCAGAAAATAACATTCCAGGAGCTTGCCCAGTTGCTGATGGTTTTGAGGTCATTGTTTAAGAGAGTTTGACATTCTGTTGGGTCAGTTATGATCATGAACAGGGAAGTATCATCTGCAAATAGACGAATATTAGAATTGATGCCATTAGTAATATCGTTTATAAATATTAGGAATAAAAGCGGCCCTAGCACCGATCCTTGTGGGACTCCATTTTGAAATTGTAACGAGCTTGAAGTTTGACCTCTAACAACCACAGATTGTTCCCTTTCAGATAGATAGTCCTTTAGGAGCAAGAGCATTTTCCCTCTAATGCCAGTTGACTGGAGTTTGTAAAGAAGACTTGCATGCCAAACACGGTCAAAAGCTTTGCTTATGTCAAAAAATACAGCTTTAGTTTCAAAGCCTTCATCAATGCTCCTACAAATATCATTATATATGTTGACGAGCTGGTATGTCATTTTCGGTAAACCCTGATTGAGAAACAGAAAGTATTTGGTTTAATCGTAGAAAATTATTTAAATATTTATGTATACATTTTTCAAAGACCTTTCCTAGAGTGCTGAGGAGTGAAATAGGACGATAATTTGAGCAGATGTTAGCATCACCCTTCTTATATACCGGTATGACGTTAGCTTGCTTCCAGATTGTTGGAAAACAGCATTGATCCTGTAAGAAATTGAAGAGGGTACTCAGGGGAATTGTAAGAGATGGACTGCAGCATTTTAGAATTTTATTTGTTATATGATCATGCCCACAAGCCTTGTTTGTTTTCAGTGAGCTAAGCATAGCTTTCACATCTTGGTCTAACTTACCGACACAGTTCAAGAAATAGTTGACTGTAATGGTCACAAACACCCATTCCAGTCTCTAAAACCTGACAACCATCTCTTTTAGGGATTTTATCGCTGAAGAAACTACCAAGAAACTATCATAGCTGAAAATATTTTCAAATTATCAAGTTAGCTGAATTCGGGCCATTTTCTTATAAAACTGTTATGATGATTATTTGCAAAAAATGAAAATTAAAATAAAGATAATTTATGCAATACCTGATGGGTTATCCAAATATAAATTGCTCGAATTTTACGAAAAAAAACATCACGTTGCAACATTCTCCACTTTGTTATAAATTATGCTGTCAAGACTTGACAAATTATGGTAATTGCAAACGTGATTTCGATATAAGATTTTTTATTTGTGATGGTGAAATTAAAATAAAATTAAAGAAATCGAGACATTGTCAATATTTTTAGATCAGGTATGAGATCTTTTCTAGTAAGTGATGGGGGCGAAATAGTGCACATCCCGGCAGCAAATGTCTTGGTATATAAGATTCTATAGATAAACTATCATCTGGTATTGTACTTATTGTAGTGGGAAGTCGTCTTGGTGTACAATCTGGGCTTAGAATGGTATCATGTTCTAAATCGTCGTGTAAATTTGAAAAGAAATGTCATAAATTTGCAAAATTTAGTTGACAAATTAGAATTTTGAAAATTCAAAACTTCTATCAAATCAGAAATTCTTGTAAGTTTCTAAATTGAAAACCCAAAGAAAATTTATGTCATTAATTACAAAATTTTGGTTGATAAATTTAAATTTTGAAAATTTGAAACTGCTATCAGATCAAAAATTATTGTAAGATTCTATAATTGAAAAAAAATGAAGAAGATTGAAAGAAAAAACCTTCCGCTGTTGCAAAAGAGTTCTATTATTTAATCAACACTTCCCTACGCACTGTAGACCAATCTCAGTCAAGTGTGTGAACCCCCCCCCCCCCAAAAAAAAAAAAATATTACAGTTATGTCCAACAATCAAAGATAGCAAATATAAAGTAATGATGGTTTCATTGATAATATTGTTATCATATTTGGTTGAAATGATTAAAGGTACATGTGATTGTAAATATTTGCTTTACCATATTAGCCCAGTATTAGCTAGCGGTATACATGTATTATCAAAATAATAATTCAACAGCTGTTCCACTTGTCATTTTAATTAATAAGCGAATGTTAGTACCAGTTGAGAAATGTTAATTGTTTAGATGTTTCTTTGATTTAAAAAACATATTTTATTGAAATTATCAAATGGATTTGGTACAGGTTAACAAAACTTAATCAAAACCATCTCCATAGTACAAAATAGGTTATATCATAGGCAACAAGTGATTAAACGTTAAATCAAACAAAAAGAACAAAGGAAAATTAAAGAACATTATGTACAAAATGAAGGTAAGAGAGAAGGCAAGAAGAGAAATAAGCCACACAACTTCAAGTTTAACATTCAGGAATAATGACACATATTGATACTTCATTACATTTCAAATCTGCCTGTAGCCTTAATATAATTTTGAACATGTTTGAAAAGCTTAGAATTTTTTCCCCTGGTTTTAAGTAAGCTTGGGATTAAAAAAACCCCATAAAGGAAAAAAAAATGTTTTAAGGGGTCAAAACCCTTTGGTTTTGTCATTAGCAAATAAAACGGTTTTGGTTTCCAATAAGGAAGTTTAGTGTGAATGATATTTTCAAATCTGTTACCCTTGCAGAAAAAACTTGGAGCAAAACAAGAACTAATTTGAGATTTTAATCTATATTTGAATGAATTTATACTGTCTGAGGATTTTATATTTTCGCTAAGGCTATTCCAGTCACGGATAGTAGCTGGAAAAAAGGAATTTTGTTTGGAATTTAGCCTTGAAAACGGAATCGGGATATCATTTGAATTGCGTAAATTGTGATGTCTGTCAAAGTTGTTAATGTTGTTTAAGATATCATTCATGTAGTCAGGTGCATGACCATTAATGATTTTGTACAAAGCAACAAGTCGCCGATTTTTTCTCCTATCAATTAATTTGGGCCAACCGGTTTCGAAGTATAAAGACTGCCTACTTGAGTATTTCGGAAGGCCGGTTACGATCCTAGCTGCCTCAAGCTGAACCTTTTCAAGAGCCTCAGAATCGCCATCGCCACACCCGTCCCACACTTCACAACAATATTCTAATCTGGATCTTATGAAGCTTTTGTATATATTGCTTAAAGTTTTCTGGGATAGTTGATACTTCAGTTTTCTTAAGATATTTAATAATTTTGACGCAGAATTACAAATGTTTTGAATATGACTATTCCATTTAACGTCAGACGAAAACGTAACACCCAGGTGTTTATGAGATTTTAAAATTTCTAATCTTTCATTGCCAAAACATATGTTAGGTTTTATATAGTTTGATTTATTTGTGAAAAGGACAACTTTAGTTTTCTTTGGATTAAATTTGACCAACCAGATAGACGCCCATCTATCTAATGAAACGAGATCAGCGTTTAAAGAAAGTTCTATATCAGTAATTGATGACTGATTACAACCAATCGCTGTATCATCAGCAAATAGACGCGAAATGTTTTGTAATGTGTCATGGATATCATTCAAATAAACCAAAAAGAGAAACGGGCCAAGTACTGAACCTTGTGGAACGCCTGAAAAAAGTGATAGTTCTGACGAGACTGAATTTCCTACAAAGACACTTTGACGACGTTCATTAACATAACTATCAAACCAGCGCAATATATTATCAGAAATTCCATATTTTTGTAATTTTAGAATCAGACCGCGAAGAAAGACACGATCAAAAGCCTTTGATATGTCGCAGAATGTGAAACATGAGTATTTTCTCTGATCAAGGGCATTAACAATATCATTGTAGACTTCTAATAACTGAAAGACCGGCGAATACGATGGTCGAAAACCTGACTGATATTTATATATCAGATTATTATCGTTGAAGTAACTATAAAGATGATAAAAAACAATCCTTTCAAAAATCTTGCTCAACGAGCTTAGCAGAGAAATAGGTCGATAATTTGTGACTTCTGATTTTGAACCGTTTTTGAAAAGTGGCATAACCCGAGCATGTTTCCATACATTAGGGAAAACGCCCTCGATTATCGATTTGTTATAAATCAAACTTAGAGGTTTACAAATTGTTTCAATAGTCTTTTTAAGTACTGTGTGGCTGATATTGTCGCTGCCATTTGCTTTTCTGGGTTTCAAACGTTTTATAACACGCTTAATTTCATCTGCAGTGATTTCCGGAAGTGAGAATTTGTGGGAAGTGCGATACTCAAATTCAGGTAGTTCAGCGTTTGACTTATTACTGCAAACAGATGCAAAAAACGCATTAAGAAGTTCAGCTTTTCCAGCATCAGTATCGGCTATACGACCAGTATTGGGGTCGGATAGAGGAGGTATTTTACTTGACGATTCTTGATTGAGAATCTTTTTTAAGCATTGCCAATAAATATAATCGGAAGATTTTACATCATCACTATTAAGACCTTCGACAAGTTTCTTTTCATATTCATATTTTAACACTTTTTTCAGATTATTAACCTTGTTACGTTGTTTTTTAAATTTAAGGATATCACCTCCACTTTTCGTTCGTATAGACTTTTTCCTGAAACGGTTGCGAATTCGTATTTCACGACGTATATTTGAATTAAACCAAGGTTTATCTGATGGTCTTATTATGACAGTTTTCTTTTTGATACATAGATCGATAAATTCATTTAGAATCTTATAAAATTCATTGCAAGCATCGTTTACAGTAAGTTTAGCAAAAAGGTCAGACCAATCAAAATGTTTGATCAAATCATTCAACAACTCAAAATTTGCTGTCTTGTAGAGGTAAATGTCTCGACTGTAGTCAAGTGGGCAAGGTACAGCAAAGTCGAATATAGCATGGATACCCTTATGATCAGATATTTTTGGATCGAAATCAATAACTTCAGATAGCTCTGGAGTGATGAGATCATTTGTTAAAATCACGTCAAGTATTGTGGAGGTTTTCTCAGTTACTCTTGTTGGAACAGTAATTACATGTTTGAGATTAGTTGTGGGTAGCAACTGGTTTAACCGACAATTCGGACGTTGAATATCATCGTTTAAATCACCCACAATAAAAATATTTGAGGACTTTTCATAAGCTAATTCGATACTTATTTCCAATTTAGCATAGAAATCAGTAGGGTCAGTGTCTGGTGGTTTATAATATGTCCCTAACAAGATTATTTTGCCTTTAAAGTGACATTCGACCCAGATACTTTCAATATTTGCGCATTCAAGATCTAATCTTCGGCTACATATTATATTTTCGGAAATATAAACCAAAACTCCACCCCCATAGCAATTTCTGTCCTTTCGGAATGGCTTTTGAAAACACGCCCACTGAAGAACATTGTCTGGAATGCTCTCGTCTAAATGAGTTTCTGTAAAACAACAAATATGGCTCTCTTCTACATCATTTTTGATCAAGTCCAATTTATGGCGAATGCTTCTGGCATTAAGGTGGAAAATTGACAATTTGTTATCACAAAGTGGACCGGGATTTGAATGCACATCACCAGCTTTCAATAATAGGTCGAAATGATTTACAGATTTGTTATTAATGAAATATTTTTGAGAAGTCACCCAATCATCGACGCTCAATGTCTGTTTAGTTCTTTGTTTAAATTTAGTAAATATATGTGGATGACAAAGAGTGACAACTCATCATGAAAAGTACCAATCGTGATGTGAATGCTAAAACGGAATTGGTGGCTCTTTTTGATAGACAAAAGTAAGAAACATTGGAGAATACAACAGGCAAAAAAATAATACTGAAAATAAAACATTTCAACAAAGAATACTAAGGAAAATATACAAATATAAACAGAAAACTACACAAATTTAATTATGAAAAGTTTAGCAAACGATTCTAAACAAACAGGAATGTAGGAGGTTGTCTAAGCAAATAGAATAATTCATAGGATGACAGCATTTTAAAATATGTTTAAAAATTGAAAATGTGGATACCGCTTGTCCATCTATGTTTGGTCAATGCAACAGAACCTATTTCACTTCCTAAACATACAACACAGTTATAAAGTTAGGCTAATGAGAGTATTTTGTGGAACGGAGGTGAAGTAAAATTGTAAGGAGCAGAGGCATGGGATAATATTTCCATTTGGTAAACCTTATTAAAGCACGAAACCGAAAGGAAATAAGGATTACCCTGGAACAGTCAAACAGATATCTAAGATATTATTTTGAAAGGAACACTGGCATTCAATGCTACAAGAATCGGAAGGAGCGGTTAGTCTACATCAGAAATTAGTGAGCTTGTTGTGAAATTTACAGTCAGTCTATAAACCAGTTAAGGTGATGATAACAGTATTCATCAAGTTAATATCAGTTCATGTTAAGAACAGTAATCACCTATGATTTTCTTGAAATCGTTATAAGTCTTAAAGTAATTATTTCATCCAATTGTTCGGCCTACTAATTCGTATAAAAATGTATTGAACAGAAATAATTGAAGACAAAACAAGTACATTTTAAGTTCAAACTTAATCACACATTTTGCAAAGTAATTATCAATTAGCAAGTGACTTATTCAAGTCCATGTGTTGTTCTAATTTAATTTTTTTTCCATTGAGACTCTCGACCATAATTTTGCCATTTGTGAACCATGCCCTTTTAACATTTTTATTACTTTTAGCTGCTTCAATTAGTCTTACATTAGTACGGGTCATGTCATCAGCAATCACGATTCCTGAGTTTTTAAGTTTACTTCTGGCTGCAATTACTAATTGTTTGTCACAGTAACGAGAGAATCTAGCTATAATTCCACGGGGTTTGGCGGTTGAACCCCTAATGGGACCAACCCTGTGAGCAACATCAATGTGCACATTACAATCAATGTTTAATTTATCTTTTATTATACCATTCACTATATCAACACAGTTTTCGTTTTGAGATTCCTGAACACCAAATACACGAATATGGCATTTTCTTGAATATTGTTCAAGATGGTTCAGTTTTGATATACAATACTCCACGTACAATTTGTTTAAAAATACACAAGTACATGTGCATGAATGGACAGATTTTCAACCTACAATTTGTTTATAAAATGGATGTAATATATAGTTCCCGCGGCCATGCACACGACCGCAAAAAATCACGTATTATTTCAACGTACAATTTATTTTCAAATACACAATTACATGTGTAAATAATGGACAGATTTATCTTCCGGTGATCAAGTACATGACAGCAAAAACCATATATCATTTCAATGTACAATTAGTTTTAAAATACACAAGTACATGTGTATAAAATGGACAGATACATCATTCTGCGATCAAGTACATGACCACAAAAACCAAGGGATAGACAAGTACATCTGCATGAGACGATCAGACATCAAAACATACATATAAAAAAAAAAAAAAAAAAGAAAAAAAAAAAAAAAAAAAGAATTGCCAAAGCGTCAGTGCATGTGCTGCGAGCGGGCTACCCAACCCTACTCCATTTTATGTTCTTATTTTCTATGGAGGGGAGGTAGGATTTGTCCATGCTCAAGACCAGCTTTAAGGATGTTTACTCATCCCCAATGGGTAGGTATTTCAGAATCAAGAGCTAGGGTAAGTATTTAGGATCAACAACTAGGGTAAATATACAAGTCCTAAGTTTGGGTAAGTATTTCAGAATCAACAGCTAGGGTAAGTATTTAAGATCAACAACTAGGGTAAATATACATGTCCCGAGTTTAGGTAAGTATTTCAGAATCAACAGCTAGGGTAAGTATTTAGGATCAACAACTAGGGTAAATATACATGTCCCGAGTTTAGGTAAGTAATTCAGTATCAACAGCTAGGGTAGGTGTTTAGGATCAACAACTAGGGTAAATATACAAGTCTCGAGATTTAGGTAAGTATTTCAGAATCAAGAGCTAGGGTAAGTATTTAGGATCAACAACTAGGGTATATATACAAGTCCCGAATTTAGGTAAGTGTTTCAGAATCAACAGCTAGTGTAAGTATTTTGGATCAACAACTAGGGTAAATATACAAGTCTCGAGTTTAGGTAAGTAATTCAGAATCAAGAGCTAGGGTAAGTATATAGGATAAACAACTATGGTAAATATACAAGACTCAAATATTGGGTAAGTATTTCTGAATCAACAACTATGGTAAGTATTATTTTAAGATCAACAACTAGGGAAAAATATACAAGACCCAAATTTGGCTAAGTATTTTAGAATCAACAATTAGGGTAAATATTCAAGATAAACTATCAGGGTATATATACATACATGGCCCAAAATTGGGTTAGTATTTCAGAATCAACAATAATGGTAAGTATTCAAGATCAACAGCTAGGATGAATATACATGACCCAAATTTTGGTAAGTATTTTAGAATCACAGCAAGGGTAAATAAAGTCGCGCAGTTGGGGTAAGTATGCAAGATTTTCAACAAGGATAAGTAGAATACTCCCATAACTAAGGTAAGTAGATAAAGTCATCAACTAGGAGGATTTATATATAATAAGGGTTACGGACGGGGTAAGATAGCAAGAGCGAATTTACACATTTAAATATCAAATCGTTTTGATCGCCTTATAAAATCGTGCAATGTATCGAAAATATGTTCATTTTGAAGATCACTGAGGTCATCAGAACCATACAATAGCGTTTTTTCATCCAGAAGATGCTGAGGTAGTGAGTGTAAAGTGTTCCTTCTTTGAATTTGATATTTCGGACAGGCGAGCAGAAAGTGTCCAGAGTCTTCAATTGGATGCCCGCATGCACAGGATGGAACGTCGCCAACGTGTCTTAAGAATTTGTGTAAGTTGAGATCACTCATACTATTTCGGAGTTTACAATGTATTATTTGGAGCAATCTTTCTCCAAAGTAAAAATACGACGGGGGATTCACACAAGATTTTATTCGTAGTTTGAACTCTTGTATACTACTAGATGATGAAATATCCTCAGACAAGGAGTTCCACTCACGGATAGCGGTTGGTGGGAATGAATTATAATAGAGTTTTGAGCTAGTGAAGAGTGTTCTTAACTTGTGACTATGACGTGGTTATAATTATTAGAGGATCCCATAGGATCTGGAACTAATGTATTGAGGTAGTTTGGAGCCATATTATGAACCATCTTATAAAATAGGATAAGTCTATGTTGACGTCGTCTTTGTTTGAGTGAACTGAAACCTGATTCCTTATAAAGCAACGAATGAGATGTACCACGGACTAATCCGGTTATTGATCTAAGGCAGTCAAGATGAAGATTTTCTAATCGAACTGAGTCTGCTTCTGTACAATTGTCATATAAAACATCACCATAATCAAAAAGAGGCAGTATGTAAGATCTCTAGATATGTTCAAGAGATTTCCTGGAGAGTCTATATTTAATAGAACGAAAGCAATTTACTGACTTGCTGATTTTTCGTATGAGGGTGTCAATGTGTTTATCCCATTTACCAGTACTACTGAGTGTAATACCAAGATGCTTGTGGTGCTCGGAATCTTCTAATATGTTATCGTCAAAAGAGAGTGAAAACGTAGATGGCGATATTTTCCTTGTGAATGTCATATAGACGGTTTTTTCTGGGCAGAAAATAACATTCCAGGAGCTTGCCCAGTTGCTGATGGTTTTGAGGTCATTGTTTAAGAGAGTTTGACATTCTGTTGGGTCAGTTATGATCATGAACAGGGAAGTATCATCTGCAAATAGACGAATATTAGAATTGATGCCATTAGTAATATCGTTTATAAATATTAGGAATAAAAGCGGCCCTAGCACCGATCCTTGTGGGACTCCATTTTGAAATTGTAACGAGCTTGAAGTTTGACCTCTAACAACCACAGATTGTTCCCTTTCAGATAGATAGTCCTTTAGGAGCAAGAGCATTTTCCCTCTAATGCCAGTTGACTGGAGTTTGTAAAGAAGACTTGCATGCCAAACACGGTCAAAAGCTTTGCTTATGTCAAAAAATACAGCTTTAGTTTCAAAGCCTTCATCAATGCTCCTACAAATATCATTATATATGTTGACGAGCTGGTATGTCATTTTCGGTAAACCCTGATTGAGAAACAGAAAGTATTTGGTTTAATCGTAGAAAATTATTTAAATATTTATGTATACATTTTTCAAAGACCTTTCCTAGAGTGCTGAGGAGTGAAATAGGACGATAATTTGAGCAGATGTTAGCATCACCCTTCTTATATACCGGTATGACGTTAGCTTGCTTCCAGATTGTTGGAAAACAGCATTGATCCTGTAAGAAATTGAAGAGGGTACTCAGGGGAATTGTAAGAGATGGACTGCAGCATTTTAGAATTTTATTTGTTATATGATCATGCCCACAAGCCTTGTTTGTTTTCAGTGAGCTAAGCATAGTTTTCACATCTTGGTCTAACTTACCGACACAGTTCAAGAAATAGTTGACTGTAATGGTCACAAACACCCATTCCAGTCTCTAAAACCTGACAACCATCTCTTTTAGGGATTTTATCGCTGAAGAAACTACCAAGAAACTATCATAGCTGAAAATATTTTCAAATTATCAAGTTAGCTGAATTCGGGCCATTTTCTTATAAAACTGTTATGATGATTATTTGCAAAAAATGAAAATTAAAATAAAGATAATTTATGCAATACCTGATGGGTTATCCAAATATAAATTGCTCGAATTTTACGAAAAAAAACATCACGTTGCAACATTCTCCACTTTGTTATAAATTATGCTGTCAAGACTTGACAAATTATGGTAATTGCAAACGTGATTTCGATATAAGATTTTTTATTTGTGATGGTGAAATTAAAATAAAATTAAAGAAATCGAGACATTGTCAATATTTTTAGATCAGGTATGAGATCTTTTCTAGTAAGTGATGGGGGCGAAATAGTGCACATCCCGGCAGCAAATGTCTTGGTATATAAGATTCTATAGATAAACTATCATCTGGTATTGTACTTATTGTAGTGGGAAGTCGTCTTGGTGTACAATCTGGGCTTAGAATGGTATCATGTTCTAAATCGTCGTGTAAATTTGAAAAGAAATGTCATAAATTTGCAAAATTTAGTTGACAAATTAGAATTTTGAAAATTCAAAACTTCTATCAAATCAGAAATTCTTGTAAGTTTCTAAATTGAAAACCCAAAGAAAATTTATGTCATTAATTACAAAATTTTGGTTGATAAATTTAAATTTTGAAAATTTGAAACTGCTATCAGATCAAAAATTATTGTAAGATTCTATAATTGAAAAAAAATGAAGAAGATTGAAAGAAAAAACCTTCCGCTGTTGCAAAAGAGTTCTATTATTTAATCAACACTTCCCTACGCACTGTAGACCAATCTCAGTCAGGTGTGTGAACCCCCCCCCCCCCTAAAAAAAAATATTACAGTTATGTCCAACAATCAAAGATAGCAAATATAAAGTAATGATGGTTTCATTGATAATATTGTTATCATATTTGGTTGAAATGATTAAAGGTACATGTGATTGTAAATATTTGCTTTACCATATTAGCCCAGTATTAGCTAGCGGTATACATGTATTATCAAAATAATAATTCAACAGCTGTTCCACTTGTCATTTTAATTAATAAGCGAATGTTAGTACCAGTTGAGAAATGTTAATTGTTTAGATGTTTCTTTCGGATTTTAGGTCAAAATTACTTACAAAAGCAAAAGCACATAGAAATTCTGGTTATTGAACTGGATATTGACAGTACATAGGATTAACCCTTTTACTAATGCTTGCAGCATGATATTAGATATTAGATGTGTTTTATCTATTTTGGTTTATAGAAGGTGTAGTGGAAGAAGTTATTGAAGCTAGTATTGTACCGTCTACCAATATCCGAACTGGTGATACTATTAGTAATCCACATCATACAGCTTATCTTGACTCTACTAGTTAAATACTAAAGCACTTGTACTAATTATTACTTACGGGTAGCATTAATTCTCTGAAATTGTTCAGAGATTTCCTTCCCTTTTATTTATTTGGCAGTACCGATATTTTTTATCCCACAAAATGAATTTTATACTTTCAACCAATAGATTGTAAAAATTGTCATGAAATAATGTTTTAAAAGAATAATTAATATGCCTTATCAAAAAGAAAAAATATATTGATGCAAGTTTTGTTCTTAGTGCTGTTGCTAGGTGCTTACAGCTAGGTCCTCATTTCAATAAATTATTTAACTTCATTGTTGATATCATAGTATTGATGAATGGATTTTGAGTTACTGCCCCTGCCTCTATATTTGTTGTAGACACAATATAAGCTTAAATTTTATATGGATTTTAATGAAGCTTTGTATGAGGATTGAAATTGATAATTGGGTGGTCAAGTTCAAATTTGACAATTTTTTTATGAACAGTTTGTGAGTTATTGCCCTTGACTAAGTAAAATTGTGTAAAAAATTATTTTGGGTGCAATAGAAGATATAATTTTCAATGGATTTTGATGAAACTGGGTATGAGTATTCAAATTGACCAGACGGCAGTCAAGTTTGAAATTGACGATTTTTCGATGAACGGATTTTGAGTTATTGTCCTTCACTAAGTCAAATTGTTTTAAAATTTTATTGTGGGTGTAATAGAGGCTACAATTTTTAATGGACTTTGATGAAACCTTGTATGAGCATTTGAATTGCTAAGGCGGAGGTCAAGTTCGAATTTGATGCTATTTCGATGAACACTTTATGAGTAATTACCCTTGACTAATTGTGTAGAAATTGTATTGTAGGTGCAATAAAAGATACATTTTTCAATGGATTTTGATGAAATTTGGGATAAGTATTGAAATTGATAAGACGGTAGTCAAGTTTGAAATTGACAATTCTTCGGAGTTATTGCCCTTGACTTAGTAAAATTGTGTCAAAATTTTATTGTGCTTTCAATAGAGACTATAATTTTCAATGGATTTTAATGGAACTTGGTATGCGCATTTGTACCGATAAGGCGGTAGTCATGTTCGAATTTGATGATTTTTCGATGAACAGTTTATGGGTAGTTGCCCTTGACTTAGTAAAATTGCGTTAAAATTTCATTGTGGGTGCAATAGAAGATACAATTTTCAATGGTTTTTGATCAAACTTGGTATGAGTATTGAAATTGATAATACGTCAGTTTTTTTCGAAATTAACAAATTTTCGATAAACGTTTTTAATTATTGCCCTTGACCTAGTAAAATTGCATCAAAATTTTATTGTGGGTGCAATAGAAGCTACAATTTTCAATGGATTTTGATGAAACTTGATGAGAGCATTGGATTTGATAAGACGGTGGTCAACTTCGAATTTGACGATTTTTTAATTGGCACATTTTGAGTTATCCCCCTGACTTACTAAAATCTTGTCAAAATTTTATTGTTGATGCAATAGAGGCTACAACTTTGGATTCGGATAAAACTTGGTTTGAGCATTCGAATTGATTAGACCTTAGTCAAGTTTGAATTTCAGAATTTTTGAATCAACGGTTTTGAGTAATTGCTCTTGACTTAGTAAAATTGCATCAAAATTTTATTGTGGTTGCAATAAGAAGCTTCAACTTGGTGTAAGCATTGGAATTGATAAGACAGTAGTCAAGTTCGACTTTGACGGTTTTTTTGTTGAACGGTTTTGAGTTACTGCCTTTGACTTAGTAAAATTGCATCAAAATGGTATTGAGGCACATAGAAGCTGCAGGTTTCAAAAGATTTGGATGAAATTTCGTGCAATCAATGGCATCGAAAAAATATTCAATCAATGTTTTTTGAGTTATTGCCCAATTTATTATTCAAATTCAATGTTGTCAGTGGTCTATATTACCTCAACTATTATAAAGAATTGAAAAAAAGCAAAACTTTTCACCAAAATCAATAGGGATCCACTCTATGTTGACATTTAAAAGGATCCATTGAGAATTGAAGGGCACAAAATGAGTACAAGATAAAGATAAATACATAAGTCAGCTTACAAGGCAAAATAATATACGCACACTAGTAGCAATGAATTGAATTATAATTTGGCAATAACCAAAAAACCATTCATTGAATATTTGTTCAATGCCATTGCTTTTTTGCTTTATCGTCAATTTCTAACTTGTCAATCAATTTCAAT
Organism: Nipponacmea schrenckii; assembly: GCA_030562195.1. Classification (NCBI taxonomy): domain Eukaryota; kingdom Metazoa; phylum Mollusca; class Gastropoda; family Lottiidae; genus Nipponacmea; species Nipponacmea schrenckii. The sequence continues at coordinate 5,288,632 of JAUJPP010000012.1, forward strand.
GCTCATACCAAGGTTTATCAAAATCAATTGAAAATTGTAGCTTCTATTTCATCAACAATAAATTTGACGTGATGTAACTATGTCAAGGCAATAACCGTGCATCGAAAAAATGTCATATTCGAACTTGACCGCCGTCTTACCAATTCCAGTGCTCACAGCAAGTTTCATTAAAATCCATATAAAATTTAGTTTCTATAGTGTCTACAACAAATAAAGAAGCAGGGGTAATCACTCATAATCCATTCATCGAAAGATTGTCAAAATCGAACTTGACCGCCGTCTTATCAATTCCAATGCCCATACCAAGTTTCCTTAAATTCTATATAAAATGCAGCTTCTATAGTGTCTACAACAAATATTGACGGATCGACAGACTGATAGACTGACGAACTGACGGACAAGGCCGACGACAATATACGTCCACATATTCATGTGAGCGTATAAAAATCACAATAATTCATAAAAAAAATAATTGATCAAAATCTAGAAAATAGTTTAAACATGAAAAATAATTTTTTTCCAAAATATTATGAAAAACACAAAAAATTCAAAATGAAATCGCAAAAATTAATTTTCACCGCGGTTGAAATCAGGGGGAGCCGGGGGGGGGGGGGACAGGGGGACAGGAGGACATGCCCCCCCTGTCAGAAATCCAGGAGGGGGACATGATATCACAAATGGTTTGAGGCAGGGTGTCCTTTTTGGGACGGGCCCCTGGTAGGCCAACCCCACATTGAAAAAGCAACTGCGCCACTGTTGAAATAATTTGCGACAGAGGTTAAAGTAATTTCAATCCGCGGTGGATATTAATTTTTCGTTTCGTTTGAAGGGGGTTTTTCTTCCAATATATGTTTAGAGCATAAAAATTCACGGCTCAACAGAAATTCTCATGAACCCTTTTTGATTAAATCCGGGGCGCCACTGGTCCCCACCCCCCAGAAAAGCGATCTGGCCCTGGTTGAAATAATTTTCTACCCCGGTGAAAGTAATTTAATCGCGGTCGGGCATTAATTTTTGCGATTTCATGTTTAATTATTTATGTTTTAAACAAATTTTGGAAAATTAATTATGGTTTAACTATTTTTACGATTTTATTTATTATTCTTTTAATTTTTTATTTATGCATTTTGTGTCATCTTTCTAATTAAAGTTTCTCTGATTCCCTCCATTCTTTCTATTTATTGTAAATTTTTACAATTTCAATTCCTGTTTTCTGCACTTTCTATCTCAAACCATTGAGAAACGTCGAAAATTAATTGCAAATGTCCCCAATGAGCCACGGAAAGCCATATTACAGCAAAGTTTGTTTTAATAAAAATCTGAGATTATTTAAAAAAAAAATTAACATGCCTTATCAAAAACAAAATTATATTGATGCCCTTTTTGTTAAGGGTAGCCTGGTCCCCACCCCCACATTGAAAAGGCGATCTGCGCCCCTGGTTGAAATAATTTTCTACCGCGGTTGAAAGTAATTTCAACCGCGGTGGATATTAATTTTTGCGATTTCATTTTGAGGTGTTTTTCTTGCAATAATATTTCGGAGAGCTATAAAGATACGGTGTCACAGGCTCAACTGAAACGTTCTCATGCCGACCCTTTTTGAGTAAATCCTGGGTACGCCACTGGTCCCCACCCCCACATTGAAAAAGCGATCTGCGCCCCTGGTTGAAATAATTTTCTACCGCGGTTGAAAGTAATTTCAATCGCGGTGGATATTAATTTTTGCGATTTCATTTTGAATTATTTGTGTTTTACATAATATTTTGGAAAATTTAATTTTTCATGTTTTAACTATTTTTACGATTTTGAATAATTATTATTTTTGAATTTTTCTGATTTTTATGCATTTTGTGTCATCTTTCTAATTAAAGTTTCTCTGTTTCCCTCCATTCTTTCTATTTTTTGTCGAATTTTCACAATTTCAATTCCTGTTTTCTGCAGTTCTTCTGCTCTCAAACCATTGAGAAACGTCGAAAATAAAAAAAATTGCAAATGTCTCCAATGGGCCTCGGTAAGCCATATTATAGTAAAGTACATGTATAGTAAAAAGCTATATGATTTTAAAAGAATATTAAATATGCCTTATCAAAAAGAAAAATTATATTGATGCAGGTTTTGTTCTTAGTGCTGTTGCTAGGTGCTTACAGCTAGGTCCTCATTTTGATAATTTATTCAACTTCATTGTTGATGTTATAGTATTGTCAGAGTTCAGATATGTCTAACTGTAAGTTTAACCCATTTGATATTGTTGTTGATATATTTTTGTACGCCCACATGAATATGTGGACGTATATTGTCGTCGCTCCTGTCCGTCGATCTGTCGGTCCGTCGATCTGTCGGTCCATCAACATTTGTTGTAAACACTATAGAAGATACAATTTTTAATGGATTTTGATGAAACTTGGTATAAGTATTGAAATTAATAAGACGGCAGTCAAGTTCGAAATTGACGATTTTTCGTTGATTGATTTTGGAGTCATTGCCCTTGAATTACTAAAATTGCGTAAAATTTTTATTGTGGGTGTAATAGAAGCTACAAGATTTTGATGAAACTTGGTGTGGGCATTAAAATTGATCAGACGGCGGTCAAGTTCGAATTGGACGATTTTTCGATGATCAGTTAATTAGTTATTGCCCTTGACTCAGGAAAACTGTGTAAAAATTTCATTGTGGGTGCAATAAAAAATAAATTTTTCAATGGATTTTGATGAAACTTGTTATGAGTATTGAAATTAATAAGACGACAGTCAAGTTCGAAATTGACCATTTTCGATGATTGGTGTAATGATTTTTTTTTTGAGTTATTGCCCTTGACTTAGTAAAATTGCGTCAAAAGTGTATTGTGGGTGCGATAAAGGCTACAATTTTCAATGGATTTTAATGAAACTTAGTATGATCATTGAAATTGATAAAGCTGTAGTCAAGTTCGAATTTGACGATTTTTCAATGAACAGTTTATGAGTATTTGCAATTGTCTTAGTAAAATTGCTTCAACATTTCATTGTGGGTACAATAGAAGCTACAAATTCAATAGATTTTGATGAAACTTGGTGTGATCATCGGAAGTGATAAGACTTTTTGTTGTGGTTGCAAAAGAAGATACAATTTTAAATAAATTTTGATGATACTTTGTAGGAGTATTGAAACAGATAAGATTGTGGTGAAGTTTGAATTTGACGATTTACCATGAACAGTTTTTTTTTTTTTTTTTTTTTGAGTTATTGCGTTTGATTTAGTAAAATTGCATCAAAATGGTATTGTGGGTGCATAGAAGCTGCAAGTTTTGATGAAATTTGGTGCGAGCAATGGCATTGAAAAAATATTCAATGAATGATTTTTGAGTTATTGCCAAATTAATTATTCAAATGCAATGCTGCCAGTGGGCGTATATTACTTTGCCCGACAAGCTATCTGTTATATCTTATTTTGTTGATGTTAACATTTTTTCTGCCAAAGATACTTGAAATATCTTCAACTTTGAGAACCTATTGCAATCCACAGCTGTGTATATCTGTCTATAGTTATTTTTGTTAGGTTGTTATTTTAATCTTTCCCAAACATTATTACTGCTTATCAATCAGCAGCCACAACATGCATATTAAAATTGTCTTTTTTGATAAATATCAGTCTGAATACTTTAAAAAGGAGTAGAGCATTTGGAGAATTGTAATTTAAACAAACAAACAAATGGTGACTGCGTTTTTATCTTGGTGGGTGTCATTTCTCATTATCCCTGTTGACTCCACAATAAAAGGATACAAGGAATAATCTAGGAAGATGAATGCTAAGAGTTTTGTCTAAGGAAAAGCTGGAATTCGTGAACCTAAAGTATATCCTGGCACAAAATGTTTTTTTCTTTTTTTTAGAAGTTCTGCTCTTTTTTTGGCAATGTTGTATATTGTCATGGACAATGCTTGATGGAAGGTTTATAATATGTTTAATAGTCTATACATATTATCATATATATATGATATTTTTTGAAATAACAAAAAAATGATTTAGAAACCACCATGATAATTGGTAGTTGTTTGTGCTTTGCCAGAAATAACTAAAGTTATTGAGGGAATTAACCCTGTTTTGACCTCCGGTACAGATCCCAAAGTCACAGTGAAGACATACAAAATTATATTTAGTAACCCATAGGATTAATTGCAAATTTATGGTGGCCATATTATATATATATATATAACGTCTTGATTATTCTTCTTCTTTGCTTTTTCAGATTCTGTTTTAAAGGATGCCAAAGTGGTATTTGTTGTTGGTAAGTTTCACATTAAATGCTTCTTAAACACAAATTATTACTTTGATATCTTTATTTGTGTTTTGTAATCATCTGGTAGTACCAACAAACACAATCCTTGACAAAACACTACATAATGATCTATTCTAGTGAGACTGTGTTCTCATCATCATCTAACAATGGACTAATAAATGAATGTCATATGAATTTATATATGATAAAAAGCAATCCGTGTTATAGTTTCTATAAATATTTCAGGTGGACCAGGTAGTGGTAAAGGAACACAATGTGCTAAAATAGTAGAAAAATATGGTTTTACCCATCTTTCTACTGGTGATTTATTACGAGAGGAAGTAGCGTCTGGTTCAGAAAGAGGCAAACAGTTAACTGATATCATGAAAAAAGGAGAACTTGTTCCTCTTGTATGTAACTTTAATAAATATAAATATATTTAATAATTATTAGCTGTATTAGCTATGTTAAAAGATGTTATACTGATTCTATCTGACTGTATTATAGGATACAACATTAGCTATGTTAAAAGATGCTATACTGATTCTATCTGACTATAATATAGGATACAATATTAGCTATGTTAAAAGATGTTATACCGAGTCAATCTGACTATATTATAGGATACAGTATTAGCTAAGTTAAAAGATGCTATATTAATTATATCTGACTATATTATAGGATACAGTATTAGCTATGTTAAAAGATGCTATACTGACTCTATCTGACTATAGTATAGGATACAGTATTAGCTATGTTAAAAGATGTTATACTGATTCTATCTGACTATATTATAGGATACAGTATTATCTATGTTAAAAGATGCTATACTGACTCTATCTGACTTTATTATAGGATACAGTATTAGCTATGTTAAAAGATGTTATACTGATTCTATCTGACTTTATTATTGGAAACAGTATTAGCTATGTTAAAATATGTTATACTGATTCTATCTGACTATATTATAGGAAACAGGATTTGCAATGTTAAAAGATGTTATACTGACTCTATCTATATATCATTGGATACAGTATTAGCTATGTTAAAAGATGTTAAACTGACTCTATCTGACTATATTATAGGAAACAGTATTAGCTATATTAAAAGATGTTATACTGATTTTATCTGACTATATTATAGGATACAGTATTAGCTATGTTAAAAGATGTTATACTGATTCTATCTGACTATATTAAAGGAAACAGTATTAGCTATGGTAAAAGATGTTATTATACTGATTCTATCCGACTATATTTTAGGATACAATATTAGCTATGTTAAAAGATGTTATACTGATTCTGTCTGACTATATTATAGGATACAGTATTAGCTATGTTAAAAAATGCTATACTAATTCTATCTGACTATATTATAGGATACAGTTTTAGCTATGTTATAAGATGTTATACTGATTCTATCTGACTATATTATAGGATACAGTATTAGCTATGTTAAAAGATGCTACACTGATTCTATCTGACTATATTATAGGATACAGTTTTAGTTATTTAAATATGTTAGATGATGTTATACTGATTCTATCTGACTATTTTATAGGATACAGTATTTGCTATATAAAAAGATTTTTTGACTCTATATGCTTATGTATTATAGGATACGGTGTTAGCTATGTTAAAAGATGCTATGATAGCTAAAGCTGACAAAAGTAAAGGATTTTTGATAGATGGTTATCCAAGAGAATTAGAACAAGGCCTTAGATTTGAAAAAGAAGTAAGAATTTCTGTTATTTTTCTGGTTATATATGGGTTTAATCTTTTAATCTTTAATCTTTTACTACAGATATGTATGATAGATCCACTAAAATATGCTTCATGATAAGATTATAAAAATTCTATATAAAAATGTTTGTGCTGATCATTTTTGTTTCATCATTTTATGTCTTTTATATTTGCTAGGTATGCCCAGCCCGTGTTATGTTATGTTTTGAGGTATCGGATGAAACAATGACAGAAAGATTGTTAAACAGAGCTAAAACTAGTGGTAGAGCTGATGATAATTTAGAAACTATTAAAAAACGTATAAAAACATTTCATGATATCACCCAGCCTGTAATTGATCACTTCAACAAAGAAAACAAAGTTCGAAATGTAAGTTTAAACAATTAAAAAGTGTCTCCTAATTGCAAGACTAAGTATGAGAAATTTAGCAATAAGATAGGGTGAATATTAGAGAACATAACATAATGGATATGAGTGTTATTTACAGGTTAAAGCTGATGGCAATGTAGAAGAAATATTTGGGCAAGTTCAGAAGATCTTCTCTGATTTGAATATTAAAGGTTAAAAAAGCTTTGATAGTATTATTACAGTTAAATTTGCCTTCCTCTACTGTGGAATATTACTACTGGACACTTTCTACTTTCATCATGAATATTCTTGATGATATTAATCTGCATTTGTATGTTTTGATGCAAGTAAAAAAAAATACAGTTTTATAACGTTAGAATAAGATTTCTTGGCTTATTTAAAAAATCATCATATTTGACTTTGTAATTATGCTTATGTTTTTCTTGATTTTAAATGTTCCTTTATTCTGTAGAATGTAGTGATGATGCTAAATTATCTGATGCCAAAGTTGTCTTTGTTGTGGGTATGTATGCTTTGACATTTATATTGTTCCAAAATTACACAATACATATTTTGTAAAAACCATTGTTCCTAACAAAATGCTGTTGACTTGTCTAGTATCAATTTCACATTTTCTTGAATAATAACCACAATACAATTCTTTAAATGTAATCTAGCTGAATTATTGTTTGGGATATTACCTGGTGACCAGACCATGTTGATATGTCGATTGCTGAAACCTTAAATTATTCTTACAGGTGGACCAGGTAGTGGTAAAGGAACACAATGTGCCAAAATCGTAGAAAAATATGGTTTCTGTCATCTCTCATCTGGTGATTTATTGAGAGCAGAAGTCAATTCAGGTTCTGAAAGAGGCAAGAAATTAAATGAGATAATGGAAAAAGGAGACCTTGTTTCATTGGTATGTTTTCTTGACAAAATTGAATTTTGTGGAGTTGGTTATAATCTTTTGGGCTGATGTGGAATACCGATAGTATTAAAATCCTTCACATAGTATACTTTCACTTTCAATAAACTTGAAAATTAATGGCATCATAAGAATCTCTTAAGAATTTTTTGGGTTGATTTAAAAAATGACTTGATGATTAAATGATATTCGTTAGGTATTAGGTATAATATAACATAGAAATAATATTTCTCTTTCAGGATGAGGTATTAAAGCTATTGAGAGAAGCAATGGTTTCAAACTCAACCAAGTCAAAATGTTTTCTAATAGATGGATACCCTAGAGAACTGGAACAAGGCAAACGATTTGAGAATGAAGTAAGTTGTTTAAATCCAGTTGGTTCGGATCATCCATTTGGTTCTGATCTACCAGTTGGTTCTGATCTACCGTTTGGTTCCGATCTACCATTTGGTTCTGATCTAACATTTGGTTCTGATCCTCCAATTGGTTCTGATCTACCATTTGGTTCTGATCTACTAGCTGGTTCTGATCAGCCAGTTGGTTCAGAACTACCAATTGGTTTAGAACTACCAGTAGGTTCTGATTTACCAGTTGGTTCTGATCATCCAGTTGGTTCTGATCTACCAGTTGGTTCTGATTTTCCAGTTTTTCCAATTTCTTCTGATCTACCAGTTGGTTCTTCTTGTTGGTTCTAAGTGGTTTGTAAAGGAATATATCAAGGACTGATAGAATTTAAATGCACCATTCTGTTTTCAGACACTTAAACAGAGATATTTTTTGAAGCATTACTTTAGTGATGTGATATATAGTTAAGGGTTTCTATAATTACAGGAAGAAACATTATCTAAGGGAAATAAAAAGTGATACATCAAATTTTCAATATAAAATTTTATTTACCTCATGATTTTCATATTTTCTAGGTTGCTAAATGTACCTGTGTATTATATTTTGATGTATCTGATGAAACAATGACCAAAAGATTGTTAGAACGGGGTAAATCTAGTGGTAGAGTTGATGATAATGAAGAAACTATTAAAAAACGATTACAAACCTTCCATAATCAGACAAAGCCTGTTATAGATTATTATTCAAAACAAGATAAAGTAGCTCATGTAAGTATAAAGCCTGTATAAAGATAAATAGAATAAGGAGAAGTATCTGTATGGATTCTCTAGAAGGTTGATATTAATAGGAATACATCAGATGATCAGTGGTTTTCATTAGGTTGTTACATGCAATAATTTTCATGACTTTATTCTCTGTTTGAGACTCTTCAAAATTACATTACAAAGGTAGTCTTTATAAGCTGTCAGCTTATATTTATATCAGAACAATCAAAAAAACAAAGAAACAACCATTGTATACAATAATAACTTAATTAAGATATTGTGTTTCAGTTTATCCTTTACAAACCTTAACTCTTATCTACCAGATTCATTTACAGTTGAATTAACTTGACTAATGAAAATACGACCTATTACAGGTCACCAATTTAGATTAAAAAAAACTATGATTACCACTAATATAATATCTAAGTTAACAAGTAAATGCAAGAATTCAAATCAAAAAAATCTAAATTTGATATTTGTTGATTTTAGATTAAGGCTGAAGGTAGTGTAGATGAAATATTTACAGAAGTAAAGAAGTTTATGGATAAGCAATCTTGGTAGTTGTTGTGTCTACAGACGGTACCATGCAAGTACCAGTATGTCATCATCATCAATTATAGCAAAATTCTCTTTTTTTTTGAAAGGAAAAATATCTAATTTGTCACTTTTTGCAGAGAAAAATAAAGTATTTTGTTTTTTATATTTCTATAATGGTTTTTATTAGGATTGTCCTTGTTAATATTTATACTATACACCTAGTATTACTTTAATTATTGTTATTTATAGACATTATATAAATAAACTTGATAACACCTTATATATATTGGATTTTCATATTATTGTATATTGTTACCTCCATACCAAACCAAGTGAACCAAATGGACCATTTACACAGATTAATTACAAATGAATAAGAAGTTGACGGAATTATCATCTTTTTTGTCTTCCTTTCTGCAATTTACAAAACAGAGTTATAACCCTTGATCCCTAACAATGAAATCATTTCAATTTTGCCCACTACTTCATTATATGCAAGTCTGTTATCCAAAACGTAAAATTAACATTATCTTTGGGACATGAAACATGTGGTCAAATAGAAGTTACTAATTTTGAGCGACTTCATGTTAATTAAATCTAAAGAGCTGCTTGTCCAACCAAAATAATCTTTCTAAAGAACTTGTTGATGGTAAAAGTGAATATTGAAGAGTTTTTATTACACCAATGATTCTTTTAAAGATATAAGTGACGAAGATAATCTTATAACATAATTTATTTAGGTATTTACCATATCTATTTTACAAATATTGTACAATAGAGGAACTTTCAGGATTCCACTTTAAATTCATATAAACATTGATGTGTTACACCAATATTGTCGGTTCCATATATTCTAATTATTGGTTCCATATCACATGTCATAATACTACCAGTCCAAGTATTGCTTCCTGATTTTTCCATTGGTTCCAATTCAATGGATACTTCTTTCAATGTAGATGATGTAAGTCGAAATTTGATTTCTTTGTTTGAGGGCAAAACTCTCTGAAGTGGTTCCAAAAGCATACAGTTGTATTCGGCCGCACCAGGATAATACATTGGAAATGGGTTACATTTTTCTAGACCTTTAGTACAATGTAACAAAAAATGTCCAATACAGTCAAATCTCCCGTTATATTCACCTGGTCTTTGAGCAAACAAATTCAGCTCATAGTAACCAGCCTTTGGTAATCTGGCACTTATTTTCATAGCAGAAGCAGTATAAGAACAGAACACAAATTCCTCCAAATCTCTAGCGCTTTCAGTTGATCTCAACTGCATCAGTGTTATAACTTCATTGCAGAGATTTAAACTTAAATCGAGGGTTCCGTCATTAGACTCAAAAGAAGTATGTTCAAAAATATCTTCCATAAAACCATATTCAACACTTTCAGGACAGGCACCCCAAACACCAAATCGTTTAGGGTATGGATTGATGTCAGTACATACTTCATCACAACGTATACAATATTCAGTTACTAGATCAAAACTTAGTGTTTTAGCAGTCATTGGTAAAGCATAAATTTCCAATATAAACCTGTACTCAGCTGGTAATCTGATGTGAATATTGTATGTTTCCATGTCCAACTTTTCACACAATACGTATGTATCAAAACACTTTTTACTCTTCTTCTCTCGAAGGTGACAAGCAACATTTTTAACTATGTCTACTGGCGCTCGTAGAGTAATATCACATTCTTTCATGGCTTTGAAATAATAGTTCTTATGTGATAATTTGATCCCATGTAATAAGGCACCCGGTTCGACTTTGGCTCTTTTATTAAATTCGTCGATTGTTATCGCATCGGACAAAAGCTGAAATGCCTGGTTCATTCTTATAGACGCGTATTTTTTAGGAAAATGAGACAAAATAAACTGTTTCGGTTCAGGAAGGAAATAAAATTCCTGATAAAATGGTTCGAATTTTCTGTTACTGGCAACATGTCCACTGCCCCAGGTACAATCTACAGGCCACCATTCATTATCTATCTGTACAAGGTTCCAGGAATGTGATGTTTTACCTTTCAATTTAAAAGGTTCATCTGGTGTATATCCATAACCTTTAGCAAACCCATTTATCTTTAAACATGGTATTTCAGCAGCACTGAAAAAAGAAACAACATACATCTTCTTATCCTGATGTTTCTTTGTATAAATAACATGGTATGCTTTGGGCATTTGCATCAATATGAAAAATGTATATGTTCTTAAATACCATTTTGAATATTTATGGAAGCCGACAAGTCGCCGGAAATTCAAAGTCGACAACTCGACAAAACAGCGCGACAAGTCGACAACTCGACAAAACAGCGCGACAAGTCGCCAACTCGACAGATTTTTTTGGCGACTTGTCGAGTTTGCGTCTTTCGAGTTGTCGAGTTGTCGCCCCGCCACCCGCGACTTGTCGAGTTGGCGACCTTGAAATCCGGCGACTTTGAAATCCGGCGAGTTGGCGATTTGCCGACATGGCGAGTTGGCACCAAGTCGCGCACTCGACGGATTTCAAAGTCGCCAAGTCGCCAACTCGACTGGTTGCTGGATTTCAAAGTCGCCAACTCGACAACTCGCCAAGTCGCCTACTCGACAAATTGCCAACTCGACAAGTCGCGGATGGCGGGGCGACAACTCGACAACTCGAAAGTCGACTTGTCGCGCTGTTTTGTCGAGTTGTCGACTTTGAATTTCAGGCGACTTGTCGAGTTGGCGACTTGTCGACTTTGAAATTAGAGGGCGCCAAGTCGCGGTTAACAAATGGCCGCTATCGGCTTCCATAAATATTAGAACATTTAACGATAGCAAGAAAATCTTGAACAGAAATTGGTGAAGATTATGTCATGATACGAACAAACTATTCTAACTTACCGACACAGTTCAAGAAATAGTTGACTGTAATGGTCACAAACACCCATTCCAGTCTCTAAAACCTGCCAACCATCTCTTTTAGGGATTTTACCGCTGAAGAAACTACCAGTATCATAGCTGAAAATAATTTCAAATTATAAAGTAAGTTGAATTCGGGTCATGTTCTTACAAAACTGTCATGATAATTATTTGTAAAACGTTAATGAAAATAGAAATAAGTTATGCAATACCTGATGTTATGGGTTATCCAAATATAAAATGCTCGAATTTTTTCTAAGTCACTTGTAGCTGGTTTGCTAAGGTGGTACGACAGATCTTCTGATGTTCTGGTAGTAAGTTTAGGGGCCTGGAAACACCAAAAAAAAAAAACATCACGTTGCAACATTCTCTACTGTGTTATAAATTATGTTGTCAAGGCTTGACAATGTATGGTACATGATACATGTAATTGCAAACGTGGTGGCGATATAAAATTTGTTATTTGTGGTGGCCTTATGTATATTTACGACATTTCTTATTTCTTAATAAATGAGACAAAGCTTTTCCGATTTAGTATATGCTTATGAAATTTAAATAAACTTACAGAAATCGAGACGTTGTCAATAGTTGAAAACATTTTTAGATCAGGTATGAGATCTTTTCTAGTAAGTGATGGGGGACGAAATGGTGCACATCCCGGCAGCAAATTTTCAATGTCTTCCTGTTCGGTAGATAATGATTCTATAGATATACTATCATCTGGTATTGTACTTCTTGTAGTGGGAAGTCGTCTTGGTGTACAATCTGGGCTTAGAATGGTATCATGTTCTAAATCATCTTGTAATGATATCTTAATAGCTGGTATTGGATTTGTAAGGATATTGGTATTTGTGTGGAATTTCTGATTATTGGTGTTATTCTGGACAGTGATCTTTTGGTTATTTTTCGTCTCCTCTTTCCAGCCATCTGAAGCTTTTTCTTTGTCCATTGAACTCCCGGCGCCCATTTTCTTTTTTTGATCTTAGAAATTAAAAAACGTCATTCTCAAATAGGATTAAATTAAAAAGATTTGATAGATCCAAGAGCTTTCAAGAACGTAAGGACTTTGTTTTACACGTTCTCCGTATTCCCCATTGGCCATAAAAGAACCACAGCTACATCACAATTCACTATCCTCTCTATATTTTGCCGATATACACGAAATCAGAATCCCACTTTTATATAACGACCTACCTTTTGTTCCAGTGCAGTGTGCCGTAATAAATAAAATTTTTCAAGCAATTTCAAGTTCATTTAAAACACCATATTCCTCTTGTGATATTTTAGAATATATCCAGAACCGTGAAAACACAACTATCGTATCTACCTTCCAAGTTTATGTCCTAGCAACAATCAAACCATTGATACTTATATAACGGACATTACTGACATAACCAAACCGTTAGTAAATGAATAGGGTTATAATTAATTCAAAATAATAGGCTTAATTTGATTGCTCTTTGAGTAGATAATCCAATTATATCCAATCTTATTTTTCCTTTATAATGTCAAAATGAACTGAAGGTACTTACTCACTTATAGGTTACAGAATGTCACAAGTAGAAACTCGGTTTGTACATATCTAATTCGAAATCCATTAGATAAAAACATGCAGAACTCAATGAGGTAAATATGAAACGAGCTCAGCGCCAATCTTAACATACAAATCACGATAGAAATGAATAACAAAACCAGGCGTTCAGTATGCAAAATGTTTCGTAAGTATCTCTGTGCGAGTTTCAGTTTCAGCATTTGGCCAGCACAGCGTAAAACGTCTCGAAGTGTTTCGAAGCTGATGTGAAGACAATCCGTCTAATAAACACGCGGGACAAATACTCAAATATATTCAGACCCCTTAGGGCCTATATATATTATAATTCAAAACACAATTAAATGTGTAACATGTTAATAAAGTGTGTTATACTATTATTTATTCCCCTGATATAATGTGCTCCCCAATATCGCCCAAATCTTATCACAATTAAATTGACTTCGTCGCCAAGTCCCAAAAAATTAATCTGTAACAAATTCAAGTACATTTACTTCACTTAGATACATGTATACGTTTCGAATATTTTTGGCGAATCTAGTTATATGCCTAGATACCAATACGGTCGATATTCCATCCGTATAAGTTCGAAGAACAGGGTCAGATTTGTTGGGATGTAAGCCTCCGTATATCATGTCCAAAGAACAGTGTCGCATTACAAGTCTAAATCTTCTATATATTAACCACAAAACACAATTTTGATGAAAGTCGTGTAAATTAAAGAGTTTTTTCTTGTTTAAAATTTGATCCCAATATGCATTGTCCAAAATTTTTCATCTTGTTCTACTTAAATGATGACACTCAAGCTTATAATATGCATATTTTTAAGCTAATGGACAGTAAGTCAAAATCCTAGGGGTTTCGCTACGCTGCACATGCCCTTTCGTCTACTTTCGGTCTAAGTTGGAGACAATCGCAATTCTGTCGTTGAAATCAGCCAATTGCGCATTTTACATATCCACACTAAAGTCCATTAAGGTCAATATCTAATTACGTTCAGTTATCGAAATTTTTAGGCCGATCGGCAAGGAGGTCGAAAATTAAAAATCATATCTGCCATTTTTCGGTCATCTTCGATTTGATTGGCTGTCAAAGCAGGTCATGCGTTCAAATATGGACACATCGATAACCGTACAAAAAACGAAATATTAGTTATTATAATAAATAGTTGAATTAAAACTTGAAACTTATTAATTAAATTGAATATTAGTATAATTTTATATGATAAAATCGATCTTCAACCTTTCTTTATGCATCAAAAGCATGTAGTTATTCCACTAATAGTAACTCTTCTCGGGAATGGTTGCGTAAATGATTTTACACATTTCAAAATGGCGGCTAATTTAAGAATTTATCGCTAAAAACAGAAAAATTGCAGCGGTACGATATTGGGAAGTCATTAACTAAATGAAATGCTAATTTTGTTTTTGTGCTTTATATACCATGATTTCATGCGTATTTTCAAGCCTTAAGCTGGGTTTATACTTATTACGCCATCAATCGCCGTTAAACGCCGTAAAAAGTTGCGCCGGTTAGATAGCGTAAACGCTGGAAAGTTCAACACAGTTGAACTCTGGAAAAGTAACGCCGTCAAACGCCGTTATACGGCGTGACTGGCTGGTGATGTAAGTATAAATCGATGCACTGAAGAACGTCGGCAAACGCCGTATCTCAGCGTGTAAACCCACCTTTACGCTGGTTTCAATAATTGCTAATGTCTCACAAGAGAAAGTCATCGTGGACTCTGTTTTTAACATAAGTGGACTAATAGACAGTCGCTGCCATCTTGCCAATATCTATTGGCTACAGTTTGAAATTCCTCATGATAATACAACTTTGGAAAAAGAGAAGAAAAATAATCAAGAAAGACTCACATTTTTTTAAAAAAAAGTTGTAACATAAATAAGTGTAAATAATAAGTGTACAAAATTACAGTTGAGGTTGTCATTATTTGGAGGCGAAATACCAGTGGATTATATATTAATTTTACCATAAAAACATGGTGAAACAATTTTCTTCACCGGAAACAGAAGACTACTACAGAGCATGCGCAATAACATAAAACAATGTTTGGTGGTCAATAAGCAAAATAGTTAAGTAGCATTTACTCTCAACACAAGTATGATGAAAATATAAAAATTTATGAATTATGATGAGGGTTTAATTGGTTCTAGGTATGATTCTTGATTATGAATCATTGGTCAAAGGTTGAAAGATTTTTTTTGTGATTTTTTTATTTTTGTGTTAACTTTACTGACACCTCTAGCCAACAATGTAAAAGTTGATATATAACTCTCACATAAATTGACAAACATCTCTGTTTACACATGACAAAGACAACATCTGCACATTCTATTTTAGATAGATTCTCAGTTTCAAAAATACTATAAAGGTGGCGATATTTCTGTTTTTTTGGTCTTGCACTTCCACTCAACTACACATGCGTCTCGGCATGACACTTTTTTTCAATTGACTAAAAGACATGTTTGTTGGGATCCAGCCAACTTTTCAATTTTGAATGTTACGCGACCCCTTTTAAAACCATTCTTACATCTTGACAATAAGCAATAACAAATCTCCCATTAATTTGAATATTAGTCATGATGATACGTCTTAATATGATGGAGATGGTTAGGATTTCAGCAGTCACATATCAGTTCAATTTACCTACATGACATCATATTTCTTTACTCTACGATAACCTTATATTTCGCTCACATGCTTTTTGGGCACTCTCTGGGATTGGGTGGATATCTAACCTTTGCGTTATGCTTAGTACACTACAAGGCTGCTTATAATTTGAGCGTCCAGGTGAGTACACAATGCAATCATTTCCCCAAGGCGTAACCTTACTTATGTGCCCGGTTTACAAGTTGCCATAAAGCCATGAGGGCACATGGTTATTCTTTTCTGTAATTAATTTCTATACAGTAACTGATATAAATGGGGGTTTTGACTAAAGATATTGTTTTACCATACACTGGCATGTTCGTCGTTGTTATTACACAATTTAGCTGCGGAAGATTTGATTAATAAAATTATCGTATACCATATTGTCGTATAATAGCACACCTTCTTTAACTTTTAAGTTCTATACTACTATAAATTTATCAGACATCAAAGTAGATACGAGGTTAGATTTTATGTTGTAGCCCAAAGGAATATGACCTCACTTCTGATTTTATTAATACGTTACACTGGTTAATTACTATATATAATAAAAAATATACTAATTTTTGTTAAATATACACCCTATTTTTATAGTTTATAAATCTACGTGATTTCGCAAGAAAACAGCGGTAATAAAAACAGCAATCTTGTTGTATATTGTGCACGCAAACAATTTAACCGGGTAAAGTATTTGGATTAATATAAAGTATGGTAGGTTATGATTAATTATTTAGGGCTGCTTTGTGGGATTTTTTTTTATTCTTACAAATTTATATATATTATATACAAGTGAACAATGCCATATCACACCAGTTAAATTTAAAATCAATGATCTTTTATACACTACAGTGATACAATTGCTAGAATTTGACACAGCTGATTCAATCAACCGTTCAATATTTGAGATATTTGGCTAACGGTGATATTTTATATTTATCAGGAAAATACTACTAAACATATTATCACCAATGAGGTCTAATGCATATTACCTGGTAAACTTTTTACCAAAACTTTCAGCATTTTGCAGTGAAAAGACGTGCTGACTACTAAGTTGATCTTGCTTGGATAATAATAAAAGTAACCTCCAGTACTAGATGTGCTGACTACTAAGTTGATCTTGCTTGAATAATAATAATAGTAACCTCCAGTACTAGATGTGCTAACTATAAATTTGATCTTGCTTGAATAATAATAGTAACCTCCAGTACTAGATGTGCTAACTATAAAGTTCGATGCTTGAATAATAATAATATTAACCTCCAGTACTAGATGTACACAATTAAGTTGTTCGATGCTTAAATAATAATAATAGTAACCTCTAGTACTAGATATACACTATTAAGTTGTTCGATGCTTGGATAATAATAACAGTAACCTCTAGAACTAGATGTGCTAACTATTAAGTTGATCTTGCTTGAATAATAACAATAGTAACCTCCAGTACTAGAAGTGCTAACTATAAAGTTCGATGCTTGAATAATAATAATAATAATAATAATAATAATAATAATAATAATAATAATGATAATGATAATGATAATGATAATGATAATGATAATGATAATGATAATAATAATAATAATAATAATAATAATAATAACCTCTAGTACTAGATGTACATTATTAAGTTGTTCTTTGCTTAAATAATAATAATAGTAACCTCTAGTACTAGATGTCCTGACTATAAAGGTGATCTGGCTTGATTAATAATAATAGTAACCTCTAGTACTAGATGTACATTATTAAGTTGTTCCATGCTTAAATAATAACAACAGAAACCTCTAGTACTAGATGTACATTATTAAGTTGTTCCATGCTTAAATAATAACAATAGTAACCTCTAGTACAAGATGTACATTATTAAGTTGTTCGATGTTTAAATAATAACAACAGTAACCTCTAGTACTAGATGTACATTATTAAGTTGTTCGATGCTTAAATAATAACAATAGTAACCTCTAGTAATAGATGTACATTATTAAGTTGTTCGATGCTTAAATAATGATAACAGTAGCCTCTAGTACTAGATGTACATTATTAAGTTGTTCGGTGCTTAAATAATAACAATAGTAACCTCTAGTACTAGATGTACATTATTAAAGTTCGATGCCTAAATTACAATAACATTAAACTCTGGTACTAGATGTGCTAACTATTGAGTTGATAATGCTTGGTTAATAATAACAGTAACCTCCGATACTAGATGTGCTAACTATAAAGTTGATCTCGCTTGAATAATAATAATAGTAACCTCTAGTACTAGATGTACACTTTTAATTCGTTCGATGCTTAATAATAATAGTAACCTCTAGTACTAGATTTACACAATAAAGTTGATCTTGCTTGAATAATAATAGTAACCTCTAGTACTAGATGTACATTATTAAGTTGTTCAATGCTTAAATAATAATAATAGTAACCTCTAGTACTAGATGTACACTATTAATTTGTTAGATGTTTAAATAATAATAATAGTAACCTCCAGTACTAGATGTACACAATAAAGTTGATCTTGCTTGAATAATAATAGTAACCTCTAGTACTAGATGTTCTGACTATAAAGTTTATCTTGCTTAAATAATAATAATAGTAACCTCTAGTACTAGATGGACACTTTTAATTTGTTCGATGCTTGGATAATAATGATAGTAACCCCTAATAGCCTTCTAATTTGCGCCGACTATAAAGTTGATCTTGCTTGAATAATGATAGTAACCTCCAGTACTAGATGTGCTTACTACTAAGTTGGTCTTGCTTCAATAATAATAATAGTAACCTCTAGTACTAGATGCGCTGACTAGTAAGTTGTTCGATGCTTAAATAATAATAACAGTAACCTCCAGTACTAGATGTACAATTTAATTTGTTCGATGCTTGGATAATAATGATGGTAACCCCCAATAGCCTTCTAATTTGCGCTGACTATAAAGTTGATCTTGCTTAAATAATAATAGTAACCTCTAGTACTAATTGTGCTGACTATAAAGTTGATCTTGCTTAAATAATAATAGTAACCTCTAGTACTAGATGTGCTGACTATTAAGTTGGTCTTGCTTCAACAATAATAATAGTGACCTCTAGTACTAGATGCGCTGACTAATAAGTTGGTCTTGCTTCAGTAACATTTACCTCTAGTACTAGATGTACAATTTAATTTGTTCGATGCTTGGATAATAATGATAGTAACCCCTAATAGCCTTCTAATTTGCGCTGACTATAAAGTTGATCTTGCTTAAATAATAATAGTAACCTCTAGTACTAGATGTGCTGACTATTAAGTTGGTCTTGCTTCAATAATAATAACAGTAACCTTCAGTACTAGATGTGCTGGCTATAAAATTGATCTTGCTTCAATAATAACGATAGTAACCTCTAGTACTCATTCAGCTGACTATTAAGTTGATCGATGTGTCAATAATGGGGTCGTTATGCCTTAAATTGTAATTAAAAGATCGATTTTGTTAAAAATCAGTGTATGTAATAGTCCTAACCAGCTTGCATAGAACACCAGCTGACACGTTCCTTTGTAATCAATCGAAAATCACATATTTGGTTAAAGAGAAATACTATGGTCAATAATTTTTAATTCTAATATTAAATTACACCTTTCCTCATTCAATAATATTGTTTAACTGATCAATTTGAACCCAGGTATCACCAACACGCAATCAACATTTCATGGCGAAAGATCGAATTTGTTGTTTACGTAGTCATAGTAATAGATTATCAATCCAACCAAAATCTCCTTCTTTTCATGACAAACTTGATGTTGAAAATAGATCTTTAACGAACTTTTTGAGCTAGAAAATAGTTTCATGTACAGTATTATATAGCAAATGAGACAAGTAAAGGGACATTTAGAAGAAATCACAAATATCTAGATTGGCAACAAAAGCTATAAAATTTACTACGTGAACACATGGCATATTATTTCTGTTGACAACAGCAGTTAATTTACGTAAACTGTGGGATACAAAGGAATTAAATAATGGAATAGATGTTAAATTAGTCAGGTATGTGTTGATTATTTTCTCTAAAACCAATTCTTAGACTGGACAGTTACATCATTCATCGTATACCAGGTATGTTTCTGAATTATAATGACTGGTTAACATCATTTCAGGTATTACTCATGATGAATTGTTGCTTTGAGATCGGGACATTGGGTTAGGTTTAATATTTAATTCATCGAATTTACTCTCGAATTACGTATAAATGGCGTCTCTAACAAGAAAATAATATCCAAAATAGTACAATTATAATGTTGTTATTCGTTTATCCTGTTAACTCTAATAAATTGAATGAAGCCTAGGTTTTAAAAATCAAAGTATCCAATTGTATTGTATAGTATAGCTTACCATCAAAAACATGAAACTCGAGTCTTGAAAGATATATTTCAAGTTTCCTGAACAGATTATTCTTTGAATCACTTAGTTTGGTTCACTTATTATTTTTCTGTTACTTAATAGTTTATATCGAACTTACAAATAATCATAAAACACTGAGCACATTTTTTCGGAAATACTGGCATTTATATGTTGGTGTTTGAGTCCTATTTATCAATAAATTTTAGAAACGACGATGACTTACACAGAAATACTATTGCATAAATGTTTTTTTAAAATGTCATCTGCTGCAAAACACCAATTAATTACATGGAATAATTCCGAGAACTATAAACCCTCCTGTAGAAATCTTGTAAAACGAAACCTGTGGATATATTCAAAGACTTTTAGCATTATAGTAAAAATATGACGTGGCTTTCAATACAGTTTAATTTATAAAGTAATGAAGCAACATCTATAAACATTGGAATATATTGTGTACAATTAATATTAATACAAATTGAATATATGTGTCTGAATTTTCATTAATGTTTCAGAACTTGGGTTCAAGATGGATCTTATTACCTTTGCATTAAGTGTGTTATTGGTATCTAACGTAGATGGTAAGATTATAATTAATTATTATCAAATACATATTCTTGATATAATTTTGATTCATTTTCTTCTTATAAGTTCATAGTTTAACGTGTTACACATCCACATTATATTGTGTTATACAACCACGTAATATAGTCTAATTAAAATA
This sequence comes from Nipponacmea schrenckii, assembly GCA_030562195.1. NCBI lineage: Eukaryota > Metazoa > Mollusca > Gastropoda > Lottiidae > Nipponacmea > Nipponacmea schrenckii. The sequence goes on from JAUJPP010000012.1 coordinate 5,309,735, forward strand.
TAGACCTTACTTTCGTTCGTATTTTATTAGTTTCGTTTCGAATGTTTTTATTAGCTATTGGCTTTGTACATAACCACTACAGTAAGGTCTAACACTGCCCTTCAATACGAAGTGTTTGAACGACCTTTGACCTAACTCAGTTTTAACCAATCACGTGGCTTCAATTCCCTGTGACGAGAAAATGAGATGCGAACAACTGGAGCATTCTGAGACGTATTAGACTAGTAGGCCAGTGCTTCTATAGGAGAGCATCTCTTATAACACCCTTTACTAGTTTATCAAGTCCGCTCAAATAGAATGTAGAACAATATGGCTGTTTCGTCATCCGCTGATATATCATTTCTTCATTATGGATTTAATATAGACACCGAAGAAGGTTTATACTAAAAGAAATGTGTGTTTGATATGTGGAATAGCCTTTGTACCAGGGTTTTTCATTGGCTGCTCTGTATCAGTTCAAATTAATTGGATTGGTTAAAACTGAGTTAGGTCAAAGGTCCGTTCGAACAGTCCAAACAGTCAGTCCGTCAACAATTGCTCGTGAAAGTTATAGCTTTGATCCAATTTTGATTAAACTTGGTGTGTAAATTTATATTTATTTACCGTAAACACTTTTATATTCATCGATTTTCACTAAGAATTTGCACGTTAGCGACCTAGAACATAATATATGATGTTCTTTATATCGGTATATATCCGTTATTTAATCTAACAAACAACTAAAAATTACTATAATGTAAAAGTTCAGTTAATATATAGTTCTCAGAAACAGAAAACTAACAAAACAGTAATCATCTATTTTCAATAATTCACATTGCGTGGTCTGCATTAATAAACGCTTATAAATTTCACACTAAAATCGATAAGACTCGACTTTTTTAAATCTTATATAGGTTGTTTTAAAGCTGATATCTTAGAAAATCTGTAAATTTCGCATTTTTTATCAGAGAAGGCACCTTTGGTTCATTATAATACCAAAAAGATACAGATTTTTGACGTGTGAAATGAACTATTTTGTATTTTATACTTATTATAATTGAAAGATTCTTTTGCGATTCGTCGTACAATTTCCTCGGGGTGAAACTGGTATTATTTTTACGGTTGATGTATGTATGGTAAAGGGTGAGCATTACTTTTATTTGATTTCCCTCTTTATTTCATTTATTTCCTTTTTTAAATAAATCAAAATAAATTCTGCTAGTAATCTAGTATTAAATAAGTCTAATTTGTGAAACAAGCTTCTGAGAATTACTGTTTATTGTCATATTCAGACGTTTTACATCAATTTGGTTTGAAGGATCTCTAAATATTACTGCATGATGTCCTTAAGATCATATTTAAGATATAACGCCTATCATCATTAATAAGACTTCTTGGCATAGGAAAGTCCAAAATAATCCAAAAGTTAAATGTACCGACAATGAAAATACTGAACATTAGTTTTAAACAATTTTCTAATACTGATTGCTTTAATTGTTTCTTCTGTTGCAGCGTACAAGATTACTGGGCTATGTCATAAACTACTACTGAATCCTCGTCCTAAAGATTATGGTTACTGTACTCCAGATGACAAACATATATTTAAGAAATATGGTTATAAGGATGAAGGTATACCAGCAGATCTATCAGGATTTCAACCCTATTTACTGCATGAATCTTCAGTAGTTCGATATTTTGATGAATTTGGACAATGGAAATTCTTGGCAAGTGGTTCATATGCGGATGTTTATGAGGGCGAGATGGCTGAAACCGGTGTCAAGATCGTTATTAAACAATTCGACGACTCTTCAGAGTTCATTGTCGTTGATATGGAATGTAAATTGTTAATGTATTTATCTGAGACTGGTCTTTTTCCTAAGTGTTATGGATTTTTGTTATCCAGTGATAAACTATCTGGAATTTCTATAGTCCTGGAGCAGGTAACTGGAGCTGAAAACCTCCGGGATGCTCTTCACAGGCAAGATATTTCTCTATATCAATGGATGGTGATCTTAGAACAAGTTGTCAGATATCTTAAATTGATGCATTCAAAGTACGTTCTTCATAATGATGTGAATAGAGGTAATATTCTAATAACATGGAACGGATCAATACCAAGAGTGAATATGATAGATCCTGGTATGGCTTCCTTCAGACATGGCAAATTTTCCTCAAAACCGACCGATGCTGAGCGAGTTTATAAATTCTTTGACCCAACATCAGAATATTTTGAGAGTGACCCCGCTCATGATATTTATGGATTTGGTTATCTGTTGTTGAGATTGAATGAGGTGCGCCCTAATGAAGATTGGAATATATTAAGAAAATGGTGCCGACAACCCAAACGTGATGACAGACCTTCAGCTGATGAACTAATTCACAGACTTCAAAGTCTTCAAATCAAATACAGGAAACTTGAAAGAGATTTATATTATAAAAACACTTTTAATGAGACGGCAGACGAAATTCTAAAACAATTTATGACCGTTCCTATCCCTGTTATAGATGTATTTAAACTGACGCCTTTTCCGCGAGTTCACGGTAATATACAATTTACCTCACATTTCAAAGATCACATGTCATATAAGGCTAATTACAGCGGTTCACTGGTCATGGTACATTTGTTTGTTGGCGAAAATAGTTTCAAATCATCGAGGAAAGAAGCTTTGATAAATATGTTTGCTGAACCATCTGGAATGGTTCCTAAATTTTTAGGTCTCACTTTTTATGATGATGAATTAGATAGTGTAGTGTTTGTTCAAGAGTTCCTTAAATCTGTAGAAGTGTTAGATGAAGCTATAAGCAAGCATAGCTACACATGGTCTCTAGAAGATCGTAGGTTAATAGCTTGTGTAATTTCCAAATCCGTCCTATTTTTTCACAACAATAATATCTTGATTAACAATATACATCCTGGTTATATGTTGTTTAAGATGGAAGGAGGTCAGCCTGTTATAAAATGGATAGATCTTGGGGCATGGAGTGATGGTTCTGGTGTAACGCTTCATGAAAAACACAGATATCAAGCTCCAGAAGTACAAAATGGTCAAATAACGTCTTTTGAATCTGACGTTTACAGTGTTGGCATTATTTTTCAAGATTTATTTAAATATTCTATGGACAGTCTGCTCCGATCTAGTATGAACATATCGAGGCCTGTGCGACCCACCATGCACACTCTTACAAACCACGTGTGCAAAGATAATAATTATTGATTCATAAATTTATTGATGTGGGCTGTGGGTTCTGATCGCGATCTGTGCGAAAGTCCAGTGACCTTTCATCTTCACTCGTAATGCCATTCGACCCAACTGCAAATTGGTACGGATAATCCGTAATCATTCGATCATTGTGTGGAAAAATGTTTCGGATTTCGTTTTGCTGTTCAGTTCGTTAATAGATATTGTTTTCATTTAGGGTGTAAATTGAATCTGTATTCTATTGAAATAAATATAAATAAATGTGTTGATTTATTTAAGATACTTTTTTTTTAAACTAACTTATTACAATGCTTCATTTGAACCATGTCCAATCAGTATAGTAAAAATTAGTGTTGGAATCTATAGTTATATATATACATACATATATATATAATATATATATGTTTTTGAACTTAGCGAGATCTGAAATGAGTACCGTTTCACCAAATACCCTTAGCAAGAGTCGAGTCCAATATTAGCGCACATTCGATTGACTACTTATAGGTTGAGTAAAGACATTCTTTGGCAAATTTTAAGTTTTTTCCTGATGGAAGAAAGCATTTTTGTTGTTGTTTGCTTTTAGTTTTGCGAACACAGTAGGCGTGAGATATCTGATCTCTCACATCAATCCAAAACAGCTTGAGCAAGGTTTAAGACCCTAATAGGTCTGGTAACACGTTGATGGTAGATGACTTGTGCGGTCCGCTTCTAATTTATATTTTGAAGATGGTACAGTCAGACACGAATATAAAATGTAATATTTGTATTATTTTTTTCAGGATTTCGATTTAAAGCCACGGGAATATGTTACAAGTATAATTTTGGTTTGTCTCCAAAGAGAGTCACTACATGTGTTCCAGAGGATGCGAATGTAAATGTATTTAAGAAATATGGTTATAAGGATGAAGGTATACCAGCAGATCTATCAGGATTTCAACCCCATTTACTCCACGAATCGGCAATAATTCGATATTTTGATCTGCATGGTGAATGGGAATATTTGAGTAACGGAACGTTTGCAGTGGTGTATACAGGAGAAATGTATGCATCCAAGGAAAAATTAGTTATCAAGCAATTTTCCCTTCAAACAGATTTTTGGGAAATTGAGCAAGAATGTAAAATATTGATGTATTTAGAGAACACTGGTTTTTTTCCTAAATTTTATGGTTACATGCCGTCCGGTCCTTCACTATATAATCTAACAATCATACTTGAACATCTGACTAACACTGAAGCCATCACGGTCACCTCAGAACGACCGGAAGTTTCAATGTACCAGTGGTGTCTGATATTTGAACAGTTTTTACGCGCTCTGAAAGCTATGCATAAAAAATTTGTTTTACACAACGATTTACATCGAGAAAATATATTAATAAAATGGATTGGATCGGTACCGAAACTATATCTCATAGATACGGGTTTCTCAACCTTTCGAGAAGGTACTTACCAGTATATGAGCGCAGCTACATTAGATCGATATCCATTCTTTCCACCAGAGTCTGTGTTTTTTGAAAGCAATCCATCCATGGACGTATATGGATTTGGTTACGTTGTTAATAAGGTGAATGGTCATGTAGGTAACGAAGATTTACAGATCATAGCGGAATGGTGTTCACAAAAATATCCAGAAGACAGACCGACAACAGATGAACTGTTGGATAGATTCAAAGCAATCAAATTGAAATATAAAAACGTTGGAAACGGTTATACAAATAGCATGAGTGGCGTTCTGCCTAAAAATGTACGCCAAATGCCGTTCCTAACTAAACCCATTCCAATACTTCTATTAGTAGACATAACACCAATGCCTAGCATATTGGATACAAGTGAATGGTTAGCTATCGATAATGAACATGGTTCTTATAAAGGCATGTACAGAAATAGATCAGTGGTTATCCGATTATATTCACATAGAAAATTTGCTCAAATACGTCACGAGGCTTCTATTAATTTGCATTTGAATTCTACGGGTTCAGTACCATTGTTTTACGGTTTGGTTTTCTATGATTCTTCAATGATGGATACAGCGTTGGTTCAGGAATACGTCGAGAACAGTACCTCATTAACAAAAGCTATTGAGCAGAGTAATTCAAACTGGACGGATGTTTATAGAAAGTGTATAGCATGTAATATATTGAAATCAATAGAGATATTTCATAAAGACCATATACTAATCAACAATATACAGTCTTCCAATATTTTATATATAAATAACGGAACTTCACCTTCCGTTAAATTCACTAATTTACATGACCATAGTGACACTTCCGGTCTCCTTCGTGATGAAGATTCAGATTCGGAAATTCCATTATATGCAGCACCGGAAACAGTCAGCAACACATCAACATCTTATTTTTCTGATATTTATAGTACATGTATCGTATTTAAAGAATTGTTTAATCCATCTGAATGTAATATAATTAAGAAAGTTATCAACTATTGTTTGACTTCAAAACCGCGGTCGAGGCCATCTTTAAAAAATCTTATGTTTCTCATGTGTCATTCAAGAGATATGTTATGATGAATAAACAAGTAATAAAAATGATAATGAAATGATCTGTATACTTTTGTGGTTGTGGTTGTCTTGTTTTTCTTTCTTTTTTTTTTATTGTATTCAACTTTTGACTAGAGTCTGAGAAAAACAAGTTTTTGAATTGTTTCTATATTTTCTGATAGATAATTGGACTATCACATACTAACTATACTGTTTGTCTTGAAATTTCTTGGCTGTTTTAATAAGTTTACATCGTAAAGAAACACATTTCTCTCCTAGAGATTTAAATAAAAAAAATGCCCAAGATGAAAAAAGCAATTCAGAAAACATAAAATGTGCTCATGTTTATATTTATCAATACAGAAATATACATTACAATACATCATTAAAGTTACAGTCAAATTTGAGGATTCTATTCCAAATGTCAGATGTTTGTCAACACGACTGTTAAGCTCACAAATATATAAATGTACATTAGTCAATAGAAATCGGTGTATTCTATTTGTCCTAAAAAGGATAGTGAGATAGACACTAATCAAACATGTATCTTACTTGTATATTTTTTATGAAGTCAATATCATGAAATTTACATGAAAGTTTTAATACAATGCCCTTAACGTCAAATTTGCCTTCACACCCTTATAACACTCGAATCCGAGGTTTATGCCGTCGAAACAATCTTTTTCGATTGAAATTGTAACAGAAATATGGCTTCAAAGTAACAATGTCGAGCTATCTCGAACATTTGTTTTTTACCCAAATAATAGGGCCAATCGAGAGAAATACTGTAAACATAATGATAGATTGGAATTCTGAAGATGTTGTAATATTAACTAAAGATATATTAATATCAATTTGTTTAGATGATATATTAAACTCACTACATGTTACATTGACCTCAGTAACGCTATCACAATGTAAAGTGACCTTAAAGCCCAAATTAGTGTTTACCGATTTACCGGTGACCATTTATTGTTAACGATTAACCGGTGACCGAATGACTGATAACGATTTATCGGTTACCTTAATCACTGTAAACGATTTACCAGTGACCAAATTGCCTTCATATCTCAAAAGGGAGCGACAAGACGCATTATCAGAAAACTTGGGCATTCATAAAATATTCTATGCACAGTACATAAAAATAATACATTCATTAATTCATGTATGAACCAGACACAACTTTACAAGAAACTCATATTCTTAGTAAACAAAGACTTCATGACATAATAAATAACTAAAGTAAGACTGATTTGAAAGAAAAATTGACACAAAATATATCATTAAGAAAATTATACAAAAACAATATCACAAATAAATATTTAGTAATATAAAATATATAATATATAAAATATAAGATGGCCATCGTAATGCGCCCACATTTATAGGCTGATGACAGCTAATGACAGAAGTGTTTCCTTGAATTTTAATTAAAGGTCATCCTTAGGTGATTAAAACAATCACAATAAATTCCATCCCAATCCACCAAAAAACCAACTCTCTATCGTATCCACAAAGAATTCAAGATCAGGGGCAATAACTCATAGTAATATTTTTCAATTAATCTGATTTTCAATAGGCTTCATCCTTGGCTGATTACAAACAATCACACTAAGTTTCGTCAAAATCGACCATGAAACCATCTCTCTATCACGTCCACAAATAATTGAAGAAAAATGGCAATAACTTATAGTTAATAATTTTGATTAGTTTGATTTTCAATAAGGCTTTTGCTTACAAACACTCACACCGATTTTCATCATCATCCATCCAGAAACCAGCTCATTATCGTTTCCCTAAAGAATTCAAGAACAAAGGCAGACGCTTTTTAAAGAACAAGGGCAATAACTCATATAAAATATTTTCCGATTGGTCTGATTTTCAAAAAGCTTCATCCTTGGGTTATAACAAACACTCACCTAGGTTCGTCAAAATCCATCAAGAATCCAGCTCTCTATCGTGTCCACAAAGAATTCGAGAACAAGGGCAATAACGCATAGAAAATACTTTTCGATTGGTCTGATTCTTTATAGGGTTTATCCTTGGGTAATTACAAATACACCAAGTTCCCTCAAAATTCATCAAGAAACCAGCTCTCTATCGTGTCCACAAAGAATTCAAGAACAAGGGCAATAACTCATAGTAAATAATGTTCGATTAGATTGATTTCCAAAGAGTTTATCCTTGAGTGACTACAAACACTCATACCAAATTTCATCAAAATCCATCCAGAAACCAGCTCTCCATCGTGTCCACAAAGAATTCCAGAACAAAGGCAGACGCGTTTTTAAGAACAAGGGCAATAACTCATATTAAATATTTTTCGATTGGTCTGATTTGCAATAGAGTTCATCCTGTCAGACAGACAGAAAGACAGGGACGACGACTACATATGCCCACATTAATGTGTGGGCGTATAAAAATTCATTAATTTATGTTATTGTCATAATCAGTACCAGTATTGTTTATATACATCAACCTTCATTACAAAGTTTCTAGCAAATCTGTTTTGTTAAAATCTCTTTATACCGCGACCATATAATCTTGATGTTACACATTTGAGCAAAAGTATTTTTTTATGTAGAATCCATGTATCAGTTTACAGTGCATGATACCATGTGACATTTAAGAAAACTGAATCTTTTGAAAACCTCTAGGCATTTAAAGCACTGAAATTTGGTTTGTTTCAGACACTGATTATAGTGCTTGTCAAACTGAAAAGTGCATTTATATATTTTAGTGCATTTTGGACATTTATACCTCCTTATTTTATAATGTGTCTGCACATGTCTGGTATAGCTAGAAGTTGTTAAAACTAATCCACAAATATCACATTTTAAATAATTCTGTCTGACACAACCACACTCAATTGATTCACCATTTTGAAAGCGATTAGAATGTCTACACACTTTCGTCTTATTATATAACACATTAGGGTCTGGTTGTTTAATCAATTTAGATTTTGGTTCTGCGCTGAAACATTGATACTTGAATTCTAGTGCCTTTCTATCTAAGATTACAGTTTTGTCTGAATCAGACATGTCTTCTTTGCCAGGATTATTTGAAGTCCAGAAAGGAGAGTTAAGACAAACACTTGATTCATTTTTAAAACTGAAAATGTCATCAATTCTTGTTAATTCTAATTTCACTGCATAGCTTTTATTAGAATTTTTTAAGGTGTCTTTCTCATTAAGACTCTCATTTAAGGAATGTTTGGTTTTCAGTCTAGTAATGTCAGTGGATTGTGTTATACAAGAGCCATGGAAGCTAGAAACTGGTTGACTCAAAGAGTTAAAAATCTTCTTATTCAAACTTTTTGAAGAAGTTGGAGGGTTTAATGATGATTCAGACTGCAAATGTTGTTGAGAATCAGTTTGCATAAGCTCAACTAAATCTAGTGGTTCCTTTTTTATTTTCAAAATGCCATATCCTGAAGATTCATTCTTGATTTTCACAGTACCAACATTTGACTGGTCTTCTGTAATGTTATCAAAGTAAGAATTATCAAATTGGTGTTTATGTCCCTCCCTAAAATGATTAGAAGGTTCCTGCTTGATACCCCACATTACTGATTGTTCCTGTTCATTTACTTTTGCAATATGACCACAAGGTTCCTGTGTATTTTCCTCTGTATTATAACAAGAAGATTCCTGATTACTTTCCCCTGCACAGTAGCTAGAAGGCTCCAGTTTGATTTTCACTTGATCATGCGGTAATGGTTTAGTGTTTATATCAATACCTTCAGATGTACAGGTTGAAATTGATGATTTATCTTTTGATTTCATTCCATTTTCAGTCTTTATAATTTTCCTGAGAGATTCAGCACCATCTAGTTCAAAATTCCAGTCATTTCTATTAACAAGACTAGTCTTGCTTTTGTTCAAATGTTTCTTGACTAAACTCATAATATCAACCATACTACCTGCACTAGATTCACAAACTAGTTTTTTTTTCTTTTTATCTTTTCTTCTGGATTTTTTTATAATCTCTGGCCATGAAACAGGTTCATTTCGAGATGAATTCCTAATCCTAGACAGAGAATTCATTTCATAACCTTTGGTGTCCCTTTCTTTTGAATTCAATGTTTCTATTTCTGGTGTAATATCATGCCACTTTAAACTGAGTGGGTCTTGCTCAAAATAGAATTCATTTCCTGTACCCTTTTCAATGACATGTCTTTGTTTATTAGATTTCCATTTTGGGAAAGAACTAGCTGTGACTGGTGTTGTGTGTGAATTCATCCTTGTAGTACCGTAGTGGATTTATTTTCCTTGAAATACACAAATAATTTTTATTAGTAGGCTCATGATATTATCCATATGGCTTCATATGTGTCAGAGTGCAAATTTGCAATAAAGGCTGGTGCTATTTACCACAATGTACTAGAGTCTTGTGCCACTCAAAAAGCTATCTAACACTTTAATTTTGCGTGACACATAAGTTTAGGTGATTCACCTCTTAAAGCTGAACTCCTGTTATAAAAATAAATATAAATTAATAAAAAAAAAATCTTATCCGCCATACTTGTTTCAAACTTAAAACAAGTATGGCGTCTGCCACTCCCTATCAAAACCTAAAATCTGGTCACGCTTCGCTTTACTCTGACTTGGTATCGACAACTGTGAACTTCGCTGTAGTGACATTATTTATACATTGTACGTGGCAGAAACTACTAGTATTTACAGCAGATCGACTTGGACATTTCTATAACAGACAAAAAAATCAACCAGAATTATGTCTCAACAGGTATCTATTATATTTCACCCCTAAAATGATCATATACGAAGCAGAAATGAATGTAAATATAAATAGCAAAAATAATAGAAATTCTATACAGAAAAAACAAATCTACGCAAATATCCAACATCAACATGGAGATATTTTCATCACATATCCAAAGACGATAATATAACACTATAATAACAACAAAATCTAAGCACAAATCAAAATAACTAATAAATCTGTATTTGTATAAAGTACTACCTACTTGACGTCTGTTATGCTACTCTATTATATGGAAATATTTGTCCAAAAACTTGTATTTCGCTCTCTTCCAGCACATTATTCAACCATATTGTTGTTGACATTTGCACTATATCATAAGGGGAGGCAACCATTATCTTATGTATTTTATTTTCACAGTTGTCAATACTGAGTCAGAGTGAAGCGAAGCTTGACCAGATTTTAGGTTTTGATGGGAGTGGCAGACGCCATACTTGTTTTAAGTTTGAAACAAGTATGGCGGATAAGATTTTTTTTTATTAATTATTTAATTTATTTTTATAACAGGAGTTCAGCTGTAATTAGATAACGACCTCTTAGGTGTTTTGATTTTCAGTGCATGATTTAGGTGGTAAATAGAATTTTGATTTGCTAGGGACTGTTTGCCACGTGCGTAGTAAATAGTCACTGCCGATAACAATTATATGTCCGGTTGTCCTACTACTAGTAGACTACCACATCTTTACTCTGTGGTACCACTAACAGTAATAAATAGTAAGCAATAGAGGCTATTTACACAACAAAGTAGGTTAACAAAATTCAGACTCTTGACGTAGTTGTAAAGAATGCGATACTGAAACTTTTCAATCAGTTGCGATAGTCGGAAATGGAATTCGGAATAGGCTAGATCTCTATGAATATGATTTTATTTCCAATTTGAATTGATATCATAATTTCATAGCCTTTAATGTTATTTTTCTGAAATGTTGGGTAAATATTACTTACTTATTATACTATAGCCCCGAGTTCAATGGGGATTTCATTATTTCAAACTCAGTTTTGAGCTAGTCCATAGAGTTGTTCTACATGTACATGTATATAACTCAATGAGTTAGTTTCATCCGCCATATTTGTAGGATTAGATAACTCATATCAAGACTACAAATAATTATTCAGTTGCTATTTTCGGGATTTCTTAATTTATGGTTTATTTTAATATAGAGAATAAATATATTCTTCTTAAATGCACAGAAAAGCAATAACAAGAATTTCAACTTATACATGTTTTATAGCATAATAAAATATCAAATAATCATATGGTATGACAAGACCAAAGTCTAGGAAAAAAATAAAACAGAAATTTTATAAATATTATAATAAATAAAGAATAATTTATAAATATATGTGTAGAAAAATGAATAGTTTAAAAATTATCACAGTATAAAAATATAATTATGTAGGAATACATGTACTAAAATTAAGCTAGTATAATTCTACAAGGTGCTATTTATCTGGTAGGCTTCCTCTTCATTACAATATCTCTTAATTTTCATTATTTTTTCTAAAATATATCAAAAACACATAAATATACAGACTATATTCTCTAATGTATAAAAATGTACAATCTAGAAGGAATTAAAAAGAGTTTTTCTAGCTTTACATTATGTATTATAAAACATATAGCTGAATATATTCTGAATTCTATGCAATGTCAAGAAGTTTAGTTTTATGTAAGTAAAAGAAAGTTATTTACCTTTTTCTTTTTCCCTTTCTTCTTTTTCTTTTTTAATCCTGAACCAAGTTTAACTATAGCCTCAAATGTTCCACTGGTCATTCTGTGTGTAGTTCTCACTTTAACTCCATTTAACTTTTCTACAAAAAATCATTTTTTTTAATGTACCTAGTAATCCATGGATTCAAGACAAATATTTCTGAAATACAATTCTTGTCTAATTCAGTCGGTATGTTAAGATGATTTGTGGAGCATGAAACTTATAGCCATACAGCTTTTTGAACACTAGACAGTGGTTCTTACCTTCCTTTCTAAATGAGAGACCATCAAGTAACTCTCTACCTCCCATATCACTAATTAAATTATCATCTAAATCTAACTCTTCTATACCTTCACTAAACATCAACAACCTAGAGGAAAAGAATTACTCATTATAATGTTTATCATTAAAATTCTATTAGAGTCAGTCCATTGTAATCTACAAAAACCAATGGAAGCACAAAATGGAAGGGAATAAAAAAAATTAATGAATGGTGCTTTAGATACCAGCTGGTAGAAAGGATCCCTGTCACGGCGGTCATGTGAACCGAAGTTTTAATCCTTGTAAAATATAGTTGCTTCTTTCTTTTTTGTTTAATGAGCAGTGTGGAATACTCTTTTTGCAATTTCCATTTTTGAGGGATCTGTCATGTGCACACCTTGTAACACACACAAGGTCTTGGATTGATTTTTCATGTCAGCCCCTCCGACCTTGAAATCAGGCTCTAAAATCTCAACCTTTTCCAGGATTAAACCCAAGAACCTCTGGACCCTCAGATTAGGAAGCAAGTATCCTTATGAGATGCCTAATACATGTGTTTATGACACATTTTATAAATATCCTTCAGATTCTCTCAATCTGATCAAATTTAGTAATAATTTGATCTTGAAGGGTGATAATTGTGCTGGCCTAAATAATTCACTGTGCAAGTATCTTGATATTCATGGAATAATTTATATGATATTGATAAATAAAACAAAATAACTGTTAATTCCTTTTTATCCAATTTTTCATACTGATTTAGGGACTTTCTTATATAATGTAAATAAAAAAGTAATGAGGTAAATTCTCACTTTTTAAATAACCTCATACAAATTAGAGGTGCTAATTGTTTGCCTTCTCCCATATAATCAATACCATTATCAGCCAGATGTAGTTTTTTAATCCAAGGTCCAACAGGAGGAGGGGGTTGGGGTTCTTTTTTCTTCTTCTTCTTTTTACCTACAAATATATCCTTTTGTTTAGAAAGATATCAAGGCATTATACTATATCTGGATTAAGGTGGAATAGGTATTGAAAAATACAATTCAAGAGACTTGTTTATATTGTAAAAGTCCAAAGGTGTGCATAACTAGCTATTGTTGTCGACTTGTTTTATACCTGACTATCTGATATAAGTGAATGACCTGGAGCACTGTTGCTAAAGGTAACTTCTAGAAATCAGATAAGTTCAGATAAGGATATCTATATACACATACAAAGTTGAGAAAGTCCTCTTAGCATCTTATTTCTAAGTTAACTATTATTTTTGACAAGCCATGGTCAATACAAATGAAAAAATTACTAATGGTGTTAGTTTAATTAAACACTATATTTGGACTATTATATTAATTAAATAATAAATACATATACCTTTCTTTTTTGTTTTCTTTTCTGTATTAACACCACTATTATACTCTTCATCACTTATTCCTAGTTTATTATATTTATTCTCTTTCTCTGAAATAGATGTACAGTTATTCTGCCCAGTGTACAGTGAAAAATACACCCATTTCTAAGCATTAACATAAGTGATAGAATTCAACTCTAAATCTTTTCTTTTTTGGGTTTAGTTAACTTATTTTTGGATCTGAAGACATACTGCATAAGTGTTCAAATTTGGAGTAAATATAAGAAATTATCAGAACGTCTAACCTTCTTGAGCTATTCTTGCTTCTACATCAGCTTTCAGCTTAGCTGCTTCGGCTTTTTGAAAGGCTTCAAATTCAGCTTGATCAACACATAACTTAATTAATTCTATAGTTCCTTCACATTCTAAATTATTACCATCAAGATAGAGTTCTCTATGGATTGAAAACAATGGCTTCAATACACAAACTATTTGATTTTAGATTTAACCAATTACTTCAAGGAAATCTAATTTTAAGAGTTCAGCACAGTTAATAGCAACTGTGATCCTTGTATTTGTTTTGCACTATCATTCTCTTTTGGGCTGAAAATAGTTTTGCATTAGCCCAGCTGAGATAAAGATAAATGCCAAGACAGTTGGATAAAAATTAACTTACTGAACGGTTGTTGTTGAGACAATGTTCCCTAAATATTTACCACTATCAACACCCAAATCACAATAACACATACTAATAGATGTTATAGTCTTATTACCAATTAAACCATTACATAAATATAAACATCCTTCATCACCAAATCTATAACATTACATAAACAATCCTCATTACCAAATCTATAACATTACATAAACAATCCTCATTACCAAATCTATAACATTACATAAACAATCCTCATTACCAAATCTATAACATTACATAAACAATCCTCATTACCAAATCTATAACATTACATATAACTATAAACATCCTTCATCACCAAATCTTAAACATTACATAAACAATCCTCATCACCAAATCTATAACATTACATATAACTATAAACATCCTTCATCACCAAATCCTGACTTTAAAAAAAACCCAATAAAATTAATTTAAAAAACCCAATTACAAAAAAACCAAATCTATAGCATCACTTTCAAATAAATACAAACATCTAAATCACTAAATATAAAACATAAATAATAAACATTATAATAAGTAATAGAATTAAGTTAAAATACTTACTCATTATAGTCAAGATTCATAATGGTCAGGTAAGCACAGGAATTCAAAACACTGAAATATTTCATGATAAATATACAAACTCAAACTTTATTGAAATCATACATAATGAAATTACAGACAAATAATTTTATAAATATTTTTACTATCAATAGAGCAAAAGTGATATTTTGAAAGAAAAAATGTTTTATAGAATGAATTCAAATAAAATATCCTAGAGTTTTAAAAACTAGATATAGGTATAAATACAGAAATAGGCATAAGTATTTCTAAATTTATTCCTGAATATTTTTAGTTGTGTTGATAACACTATGTTAATGAGCATGTAAAATGTTTAATAAATCTAGAAATAGTAGCTCCATACATTTTGTGTTATTTTATCATGAAATAATGGTGAGAAGTACCTTGAAAATCTTTTAATAGAATATGGTTCTAATAAACAGTCCATCATCTCAATCTGTCTGATGAGATAGGCTGGTTTTCCAATTAATAAACACTAAATATAAAGACATGTTGTAAGAGATAAATTTCAGATTCTAGTTTGCAGTTATACCCCACATTTTGTAGTGAAGAGAAAATAAATCACCCTGCACCATGATGTTCTGTTTTTCTAAAATTATGAGACTAAAACAGAACTCTCCTGTCTATGTACTGATACTAATATATACATTATACAGCATGAAAATTGGCACAACTCAAGCAAATCATATGAGTATTAATCTGTGTTCATTTATTTTATGTTGCTGAATTCGAGCACAAGTCCTTAATTCATCTCTCGATTTATGAAGGTCTAGATTCAATTCTTACCAAAGATGCTACATTTTCATAAGACATAGGGTAATTCCAAATGTAAATATCTTTAACATAAACATATCTCTCTGTTCTGATAGCTGTTAATAGTGGTTCTAGTAATATTGGTACTTCACCATCTCTTTCTGGAGTAATTGGTTCAAATATAAACTAAAGTAAGAACAACGAGAGCAAAGTATATTGTTTTAATACAATTAAATAGAACCATTCAAAGCATGGCTGTTGATTTGGCCATATATACAGTCATGCATAATTTTCTTCATAGGCTTCATCAGAAATCAAAAAAAGGTCAGTGATGTTATAAAAATATAAAATTAAAATCAATAAAGGCCAGCCAATGAGCCAAGAAACACTATTGGTCAAATAATTTAGTTAATTAACAATGAATTCGAATTACAAAGTCATTTAATATTTTGTATAGACTTTGTTATCTAGAATAATATACTACACCCTAGGGTATCCAGAGCAATAAATATAATGCACTCTAGGGTATCTAGAGCAATAACTATATAATGCACTCTAGGGTATCCAGAGTAATAAATATAATGCACACTGGGGTATCCAGAGCAATAACTATATAATGCACTTTAGGGTATCCAGAGCAATAAATATAATGCACTCTAGGGTATCCAGAGCAATAAATATAATGCTCTCTAGGGTATCCAGACCAATAAATATAATGCACTCTAGGGTATCCAGAGCAATAAATATATAATGCACTTTAGGTTGTTTATTGCAATTAATATAGTGCACTCTTGGGTGTCTAATGCAATAAATATAAGCTGCACTTTAGTGCAAAATAAAAACCAAAAAAAATCAGCATACCTTGACAACAAGTTTCATTTCTTCTGAACAAGTTTTTAAAATATTTTTAATTCCAGGACACATCTGAGATTCAGATTGCACACAAAACTTTTCATACGTTTTTAATAAACTTTTAACTAATGCCCCAGCATTCTCATCTTTTTTCTTTCCTTTCTTCTTCCCTTTCTTTTTTCCTTTTTTCTCCTTTTTAGGCATTTTGAAAATTAGATAAAGTCATTTAAGTTCACCAACTATTCTTTAAATTTGTTATTATTTATCAATGGGTGAAACTGCTCTCGAACTAAAAATAAAAAAATTACAAATTCTTAAGTAGAAGATTGTGTATGACAGTTTTTCTAGGTCTGTGTGTGGACTGGGACTTCGTGACAGTGTTATCTTATCTTCAAGTAGAAATATAACTTTTAAGCTTAGAAATTACAATGTGGCATCATATTGAGTTGAATTGAGTGTTTAGACGCGCCCTTTTATTTTTGTATAAAATGTAACTTTTTACAATCTTTTCATTAGTTCATTTAACGTTATCAGACTAATAACCATCAGCATCCGACGTATATCTCGTTCATTACCAATAAAAGTTATTTTCCATGCTATATTGTATAAAAAAACACTGACTTTTTGCAAAATATCTTATTTGTTGTCAACTGTTGATAGCATTACCACTTCAATCTCCTTAAACCGAGTTTCGTCTAAGGGAGGTGATTTAAAATGTTTGTCGACTTCAGTCCACATCAAATTATGGGCCTATAAATTACATATTTCACACTGTACCAGGTACCAGTACCAGGCAATATTATAATCTATGGGAAATAACAGGTGGTCTAGAAGCGGTTTACGCTTACCATAGACAGCACACAGTATGAACAGTATGAAATAAAATAAAAAACAAACAACATGATGTAATAGAATGTAAAAGTTTATTTTATGCGCCTACATTATAATGTAGTCGTATATTGCCGTCAACCCTGTCCGTCCGTCCGTCGGTCCGTCCGTCCGAACGCCAGTCCGCCCAGAATTGGCTTGTGAACGCGATAGAGTTTTCATCTGATTTGAAGTGATCATTTATATTGACGAGATCTTTGAAAAGTTCAATATTGACAATATTCTGATGAATGTTTTTTCAGTTATTGCACTTGACTTAGTCAATACGTGGCAAAAGTTACTTGTTAACGTGATTGAGACTACAGTATTCATATGATTTAAATAAAATTGTGTTATCTTAATTGATAAAATCTTGAACATGTTCGATATTGACGATTTTTAAGTGAACTGTTTTTGATTTATTGCCCTTGATTTATTCTAAACGCACCAAAATCAGCTTGTGAATGTGATGGAGACTGCAGTTTTCATTTGATTTGAATAAAATTTAGTGTAATCATGTATATTCATGAGATCTTGAATTAGGTGCTATTGATATTGGAGTTTCATCCCGTGATTAAACAGAAATATACTTTAAGTGGGCGTATCTTGGGCAACCACTTGTCTAATAGAGTTGGTTGGTACTACTTGTATATAATTTTACGTTGCTTACTGGTCAATCGGTTCATAATCCTATTGGTTTCATATCCATTGGACGCCCATAGCCCAGGAAAAATGGTTTGATGCAGAGAAAGTAATTTGTTCTGTCCCGTCACAGTAATCAATGCCTCCGTTACGTAGCCTAATGCAGGCTGCCTATGGGCCTGCCTTGGGCCCTGTAGTAGCAACTTTGTAGACAACTAGCTACTGATCAGATATGATTCTTTGGTTCTTATTGTCAGTTCGATTTAAAACTCAGTGAAATAGACTCATAAAATATGTCAGAGAATACATAACAAGTTAAGGGAAAGGTCATCTCAGCTAATGATATCACGGTATACGATTCACCATTCCAATGGGCTGTGTAAAGCAGTCATGCGACAACGGTGTAACATTTTAATTACAAAACTTTATAACATTCATTCAATTGGCTCTACATAAATAGCACTACCTTACTAAAATAGATTAAAGAAAAAAGTAAATTAATAAAATGATATGCAAACATAGTGGAAATATATTAAAAGAGTTAAAATATAAAAACTAAATAGCTCGTCGAGACGTTCGCAACACGTGTGTATTAGTTAAGCACTAATGTACTTATGTGGGTTTCTCCTGCCTATTTTTGCATTATCACAATTGACTGGAAGCACATGTAATGTACATGGAAGGCATAAATGATACATTTAGACAGGCGAGTTCCTCATAAGTGTTGCTAATAAAAACAACATGACCATGTTAATCACTGAAAATTAAAGCGTGTCCTAAATGATCTCTTATAGTTTTATTTCATTTAAATTTCCACCCACCCAATGCCCGCATTGATGAAAGAGAAGCCCGGAAATTATATAAGCAAGGGTAGAGGCCGTCACTCTTTCTTTTATTCGGTTTAAAAATCTTTTCCTTCCTCTTTGTCGCCTCCTTCTTCATCATCAAAATCATCAGCACCAACTTCTTCATAATCTTTCTCTAGAGCTGCTAAATCTTCTCTAGCTTCAGAGAATTCACCTTCTTCCATACCTTCACCAACATACCAGTGAACAAAAGCTCTTTTGGCGTACATCAAATCAAATTTATGGTCAAGGCGAGCCCAAGCTTCGGCTACAGCTGTGGTATTGCTCAACATACAAACTGCTCTGGTTACTTTGGCAAGATCTCCACCAGGAACTATTGTTGGTGGTTGATAGTTAATACCAACTTTAAATCCAGTTGGACACCAATCTACGAACTGTATAGTCTTCTTCGTTTTTATGGCCCCAATAGCAGCATTGATATCCTTTGGAACAATATCCCCACGATACAACAGACAACACGCCATGTACTTTCCTTTTCTAGGATCACATTTGACCATCTGATTAGCGGGGTCAAAACAGGCACTAGTCAGATCAGCAACTGAATGTTGTTCATGATGTGCCTTTTCAGCAGATATAATTGGTGCATAGGTAGCTAATGGAAAGTGGATACGCGGATAAGGTACCAAATTTGTCTGAAACTCAGTTAGATCAACATTTAAAGCACCGTCAAATCTTAAAGATGCCGTAATGGAACTGACAATTTGACCTATCAATCGATTAAGATTAGTGTAAGTCGGTCGTCCAATATCTAAATTACGTTTGCAGAGATCATAAATGGCTTCGTTATCAACCATAAATGCTACATCTGAGTGCTCTAAAGTTGTATGTGTAGCCAATATAGAGTTGTAAGGTTCAACCACTGCTGTTGAAATAAGTGGTGAAGGATAGATGGAGAATTCCAGTTTAGATTTCTTGCCATAATCAACACTTAGCCTCTCTAATAAAAGTGAGGTAAAACCAGATCCGGTACCCCCTCCGTAACTATGGAAAATTAGAAACCCCTGAAGACCAGTACATTGATCTGCTAACTTTCTGATTTTCTCCAACACCACATCAATAATTTCTTTACCAACAGTGTAATGACCTCTGGCATAGTTATTAGCAGCATCTTCTTTACCAGTGATCATCTGTTCTGGATGAAACAGACGTCGATAAGTTCCAGTCCGAATTTCATCTGAAATAAAACGAAAATCATCAAGATGATTTTAGTAAAAATATGATTCATTAGTGTATTCCATTATTTACGAGATGTTTCATTTCAATGCTATCTTAGGTAGATCAGCTTTAATATGTAGGTATATTAATGCTATTTAACTTCTCCAGCTATTGAGAATTGTGCAACCCCCCTCGAGACTTTTTGGTCTGGTGAATGTAATACCCAACATTCTGCTGACAAAATAAATTTGACATGCAGTATAAGAAACAAGTCATAGTTTTAAAAACATATCGATTTACCTACTACAGTTGGTTCCAGATCACAGAAAATGGCTCTTGGAACATGTTTGCCATTCTGGGTTTCACTGAAAAAAGTGTTGAAGGAATCATCTCCAGCTCCAATGGTCTTATCAGAAGGCATCTGTCCATCAGGGTGTATTCCATGCTCTAAACAATACAGCTCCCAACACGAATTTCCCATCTGACACCCTGCTTGTCCCAAATGAATATTGATACACTCTCTCTGAAATAGGTAAGTATAAATATCAAATAACTCGGAATAAGGTTGCAAAATATAATATGCTTAGATGAAACCTATCTTTGCAACTTAAAAGATTTCTCAAATTTCAAAATAAACAAATCGGAGATTTTCAGCTTGGGGATATTGTGAAATTGTTGGATCAAGGATCTTAAAGTGGGTAACAGAAAGGAAAAGGTTGAAAATTCCCGATCTAAATTGAGGGCAGCTCAAGGTGAGAAAATTTGGCCCAATTGGAAAATACTCAACAATCATTTGCCATATATAGTAAAAAGAACGACCATATTGAAATTATTAATAAACAGCACAATCAATACAATCTGTTGCTAATTGTATATCTAACAATTTGTATATTATAGAAATTCAACAAATATTCTATAACCTGATTCATCGCTCAGTTATGTTAATCATTCTGACTCGGTTATTGATTTAAAATGAACTACTATATTTGCAACCATATTCTAATTTTCTCTTTTGATAATCCAATTTTTTTATATTTCAGCTATAGATTACCACTTTGTTACCAAATTTTTTTTTCGTTGTGGGCTATATTCTATTTCTACATCTTGAACTTGTCAAATAGAAAGAGGTTATAGAGCTCTATATTGTGCTATATTATTTATCATTGTGATGCATAGGCATTTATGCTAATTTTTTCATTTCCCCTCTTGATATTTCCGAAAGCTCAATACAAGAGGGGATTTTAGTATGAGTTCCTGTGTTGTTTTGAGTATTATTGGTTATGTCCTTGACTATGCGTGGGCTATTGGGCTATAGTACTTTTTACATAATACATGTATTATGAGCAATATCCGTTATGCAGCTTCCAATATGTTTTATTATTGTGAGCAATATCCGTCATTGTACTTGGATGTGCACAACTTTCAAAGTATTTGTGTATATGAGTCGTCGTCGCGGACTGTCCAGGACTTTCCGGTTATTGTACCTTTTTAACAATGAGCTAAATAAGTCATTGGCCTCCTCTATACATAAGTTTTCATTTTAATTCTTATTATTTATTGTATGGTTTTTCACTATATTTGAGTTTAGCTGTATAATAGTTGTGCTTTTGAGTGTAATTATTGTGACCTCAGGTCGTATGAACTTACTTCCACCGTTCTTTTGTGATTGGCTAAATTGATAGCCAAGAACATAAGTTTATAGTTATACACGATGAACTTAAAAAAAAGTATAAAATACACAATATCATATAGATATTGGAATTTATTGAAACTATAAATTCAGTCATTTTATGGTATATCTGGTATCGAACGTCTCTTCGGTATGAGCCATTTATAGTAACCTATATGTAACGATTTATTTATGTATTCATTATTCTGCTCCGACCTGCTAGCTTTTTTCTGACGCATCTAGAAAAGGCAAGAAAACAGACCTCGCTAACAGACTATACCTGACACAATGACGGGAATATTTACAGAGATCAGGATGATCAGTATAGCAAAATGACCCCAAAATGCAAACAGTATGCGGATGATCACCTGCAAGATGACGACTCATACTTAAGCTCACTATGATTGTTAAAATACATCATTTCCTTTTTGGTTGGTATTAAACGTTGGATCTCCATGCAATCAAGGATATTATCAGTATATTAATTAATTCTAAATTCCATCCAATAAGCCCAACAAATGATACAGAAAATGCACGTTTAGAAATGATATCTGAATAACACAGACTAGATAGATGTACCTGAAAGGAAGAAAATTAAGTTTCATACACAAATTCGGAATAAATTATATTATAGCTTACCATTTTTCAAATAATTTCCGTACTTTAGTCTAAATTTCCTTTGCAGAATTGTATAAAGCTATAGAAGGAATCGTGAATTCTCACTGTAGACTAGTGAACGTGGCCGAGTGAGAGGAATTCTATGACTATTGAATAAAACAACTGAATATAAACGTAGTCTGCCACATGTGTCAGTTAATGACTCAAGTCTTCAACATTATATTGATTTAGAAATTATACTGTGTGTGTACCAAATTATTAAAATGCGTATATGATATTGTTTGAAATGTATATTTGATATATATCAATGATTATACAGAGTAATAGCTAGACAGTATATTAGCTCATTTAGATTAGGCCTAATATAAAGATAATTGATAAAAATGCAAAAATTGCATTTTAGATACTGCAGGTTGGTTGGTGTAGATTTTTGACTTTTGACTAGAACTTCAGTCGTTGCAATGATCAAAAAAAAGACTATGAGTAAGCGTCGTAGAATAGAGCATCATGGCATTGATAAGAGTGATGTCTGTGACTAAATTATGGTCAGGGTGATATGACATTACTAAAATCGATAAAGTCTTGAGTCTGGATCACAATTTATCTCCAATTTGTCTATTTTCCATACATTAGATATATTGCAGTCAGAAAACCTCACCTTCAACGAATTGTTGATTAAAATTCAAATGTTGACAGGTATTATTCGGAACACATTATAATGTACTGTAAACCGTAGGCCTACTACTATAGACCTAAAACGATCTACAATAATTTAAAAGGCTCATTACTTCAATCTTCACAATGTCAAGCTTTTATTATGAAATTCGTTTTATACCTTGACTTCAATAATAACCACCTTTCTTTTATCATAGATGTTTTGAGTCCACAATATCGATCGAGAGCTCTAATTGGCTGTATTCGCTCACATACAATCCAATCAAGTCATTCGACTTCCGTGACACAAGAAAGTTGGCTATGGCCGTCAAGGTATAAGAAGAAGAAGTTATGCAAGCCATACCCATTCATTAATTGGTTGTCATTCGAAAGGTGAGGACTAATTAACTACTCCACTAATTGGTGTCATTATTTTCACTTACAACTGTTGGATTACTATTCGTTATTAAGATAGCTGCTTTATGCTGGATTTAATAGTGTTTAGTTATTTGCCTATTGTTTTTTAGTGAGTTGAACTTATAGTTTTGATCTCACACAAAATTGATTTCTTTTGAAATTAGTTTATTATTGTTCGTAGGATTCGCCCGAATCTCAAAGTTGGTCGTAGGATTCGCCCGAATCTCAAAGTTGGTCGTAAGATTCGCCCGAATCTCAATAAGATTATACCGCTTCTACTTACTCTAGTCGGTCATAATTACTAACTTAATATCATACGTTCTCTCGAAATTAGTTTATTGTTGGTCGTAAGATTCGCCCGAATCTCAATAAGATTATACCGCTTCTGTTTACTCTAGTCGGTCATAATACTAACTTAAATCTACCGCGTCTATTATTCTATTCGGTACAATGGAAAGTCCTAAGGCTGATGCTCAAACACTTACAATGGCTGAAGCGTTTAAGAGCACGCCGGCTCCAAAAACTTGCGAAAAAGTCACCCCTGACAAGACCTACGATCATGTAGTGCTTGTCAGACCCGAGGATGGATTTACATTCAAAGGATGTAAAGCAACGTTAATCGGTCGAGAAGTCAGATCTTGGGGAATTGCTAGCTACCCATTAATCAAGATCCAAGGCAACGGATCAGTTCGTTTAGCCATCTCGACGAGAGAAAGCGCGGACATTGCACTTGGCAAAGACACCCTCCTCGGTAGAAAGTCGAAGATGGTGATACCACAAACGGTTAGCTCAGACCGATGCGTTGTGTATCGCTTACCATCTGCTTACTCTGAGGAGGAACTGTCAGAAGACCTGCATGGAAGTCGGTATAACGTCTCTAGTGTACGTCGATTCAAAGTCAGGGAAGGCGCCGAGGACGGAACGGTAGTTCTATCGTTCCCGAAAGGACAAATTCCCAGACAAATCGGAATCGTCTATCTGATTCGAAATACCTACCCCTACGTTTTGGACATCGTGGCAAACACTGCCGAGGGATCCAAAAGTGCGGCAAATGTGGTGGCGTGTACTCCACGGATGCATGCAAGGCACTGGAAACGAAACGCGCCAATTGTAATGGAGGGCACATGGCGGGAGACCCCAAATGTCCGAAATTACAAAAGGTGAAACACACGCTAAAGGTTAAAGCTAAGATATATCCTTCAAAGAGGCAACAGCTCTCGTTAAGATTCGGGATGACTTTGAGGCAACGAAACCCAAGAAGAAAGATCATTCTTCGAAGGTGGAGAAACCGAAAAAGACCACTCCAGTATTCGAGACGAGCGTCCCCCCAATGGTGTCAACGAGGGCCCGGATTCACACCAGTGTTTCGGGATGTAGACAGTTTCTTAAACTTGATGCTGGACGTTGCAGAAATTGCTGCAACACCTACTAAATTTGACGAAGGGTACGACAAGCGCAGAGTTAGTCCGAAGATCATTCAGGCTATTAAAAACTCTGTTGAGAACTTTAAGGAGTCCTCCATCAACGCAAGTAGCCAAACAGATGTCTCTAGAAAACGGAAAAAGGATGCACGAGGAAGTCCTAAATCGTCTCCTGATGCCTCGGTCGAAAATAGCAATAGTCAATGTTTATCTGCCGCCTGGTAAGAATGTCATTGAACCAAGCTCATATCGAAACCTACGTGAACAAATATCACATCGGAATGTCCTGTTCTGTGGTGACTCCAATTCAAAACACGCCGCATGGGGATCGAAAAAGCAAGATGGTCAAGGAGAGGGACTACTCGAATTCATAGAGAATAACGAGATGTGCTTATTGAAAGATGGGAGGCCTACTTTGATCCATTACTCCAGTGGAGGAATGTCTCATTTAGATCTTACTATCGCTTCGACAAATATAGCTTCACATTGCAACTGGCAAGTTAGTTCAACCGAGACCCTTGGAAGTGATCATCTAGTAATAGATATTACTTATAAGGGTCAATTAAGAAGGGAAGAAATCCACGTCTACGCCAAAAATGTCACCATGGTCCTCATGGAGGCAGCCAAGGAAGCTATCCCGCGAACCTCTGGAAAAAACAGGGCTTGTCCGAAGCCCTGGTGGTCGGATGCTTGCCATGACGCAGTGAAATTACGAAAGAAAGCACTACGTCGTGTCCAACGAAACCTCACCCCTGATACAAAACAGGCTTATTTGGAAACTACAGAGAACGCTAAGAAAGTCATCAACGAGGCTCGCACCAGCCACTGGCACGAATTCTGTCAAACGCTAAACCAGCACACCCAGATCCAGGCACTAAATCTTCACACAAAATCCCAGTTGTAAAATACGGGGACAGAGTTGGAGAGAGCGACAAACAGAAAGACAGACTTAATGGCTGAGAGCTTTGCTGACGCGAGTAGGGACAAACACCACTCCGCCGAATTCATTAATCGAAAAACTAACTTCGCAGTGGGTCAATCCAGTGTGTTGACGCACATAGATTAAAACGACCCACTGAATTTCCCCTTAACAGCTGATGACCTTCAGAAAGCTCTCTCGTCCAAAAAGGACAGTGCAGCGGGGGAGGATGATGTCAAGTATTCGATGTTGAAGAAATTGCCTCCCGAAGCTTCGAAAATCCTTCTGGAACTATTCAATGAATCTTGGAACAATGGCCACGTACCGACAAAATGGAAAACGGCATCCATTATACCTATCCTAAAGGCTGGTAAAGATCCCACAGAAACGGAGTCTAACAGACCCGTTAGCCTTACATCCACGTTATGCAAAATCCTCGAAACGATGATAACAAATCGTCTTCGGTATTTCCTAGAAAGAAATAATCTTCTAGACAATAATCAAAGTGGTTTCAGAAAGCTCAGATCTACGGCGGATCAAATTGTTAGACTACAACACACAATGTCTAAGACATTAAACAGTTCTGGTTTCCTCTGTGCTGTGTTCGTAGACTTAACAAAAGCTTTTGATTTGGTCTGGACAGATGGATTATTGCACAAGCTGCGCCAACCAGGAATAAGGTGGTCGTATGCACAACTGGATAGCAAGTTTTCTTGCGGATAGGAAGATACGTGTAACCATTGGAAAGAGTTTCAGCGATGAATTCAGTCTGGAAAATGGCACGCCACTAGGCTCAGTCATTAGCCCCCTTGTTTAGTATAATATCCGCAACTCCAAATACCTGTCAAACAAATGTCAGATCGCGATGTCTGCTGACGACAGCACTTTTTGGAGAAATGGTTACTTATACACAAACCTAAAAGAACGGATGCAACTATGCTTGGATCGCTTTGCAAAGTGGGCAAATGACTGGGGATTTAGAATATCTAAAGTATGTTGGTCTGCGCAGACCCCCAGGTGACCGATATGCGACTAGTTTTGGATGGCGAGCCTATCCGTTTCGTCGGTGAAACTAAGCTACTTGGTGTAACTTTCGATAGGAAACTCTCATGGGGACCCCACATCACAAATATCAAACACAGGTGCCAAGCTTTGCTGAATTTAATGAGAAATATATCTGGCAATGAATGGGGTGCCAATGTGGTGACGCTCATGATGATCTATCGTGCGCTGATCCGGCCCATCTTGGACTACGGTTCACAGGCATTCATTAATGCTAGACCAATGCTTCTGCATAAACTTGATATAATACAGCACAAAGCACTCCGCATAGCCGGAGGAGTTATCGGAATAAAAACGGAGTCGCTACTCCAAGATGTTGGTGAGGTCCCTCTCAAACTCCGCAGAGAGGAGCAAGCTCTAAGATACTGGTCAAAAATCAAGCACCTTGGAGAATCATCTCCCACCTACCTCGAGATCACGAGGTTCAGGCAAGCCAAAAAGAATATAAGCTTTGGCCAGAGTTCGTGAATCCGTTCGAAAATATGGGCTAGATAGGTTGCCCATCAGAGAGTTTGCTCTCCCCCAGATTGCTCCTTGGACGATCACGCCTCCTCTTGTCGACACCTCTCTCGCTACGAGATTGGATAAGAAACGGGACGATCCCTGCATCGCTCGGGTGATCGCTTTAACTCATATGGACGCTAGGTGGTCGGAAAGCACCCGTATTTACACTGATGGTTCACATAACCCGGAAAATAGTACGACCGGGTTAGGGATTTATATCCCTTCCAGCAGTACAAGAATAATCAAGCGACTACCCAATAACTTTTCGGTGTATACCTCAGAGATGCTTGCAATCCTCTATGCGGTGCAATATTCCGCAGGCCACCAAAATCCGAATTATGTAGTATTAAGCGACTCGCTTAGCAGTCTGATGCCAATTGTCAACGACTCTTCGAGTTCCCAATCGGGGCTAGTTGATGAAATCAGGCAAGCGTGCTCATTAATACATAGTCAAGGCAAATCAATCGAACTGGCATGGATCCCGTCTCATGTTGGCATACAAGGAAATGAGATTGCAGATGAACTCGCATGGACTAGATCTAACGGAAATTGAGCCGATAGACTACAGCTTATCAGAAGTCCGGAGCATGATCGGTAAAAGCATCAAATCTGCATGGGAGGTAACTCTCGTGGATGCTGATACGTTTCGCTTCAGACTAAACGATAGCATTAGCAGTAAAGTAATTTTGCACCATCCCAATCGACAGATCTGTCGATCGGTCGCCCCGTCTGAGAATGATGGGTGAGGTAAGAAATCACAAATACGAACTGAAGCTATGTCCCTGCGGTGAAGCTGGTACCGCAGAACATCTGTTAATTCATTGTGAGCAATTAAGGGAAGAGAGACAAACGCTGGTCGATTTATTGAATAAACGTAAGCTGGACTATAATCTGAAAAACATTCTGTCACATACGGGAGAGGTTATTTCGTCAATTTGTGAAGCAGTTTATTATTTCTTAAAAGAAATAGGAATGATCACCTAGGTAGCACATCAGAAGAGCGTCCTGCTCATCTGTAGGTATGACGTCGAACGTGGAATCAGTCTTCGGTAAAACGTCAAGAAGAATCACAGAAGAAGGACAGAAGAAGTTTAAAGAGCACATCGCTCTTTACAGAAGAAGGATAGATGAAGCCATAAGAGCACGTCGCTCTCTATAAGTTACAGAAGGAGAATGAAGAATCAAGATACAGAAGAAGAACGAAGAAGGAAGATACAGAAGAAGAACGATGAGTAAAGATATAGAAGAAGCCATAGGAGCAGGTCGCTCCTTACTCAACGTCCGCGATATGGTTTTGATTACCGAAGCAGACACCATACCTACCAATCAGTCAGTCAGCCATACCCTTGTAGAGGTTTGTACTATCTTATGCATATTCATCAAGCAGTAATTATAGCTAATATTTCACTCATTTATACACATTAAATTACAATGCTTTTGAAGAAGGTAGGCCTGCCCATACGAAAATAATCGATTTATCTCTAATTCCTTCGTCAAACGAGAGACATTTCATGTCTTGTTAAATAACCAGAGTCCGTAGTTAAAAATATAATAGAACTATTTAAGGTTGTTCTGGAGCATGTTTAAAATTTGGTTATCAACCCTTTTCAAAATAACTCTTCATACTGAAGATCTATTCGGTCTAAATAGTCTCACTTCACTAATCAGAGAACAATGTCAGATTTGTTTTTCTAGACCGTTTCTAATGAACTCAAACACCAAGACTAAGACTTGACAATCAAGACTAATTGTAGGATGTTCAGTAAAAGTTTAGTAATGGAAGACTATCAATAATGATAATAAAGTGAAAGTAATTGACGTCCCGTACAAAAGGAAGTGTATGAAGATGTATGGCAATATGAAATGAGTAACTATACTAGTTAAAGAATCATCTTTGAAATTCATTCAGATTTACCATCGCATTGATCTGTTTTATTGATATTGTCTCTAAACTGGTGCTGTGTCGTCCTCCGACATGATCACATGACTGACTTTTTCTCATTCTAGGTTTACATCATCAAAGATAGAAAATGACTGATGCTGGTGAACTTTCCTCTTATTTACATCAAATAGATAATTTAACATCTCAAACATCAGAACAATATGATCAAATAAAAGGTAAATTAGGTTAAAATATCCCATTCAGGATTTCACATTAGAGGGTATATTATGTCAATCTAAATTGATGGGTGGATGGTATTGAGTCTGATTAAGGATATACAACTTTTGTTTCAAGTGAAAAGATGGGATGTAAAAAGGGGTAGATAACGTCAAGTGTATGATGAATGATATTAAGTTAAATATGATGGGGTGACATAGCATCAATGATAGGCCTACTTACAGGCTCATGCTTGATGTAGAGGTATCCAGTTAAAACGGTAACATGTCAAAACGGTAACAAATTTTATTAGTTAAAACGGTAACAACTCCACCAAAACGGTAACAAAAATTTTCGGTTAAAACGGTAACAACTCCACCAAAACGGTAACAGCTATTTTGGTGAATAAAAATAATTTATTTTGTACATTTCTTTAATATAAACATTTCGTAGTAGTAAAAATAACAATGGATTGTGAAAATGTATGCAGAGGTCTACTATGTACGCACCACGTCCGACGAAGAATAAGTTGACAAAACAGACACACCTTAATTTTTAGTGCTAAAACCGTTTATTGTAAGACATTGTCTCTATCGTACTGAGGCCTGCATGTAAACTATTTATGTATTTCTTTAATGTATGGGCTCTTTGTAATCTGTACAAAAAAAGAAGGTTGGGTAAATAATTTCTGAACTGTCAGAAGTGTTCAAAGACATCACGTGAGCAGTGCATTACGAGTATCTGTGAGGTGGTTGCGTTCGATTTTGGCTCCTGGCCGACACCTCCACTATTATTTCAATGGCAAACGACTAAAAGAGGGCATCGAACGCGCCTCAAATCCCAACAAGACAGTCAAACAAGTGCAACATTATTCATAAAATGTGTAGATAGGCCTACAAAAGTTTCCTATCTTTTTTTGCTTAGTATTTATTTTGATAAATCATCAATGAAGTTTATCATATTCAGGCAAAATATAAGCTTGCACCAATTTGTAGAAGTTGCTAGCATCCGAGTTCTTATATTACAGATATTACCAAAAAACACTGGATTGGGATAGAATCCAGGACATTGTGTGTGACTAGATCATGTCGAAAACCTTTCTCATTGATTGAAAGACCACATCATTGTCGCAGGTAAAGGAAAACAAAATTATATACGGGTATTGTCTCGTTCTTGGCATGGATTATGAGGCTTATCCAATTCACTTACTCATTTTATTTGTTTAACTTTCAAGAGATATTTTACATACATACACAGCTGTTAATCCCATCCAAATGACCAGACAAAAATTTAAACATGACAAGAACAGGCTTTTTCAGGTAAATGTGTTATTGATGATAAAACCCTTTGTTTTATGGGAAATATTGTTATTTATTTAAGATGTGGTGAAGTTTACTGTGCCAATTGTGTTAAACATCAGAGAAAATTAAGTAAACTAGCTCATCCTGATCCTGATGGTAAACCATACAAGGTTAATTATTTATTGTCACAAATTTATTTCTGTATACTTTGAGGTACAAGGAATTGATAAGGAGTGTATTCATCAGTTACATTTCAGAATGAATTTCTTTAAGCAGTTCTCTCTAAGCACCATTGCGAAAATAGTAAGTCTACACACCATTTCTTACAGGTGGACAAAAAGCATAATGCACCATTTATGTTTACTTTATCTCACATTAAACATTTTGTAGGTTTGTTTGAAATGTTTTGAAGAGGGTAGAGTAACACAAGGTATACAAAGAAGTTGGACAGCAGAGTTTAACACATTACGAAACACAGCTCAGATCAATCGACAATCTTTAAGACGTGGTAGCCAAACATCTTCTAGAAGAGATAAGTTAAGATTAGATAAAGAATGTGAGCGGTTAAAGAGAGGATTTAAAAATAGTATTGGGAAGTCAGAAGTGTCCAGAACTTTACAAGAAATGAGAAGTGTAGTAGCAACACCTGAATGGCAGAAATCATCTATATGGATTGTAAGTATACAGGAATCTGATGTTTATTAGAGTACATAGATAATTGTTTCTTTTATATCAAAACTTTTAAACTAAAAAGTCATATTTTAAAATCTTCTTTTGGTATTCTGAAAGATCTTTATGGTTGAAGATGAGTTTAAAAAATTTTCCAACTTTTATCTTTTTCCTTTTTTTGTTCAAAAAACTTTTAAAAATTTTAAAAGGGTAAACCATAATTTTCTGTTACAGAAGAAGAATCTGTCTAGTGGTTGTGGTAAAATTTTTAAACAAAAAATTTTTTTACTTCCTGGATAAAAAAGTAAAAAAAATTTTAGCTTTTATTAGTAGGGGGTGGTTTTGTTTTTGTTTTTTTAAGAATTTGGGTGAGTTAAAAATTTTTTTTGGTTTGGGATTCTTAATACCATATTAAAAAGTGTTAATATTAAACCCTATAGTTAGTTGTTATTAGAATAGTTGGGGTGAGTTATTTATCCCTATAGTTAGCTGTTATTAGAATAGTTTGGGTGAGTGATTAATCCCTATAGTTAGTTGTTATTAGAATAGTTGGGGTGAGTTATTAATCCCTATAGTTAGTTGTTATTAAAAGTAGTTAGGGTGAGTGATTAATACTATAGTTAGTTGTTATTAGAATAGTTGGGGTGAGTGATTAATACCATAGTTAGTTGTTATTAGAATAGTTGGGGTGAGTGATTAATACCATAGTTAGTTGTTATTAGAATAGTTAGGGTGAGTGATTAATACCATATTTAGTTGTTATTAGAATAGTTGGGGTGAGTGATTCATACCATAGTTAGTTGTTATTAGAATAGTTAGGGTGAGTGATTAATCCCTATAGTTAGTTGTTATTAGAATAGTTGGGGTGAGTGATTAATCCCTATAGTTAGTTGTTATTAGAATAGTTATGGTGAGTGATTAATACTATAGTTAGCTGTTATTAGAATAGTTGGGGTGAGTGATTAATCCCTATAGTTAGCTGTTATTAGAATAGTTGGGGTGAGTGATTAATCCCTATAGTTAGCTGTTATTTTAAATATACGTCTCCAATCGCACATTGCTGGCTAATTTTTTAGTCGGCCTACAGACCCAATCACAGCACAGAAACAGTGATTTTGGGGTGTCCTAAAAGATCTACAGTTGGCAGTGGATTCCGGGCACGTAGCATCTCTGACTCTTTTGGATCTTTCCGCGGCTTTCGATACTGTGAACCATCAAACTCTGTAAAAAAAAATTTTTTTATAGACTGAAAACCAGTTTCGAGAGCAAACAGTTCTGGTTGGTGAAACTAAGTCATTACCATCACAACTAACCTGTGGGGTACCACAGGGCAGTGTTCTAGGGCCCGTGTTGTTTGTTCTTTACACCACGTCTTTGGGGTCGGTGATAGATGAATTTGATCAGAGACGCTACTCCTATGCTGATGATACCCAACTAATTTGAGTTTCTAGTCCAGCACATTTATATGATTCCTTACAAAAAACGACTGACTGCTCGTTTGCTGTTAAAAAATGGATGAGAACGAACAAATTAAAACTGAATGATGAAAAAACTGAAGCTCTTCTAGTAGGCTCATCAAAACAGCTGAAGTCACTCTCTGATCTGAAACTGACCATTGGAAATTCAGAGATAAACTTTTCAAAAAATGTCCGAAACCTTGGTGTTATGTTTGACCCTTCTCTGACAATGGAACTTGAAGTTGACACGTTGTGCCGTATATGCTACTATCATCTACGCTGTATACAAAACATCAGAAACTATCTCACAAACAAGGCCTGTAAACTACTTGTCAGTTTAATGATTTTGTCTAGGATAAATTATTGTTATAATCTTTTATCGGGCATACCACAAGCACTTTTAGCTAAGATCCAGAAGGTAATAAATACAGCCGCCAGAGTTGTAACACGAACAAATAAGTTTGATCATATACAGAATGTTTTAGCCTCACTACACTGGTTACCTGTTGAAGCACGAATTAGATATAAAATACTTACATTAGTTTACAAGTGTTGCAAAAATGCTGCCCATAGTTAGCTGTTATTAGAATAGTTTGGGTGAGTGATTAATACCATAGTTAGCTGTTATTAGAATAGTTAGGGTGAGTGATTAATACCATAGTTAGTTGTTATTAAAATAGTTGGGGAGAGTTATTAATACCATAGTTAGCTGTTATTAGAATAGTTGGGGTGAGTGATTAATACCATAGTTAGTTGTTATTAGAATAGTTAGGGTGAGTGATTAATACCATAGTTAGTTGTTATAAGAATAGTTTGGGTGAGTTATTTATACCATAGTTAGCTGTTATTAGAATAGTTAGGGTGAGTGATTAATACCATAGTTAGCTGTTATTAGAATAGTTTGGGTGAGTTATTTATACCATAGTTAGTTGTTATTAGAATAGTTAGGGTGAGTGATTAATACCATAGTTAGTTGTTATAAGAATAGTTTGGGTGAGTTATTTATACCATAGTTAGCTGTTATTAGAATAGTTAGGGTGAGTGATTAATACCATAGTTAGTTGTTATAAGAATAGTTTGGTTGAGTTATTAATACCATAGTTAGTTGTTATAAGAATAGTTGGGGTGAGTGATTAATACCATAGTTAGCTGTTATTAGAATAGTTAGGGTGAGTGATTAATACCATAGTTAGTTGTTATTAAAATAGTTGGGGAAAGTTATTAATACTATAGTGATTTATACCATAGTTAGCTGTTATTAGAATAGTTGGGGTGAGTTATTAATACCATAGTTAGCTGTTATAACAATAGTTTCAACAGTTCTTAGCTGTCATTAGATTGGTTATGGTAAATTTATTGGCATGGGGCTATGACCTCTTAAGCCTTTATTACATTGCAATGAATATTCAGATAAAATACCTTTCCTTTTCTGCCCTATTGGAATTTAATACTTTCTCATTTATATTTATTTAAAGTGTCCAGAAGTTGAACCAGAGATCAGTTTAAATTTAAGGATATGTTTAAAATGTCATGAATTACTGGTTGAAAAGCAAGTTACTGAGTATGAAAAAGAAGTTAAACCCACTAATGATTTTATGTCTAAAATCAGTCAGTATCATGAAAGATTTTTAAGTGCTGAAGAGAAAATTGATAAATATTTACCAGAGGTAAAGATTAAATAAAAATATTGTTAATGTTGCATTCAAACATGAATCCTATTACTATCTAAGGTCTATTGGTCAAACATGAACTTAGTTACTATTAAAGGTCTATGGGTAAAACTTGAATCCTATTACCATTGAAAGTCGATTGGTAAAACATGAACTTAGTTACTATTAAAGGTCTATGGGTAAATCATCCCTTTTTGAACACCCTTTTATTACTATTGGAAAAAGTTAAAAAGGGGCAAAAATGTGTATTTATGTTGTAGTATCAGACTATTATAACATCACTAGAAAACAACAGTAGAAGTAATAACAATAAAGGTGGAAACAACATGAAAATCTTAGCTAAAGCACAGGTAAACTCAATTCTGTTTTGGCAATAAGGTGTGCCTAGTGTATGTCACTTCCTAAATAATACATAATCTAATTCATATTTATATTTAAAATAAACTGATTTGATTGTTTTTAAAGCATTTCATGTTTTTTACAAATAAAGTACCAATATTGATAAAGTACAATAATAAGTGAGTATGTGATTCTCTGAGTTATAAATGTTTAATAATGTATTTTTTATTTTTTATATAACAGGAAGATTTATCTGATTATTTGGCTCAACATGTATTAATTGTACAGAGTTTAAAATCTTTAAAACCTACGACTAACACACAGTCAACTATCCTAAAATACTATATTAAGGTAAATACAGTATTTTCTGCTGGTTTTGATAGTTTACAGGGCTACTGAATTTAAACATCACCTCTGGTAGTGGCAGAAACATGGTGTAGGAGAATTTTACCTTGAGCATCATATTTAATGTAGCGATATGTTTTTTAAAAATTATTTCCCTGTTAATCAAAACTACACCCATCATCAGTTCTTACTCATCTTATTACGTATTTCGACTTTGGCGAAAACGTATTGTAATCGTTCGGATTATTTCGTATTTCGACTTTGGCGAAAACGTATTGTAATCGTTCGGATTATTTTATTTTTTTTTTTTTTTTTTTGTAATTCTTGGTGCAGAAATTCTAAAACTACAGTTGATCTTAGAATGATTTCTATTATCAAATAAAACAAAACCGGAAGTTCTATCTCTGACCGGAAGTGAGAACCGGAAGTTGAGGTTTTTTTGCTTCAGCAAGTTTATTTTCAGTTCGATTTTGACCGGATTTTCAGATTTGAAAACATCAATGTATTTGTCAACTAACAATCAAGGTTTTATGCAATTAGGTCAAATATTTTACCCACGATTTGCAATTCAATATTCAAGGGCCATCGGCAAAAATTTCAGACCGTGATTTCTCGTTTAATATAAATGGTTAAATTTTGAAACTTTACCAGTTGATAGGCGATATGATTATAATTTTTGAAAAAATGTTAAAAAAAAAATTCCACTTCCGGTTTAGCCTCAAATGACGTAATTACGTAACTTCCGGTCTATAACTGCTAGGTGAAAAGTGAAAACTGTTTTATAAATAACTTGTCAATAGTAATTGATTTGACCTAAATAATTAGGTCAAGCTGCCATATCGGCCGCCATTTTGAATTTTCGTTACAATTCTTAAATCCGAAATTCAGACACTACTGATAGACCGATTTTGATGAAATTTAGCACATAGATACAATGGATCATTATCTACCTTTTCTTGGAGACCGATTTTCAAATTTCGTATTTTCTTTCGAATTATTTAAATTTCGATTTTTTCAAAATTAGGTCACTTTAACGGCTACGGAAGGTGTGACCCACTTAATCTATGACCTTGAAAATTAGGTCAAATCTAGATGTAGGTCATTGCAAATTTAGCCTACATAATATTTTAAGGCTCTCGAAATACGTTCATAATTGTAAGCAATTCTAGTTGTAGATTTATTTTTGTTGAGAAACAAGTGCTTCAAAGCCTGCACAAGAATATTATATTTCTTCTGTACTTATTTCCCTACATAATAAAATATTATAGAATGATTCAAAATTCCAAATATTATTTTCAGAGTAAATGTAATTTCGTTTTTGTTATTTCAAATTAAATGTAGTTTTTATCTTATTTTAGCGTAAATGTGATTTCTATCTTAATGTAATTTCTATCTTAATGTAATTTCCATCTTGTAATATCAGAGTATATGATTTCTATCTTGCTAAATCAAAGTTAATGTGATTTCTATCTTGTTATTTCAGAGTAAATGTAATTTCTATCTTGTCATTTCAGAGTAAATCTAATTTCTATCTTGTCATTTCAGAGTAAATGTAATTTTTATCTTGTTATTTCAGAGTAAATGTGATTTCCAACTTGTTAAATCAAAGTTAATGTGATTTCTATCTTGTTATTTCAGAGTAAATGTAATTTCTATCTTGTCATTTCAGAGTAAATCTAATTTCTATCTTGTCATTTCAAAGTAAATGTAATTTCTATCTTGTTATTTCAGAGTAAATGTGATTTCCAACTTGTTAAATCAAAGTTAATGTGATTTCTATCTTGTTATTTCAGAGTAAATGTAATTTCTATCTTGTTATTTCAGAGTGAATGTTATTTCTATCTTGTCATTTCAGAGTAAATGTAATTTCTATCTTGTATTTTCAGAGTAAATGTAATTTCTATCTTGTCATTTCAAAGTAAATGTAATTTCTATCTTGTTATTTCAGAGTAAATGTAATTTCTATCTTGTTAAATCAAAGTTAATGTGATTTCTATCTTGTTATTTCAGAGTAAATGTAATTTCTATCTTGTCATTTCAGAGTAAATGAAATTTCTATCTTGTCATTTCAGAGTAAATGTAATTTCTATCTTGTTATTTCAGAGTAAATATAATTTCTATCTTGTTAAATCAAAGTTAATGTGATTTCTATCTTGTTATTTCAGAGTAAATGTAATTTCTATCTTGTCATTTCAGAGTAAATGTGATTTCTATCTTGTCATTTCAGAGTAAATCTAATTTCTATCTTGTCATTTCAGAGTAAATGTAATTTCTATCTTGTTATTTCAGAGTAAATGTAATTTTTATCTTGTTAAATCAAAGTTAATGTGATTTCTATCTTGTTATTTCAGAGTAAATGTAATTTCTATCTTGTCATTTCAGAGTAAATGTGATTTCTATCTTGATATTTCAGAGTAAATGTAATTTCTATCTTGTCATTTCAGAGTAAATGTAATTTCTATCTTGTTATTTCAGAGTAAATGTATTTCTATCTTGTTAAATCAAAGTTAATGTGATTTCTATCTTGTTATTTCAGAGTAAATGTAATTTCTATCTTGTCATTTCAGAGTAAATGTAATTTCTATCTTGTCATTTCAGAGTAAATGTAATTTCTATCTTGTTATTTCAGAGTAAATGTAATTTCTTGTTTAATCAAGTTAATGTGATTTCTATCTTGTTATTTCAGAGTAAATGTAATTTCTATCTTGTCATTTCAGAGTAAATGTTATTTCTATCTTGTTATTTCAGAGTAAATGTGATTTCTATCTTGTTATTTCAGAGTAAATGTAATTTCTATCTTGTCATTTCAGAGTAAATGTGATTTCTATCTTGTTATTTCAGAGTAAATCTAATTTCTATCTTGTTATTTCAGAGTAAATCTAATTTCTATCTTGTCATTTCAGAGTAAATGAAATTTCTATCTTGTCATTTCAGAGTAAATGAAATTTCTATCTTGTCATTTCAGAGTAAATGTAATTTCTATCTTGTTATTTCAGAGTAAATATAATTTCTATCTTGTTAAATCAAAGTTAATGTGATTTCTATCTTGTTATTTCAGAGTAAATGTAATTTCTATCTTGTCATTTCAGAGTAAATGTGATTTCTATCGTGTTATTTCAGAGTAAATGTAATTTCTATCTTGTTATTTCAGAGTAAATGTAATTTCTATCTTGTATTTTCAGAGTAAATGTAATTTCTATCTTGTCATTTCAGGGTAAATGTAATTTCTATCTTGTCATTTCAGAGTAAATGTAATTTCTATCTTGTTATTTCAGAGTAAATTTAATTTCTATCTTGTTAAATCAAAGTTAATGTGATTTCTATCTTGTTATTTCAGAGTAAATGTAATTTCTATCTTGTTAAATCAAAGTTAATGTGACTTCTATCTTGTTATTTCAGAGTAAATGTAATTTCTATCTTGTCATTTCAGAGTAAATGTTATTTCTATCTTGTTATTTCAGAGTAAATGTAATTTCTATCTTGCCATTTCAGAGTAAATGTTATTTCTATCTTGTTATTTCAGAGTAAATGTGATTTCTATCTTGTTATTTCAGAGTAAATGTATTTTCTATCTTGTATTTTCAGAGTAAATGTAATTTCTATCTTGTCATTTCAGATCAGAGTAAATGTAATTTCTATCTTGTTATTTCAGAGTAAATGTAATTTTTATCTTGTTAAATCAAAGTTAATGTGATTTCTATCTTGTTATTTCAGAGTAAATGTAATTTCTATCTTGTCATTTCAGAGTAAATGTTATTTCTATCTTGTTATTTCAGAGTAAATGTGATTTCTATCTTGTTATTTCAGAGTAAATCTAATTTCTATCTTGTCGTTTCAGAGTAAATGAAATTTCTATCTTGTCATTTCAGAGTAAATGTAATTTCTATCTTGTTATTTCAGAGTAAATGTAATTTCTATCTTGTTAAATCAAAGTTAATGTGATTTCTGTCTTGTTATTTCAGAGTAAATGTAATTTCTATCTTGTCATTTCAGAGTAAATGTTATTTCTATCTTGTTATTTCAGAGAAAATGTGATTTCTATCTTGTTATTTCAGAGAAAATGTAATTTCTATCTTGTTAAATCAAAGTTAATGTGATTTCTGTCTTGTTATTTCAGAGTAAATGTAATTTCTATCTTGTCATTTCAGAGTAAATGTTATTTCTATCTTGTTATTTCAGAGAAAATGTGATTTCTATCTTGTTATTTCAGAGTAAATGTGATTTCCAACTTGTTAAATCAAAGTTTATGTGATTTCTATCTTGTAATTTCAGAGTAAATGTAATTTCTATCTTGTTATTTCAGAGTAAATCTAATTTCTATCTTGTCATTTCAAAGTAAATCTAATTTCTATCTTGTTATTTCAGAGTAAATGTGATTTCCAACTTGTTAAATCAAAGTTAATGTGATTTCTATCTTTTATTTCAGAGTAAATGTAATTTCTTTCTTGTTATTTCAGAGTAAATGTAATTTCTATCTTGTCATTTCAGAGTAAATGTAATTTCTATCTTGTTATTTCAGAGTAAATGTAATTTCTATCTTGTATTTTCAGAGTAAATGTAATTTCTATCTTGTCATTTCAGAGTAAATGTAATTTTTATCTTGTTATTTCAGAGTAAATGTAATTTTTATCTTGTTATTTCAGAGTAAATGTGATTTCCAACTTGTTAAATCAAAGTTAATGTGATTTCTATCTTGTTATTTCAGAGTAAATGTAATTTCTATCTTGTCATTTCAGAGTAAATGTAATTTCTATCTTGTCATTTCAGAGTAAATGTTATTTCTATCTTGTTATTTCAGAGTAAATGTGATTTCTATCTTGTTATTTCAGAGTAAATGTAATT
This sequence comes from Nipponacmea schrenckii, assembly GCA_030562195.1. NCBI lineage: Eukaryota > Metazoa > Mollusca > Gastropoda > Lottiidae > Nipponacmea > Nipponacmea schrenckii. Next base: position 5,349,892 of record JAUJPP010000012.1, read on the forward strand.
TCTATCTTGTATTTTCAGAGTAAATGTAATTTCTATCTTGTCATTTCAGATCAGAGTAAATGTAATTTTTATTTTGTTAAATCAAAGTTAATGTGATTTCTATCTTGTTATTTCAGAGTAAATGTAATTTCTATCTTGTCATTTCAGAGTAAATGTGATTTCTATCTTGTTATTTCAGAGTAAATCTAATTTCTATCTTGTTATTTCAGAGTAAATCTAATTTCTATCTTGTCATTTCAGAGTAAATGAAATTTCTATCTTGTCATTTCAGAGTAAATCTAATTTCTATCTTGTCATTTCAGAGTAAATGTAATTTCTATCTTGTTATTTCAGAGTAAATGTAATTTCTATCTTGTCATTTCAGAGTAAATGTTATTTCTATCTTGTTATTTCAGAGTAAATGTGATTTCTATCTTGTTATTTCAGAGTAAATGTAATTTCTATCTTGTATTTTGATAGGATATGTAATTTCTATCTTGTCATTTCAGAGTAAATGTAATTTCTATCTTGTTATTTCAGAGTAAAAGTAATTTCTATCATATTTCAGAGTAAATGTGATTTCTATCTGGAGAATATGTCTACATTTAGATTATTAAAAAGACAGTTAAGTGATACATCACCACCAGAAATACTAGAAATGATACAGAGAATAATGAATAAAGATGTATGTTGAAATTTTTTGTTATTTAATGCAACTGAAAAAACAAAATATAATTCTTTTTAAAGTCAGGGGATAAAATAAGTAGTTAATATAAATAATAAATTTAAAACAATGTCAAGTCTTGTGTGACTAGAGCTACAGGACTCTGACCTCAAAAATTGAATCAAGGCCCGCAAATATATATGACCTAGTTTGTTTAATACTAGTATTTTGTGTGTATTTTCAGTCAATAATCAGTGCTCATCTGTATATACGCCAGTTAATATATGAATGTATCAGCCTCTGTAGTAAATATAAACTAGATGATACCTGTCCTAGAATATTGATGACTGTTGAAGAGGTAATTATATTTTTTTTATAAAATCCACTTTCAAGCTCTGATGAGAGGGGGCCAATCAGGATTAAATTGTAACTGAATAAAATATTGTGACTATTATTTAAAATGTAATGTATGATTATTATTATATGTGAACTTTGAAATTGATCAGTAGTTATGTATTAGACTATAATGATCACCCATGACTTCGAATCAAGTAGATTCTAAGAAAGACATAAACTTGATGAAAATTTCTGACTTACAAAGATATGAAGATAAATGTTATAATGGTTTTATTAATGAATGATGTATATTTTGTAAATAGAAAATAGAGAAAGATACATTAGCATGTTTAAGAAGAGAAGGGGATGATTGTAATCAACATGAACAACTTGTACAACAAATGATCAAAACACAAATGATGGTAGGTATATCTGTATATTTTGATCAGGGGATTTTTTGAAAGACTTTCCATTTAACATCAATATTGTTTACATGTATTTTTCCTTATTAAAGATCATCTTCTGATCAGCTGTTGCTATAATTAGTTATGGTGCAAACCTTTATCAAAGAAAATAAAAGTTCTGTATCGGAAGCAATGATATGATTTCCAAACATCTTAAAGATGACTAGTTTTATATCTTACTCTATTAGTCTGTTTATATTTATTGATGTCTTTTTTTCTTCAGAACCATAAATTAATTCGAACATCAAGAACTTTATTAAAGACACAGGGTGCTCAGCATGCTAGAACAATAATGTTATCTAGATCATACGAAATATTAAAACAATTATTATTACAATTACAATTAAAAACTTCTAATAAAAGTTTTATAGATAGTAAAAAAATATTAGAAGAATCTGTAGTGAAATTAGAATCCTTTAATGTTAAATGAATCATTTTTGAACAATGTAAAGTTGTTACAAGTTATGTAGTAATTTTATTGTTATGTATATAATACAATGTGAACCACCCACCTAGGAATTAAGTTTTATTTCTTTGATTTATATGAATGATGTGATTTAATATTATAAATTGTTTTCAGGCAGAAGTAATGGGCTTAATAATTGTTGTAATTATTATAATTCATATGTTACTGAATTCAATTTCATATTTCAAGACTCTGATGAAACCAGTTAATATATTGATCAGGTTTGCTTTTGCATTTGAGTCTTCTTCAGAGCAGCTAGCAGAATGTGTGATTTATTTTTTTGTTTATTGTTTTAGGATCAAATTAAAATCTTAAAACACTTTTTTGAATGCATTTTAGACAGGACACGGTCTTTTTGAATTGTTTATGTACAACATACATGTTTATTTTTGATATCAATATATTTTATTATCAATGTTATATAAGGAATATGAATAAATTGTTATGATATATACTTGTTATACTGAACTATTAAAGTAGATTATATATTATTAGTATATTATTTTATTTGTTGATGAATTTATTTTTCAAATGGAAGAATATTAAGAATAAAGACATGGTTATATTTTTGTTTGATCAGATAATAAATTATCCCTTTCTTTACCAACCTCCTGCCACTTTAACCTTCTCAAAAGAAGAAGTGAGGAGGGGGATCAAGATTTTTTATTAACTTTAAATTCACCGTCACACCTCAAAAGCCTCAATTTCTGTGCAGCCTCTATGAAGGCTGCCATCACCATTCTGTAGATGTTTACACAGACAAAACATAGTTTGCCTTTTTTTTCAACAAACTTAAGGAAAGCAATACGTTGATTAAAACAAATAGACTGATCAGCTATTAAATTAACTCTACTAGGGACTGAATATAAATATCGGCAATAATTCGCCACAAGTAATAACATATACTATATAAATATAAATTTATTATGACATATTATTATATCCACTACAATAATAATGATTTATATCCAACAAATATTGCAGTAAGTATTGTTAACTATAAATAACTAGAATATATTGCTTTTGGTAAGTGCCTTTTATTAAAAGTAAACCTGAAGTTGGGAGTGAATTTTCTAGTCCAAATTAGAGAAGATAATTAAATATATTTCTTGCGTTTTCAATTGACAATCAAAAGGTTATATTTAAAACAAAATGTTCCAACAACCAGTTGAAACAACACATAAAGTAATCATTTTGACATGACTGAAAAAGGTTAAGAACAGGATGTATCATATCACTCATATGGATAAGTTATTTTTTAGGCAAGACAAAATATGTTTGAATAATTCATAAAGCTTATAATTGTTCGTTGTTAATAACAGGAATAAATTCAGCCTATAATAGTTTGATTGTTATGATGAACAGCAATAAAAAATGTTAGCACCATTTGAAACTTAGGTGGGATAATGTTATAGATATAAAAAAAATAGCTTTCATATCACCTTCACTGTAACTAATTCCAATTAGCTCAGATTTGTTATATACAATATTTATTAAAAAATTAGCTCTAATTTTTTTAATAAGATTGATTTTTTATATAAAATCACAAAAAATTGCTCAGATCTTTAATATAAATGTGAAAATAAATTCAGCCCAGATCTTTTAAGAAAGAGAGTAAAAAAAGTGCAATGCATAGCAGTAAAAAAAAATATCTTGTAAAATAACAAGTAAACAAACAAATAAAAAAAAACATTAACCACAACCAATAGAATTAGTAAGGAATAATATGACTAATTTCTGGTATATCAAAATATTCTTATCACAATACATATATCTCTCTATATATATACAAATACAATACATAATAATATTATTATGTCCATCAACATATACACTAATTATATAAGAGTTAAAAACAAAATTTACTTATAATGTGTGATAATATAGCCTTAGTCATCAGTTTTTAATTCTGCCCACAATAAGCACATCTTAGAAATCTTAGAAATATTTGTTTGTAAACTTCATTAATTAGCTTATGATCAAGGGTAAACAAACTCAGATTATGGATAAAATTGAAAAAAGTCTTATCAAGGAATTAATAAGGTTAATATTTAGAAGATAATATTCTTTAAATAAACTATTAAAGGTGTTCAGTCTAATATAATTTATGGAATAATTACTGAACAAAAAAACCTTAAATGTGGCAAACCTTAAGACAAATTTGGTTCATAAAGCTCAATAAATGCAGAAAAAGAGCCCTAATTTGTATCATATTTATGTTCAATATAAAAATTTTGAAATCAAATCCTACATGAATAAATAGATTATTTGAAATGTTTGTGTTCAATTTACCAAATCACTTATTGGAACACAAAATGGTTAAATATTTCAGCACTGTTAAGATGATCAAATGAATGTACCATATTTAAAATAATAAGCAGCTTAGACCCCCTTTTATGAATCAAACTCCTCTGTAAAAGTAAATTGATTGTCTGAATGCTTATTACATGAAATACAGGTGTAATAATTTAAATTTCATCTCTCCATTGTGAGTAGTTACCACTATGTCGACTCAATATGGTGCTACTAGAATAAGGTGGTTCATGTAAGGCTTGTTCTAGATCATGTTGAGTATCCACAATATGGACATGGAATGGTGAACCTGGAACATCCACGCCGGACCATCTTATGGAAATAACATACAATCCTACTTCACTAGGATCATATCGACACAAAATAGTCCGGTCTTTCTGACTGTCCCTGTACATCTCAACTTGGAAAGCTCCTGTAACAGATAATGACTGGAGTTTAACTATCAATATAAAGTCATCCAACATTTACTAACACAGAAATTAGATATTAAATGTTAAATATAAATAGAATATAATGAATTCATTGAAAATATTTAGATCCATATAGTAACCATTCACTACGATGACTTTAAGAGATTTTGTAAATTAGAACATGAACTAACCTTTAGGACCTCTGATTCTCACAGTAAGTTGACCTTGACCAGCACCTCTAGTTTCTACTATAAAACGACTCTGAAACGTGGCCAGTATACCATGTTCAACACCAGGTCCACTAACTCTGACTTTACTAGCATCTGGTTGAGCTGAGATACGGAATGCATAAGGGCTTCCTGTAAAATATCAACTGGTTGTTAAACTGATTCTAATGTAATAACATTTATATCTATCTATTATCATAGTGTGCAGAACAGGTCAGAGAGTGAAGAATAGATGAGAATTGAAGTAAATCTTTTCGGATTATCCTATAACCAGTTAATTTGGCCACAAATATTTTTTTGAAAACATTTGATGTAAGTTATCAAATTTTTTCAATTATACTGACGGTCCTCCTGAACTAGTTATAGGTTAAAGGTGTGTTATATGAAGTTTTCTGTATAGTTTCCCAACAATATCTTTTTTAGGTATAAACTTGCTGGTTGAAATCCTGTTAGGAGGTTAGACAAATTAGATGGACATTGTTACTAAATGTAAAGAAATTAACTTACCAATCATAAAAATATGAAATATGAAATGCTACAAATAACATTAATGTCAAATTGTGAAATGAAATTTTAAAATATGAAATGAAAATATATATTTCTAAATACTAAATAACAAACCTAAAACATGTTCACCGCCATATTTGATTTGTAGAACATGACGTCCAGTCTCTTGTGGTTTGATTCGTAAGTTATATCGTCCATCATGATTATCTTGTAACTCACAGAAAGCAACATGACTTGGTCCCATACAGAATGCTGTCAGTTCACCTACAGCAGAAAAAATAACAAAGTTTTATAGGCAAGCTCAATTAGCCATTTGTTTACCATCACCTAATGGTGTAGACAATTACACATTGTATGGTTAATATAATTACCTGGTCCAGCTTTTCTTGTATCAATTCTAACATCAATATCATCTCCCATCATACCACCTTTCAATCCATCTCCAGATACTTCTACCCTATTAGGATAGAATGCTCCAATAACATTCACTTTATATGGTGAACCTCGTAGTTGACGTCCATTCCAAGTTATATGTAGTAAGTAGGCACCAGCTATCAATGGTATATAAGTACATCTAAATTTACCACCACCCAATGGTGTGACTATAACATTAACTTCTGATCGTACACCAGTTAGCTGAACTTCAGGATTTCCTGCAAGAAAAATTCTTATGAGAAACCAGATGAAATGATCAAAAAGGAATGAAGATTTTCTATAAAAATTCAAAGAAAATGCAGCTTGAACACTAAATTAATCATCATCTAGTAGAACAGATAAAATATAATGAAATTAACATTTGAAAGTTCACCAGAAAATAGTCAGATGCCTCTCACCATAGACCAAACTTCAAAAATAATAAGAAAGTAATCACATGGAATGTTAAGTTTGTAACTACATGGAGTTTGTACAAGAACACTACTTACCTGGTCCAGCATGTGATCCATCAATCATAAATTCAGCCTCCTCTCTAATAATAGCTTCCTTTAATCCACGTCCAGTTAAAATAACTTTAGAAGGATCAGGAGAACCACCAGTAGCGTATCCCAGGAATGGTGAGTTATTCAATGGATGTTCTGACCAATACAGATGAATGTAATGCTTGCCTGTAAAGATCGGCAGAATTTGAAATTGTGAAGTTAGCTCAGGAGTTAAAGAAGCATTATTTTACTTCAAATTCAACAATGGCTGTTTTCTGTGCGCATGATAAATATATATATATACAAAATATTATAATATAATACATACAATAAATATATTTCCTGATCTGGTCAAAAACAGATGAAGACAATTAACAATTAACTAAGCATTAATGTTCTTACCTTCTTCTCGCGGTGTAAATCTGACAACACTTCTACCATGTTCATGATCATCAACTACAGCATGCACATGACTACTGGGTCCTTTTACTTCTGCTGTTAACCTGCCTGTAACAAAACACAACAGCCAAATCAAATTATCTCCCTTGATTTAAAAAAGTAATCAATGAGTACATGAAAGTACCTAAAGTGAAATATATTTAAATTTCCTGTGGATTATTTACAGTAGGCCTATAATTGTGGTTATTGTGAATAAAGTGCACACTTCTTTCAAACCATTTTAGTAAATGTGTCACTATCTATGTATGGTTAGAAAATCTTTTTCTTAAAGCTTACTGATTTAGGATGGAATTAGGTTTAAAGACGGAGCATACCTGGGCCAGCTTCTGTAGTATCAAATGGTAGTTTCTTTTCTTCCCCGACATGAAGTTGAACACGTTCTTGAGGATCCATATAATGTTGCCATCCTCCCACCACTTGAACTTTACGAGCATCAACAATTTTAGGATGGAAGGGACTACCTGTAGAATAAATTGGAATAAAGAGATGAAAATAGATGTAAGATTAATTCATTCATTCATTTCATCTCAGACCAGTCTTCCTCCAAAAAAATATCTAAATGCATTCTTATTAACCAAATATCAATCTCATCATTAATAAATTTCCTGTAAATATTGTAATAGGCTAAATTAATTTGTGAGATCAAAGTAACCATAGTAAAATGTATAGTCTCTTACCATGAATATCACGTCCATTCCATTTTACATAAAGATCAAAGGTTCCAACTTCCACTGGTGTATAGGTAGCATGATAATTACCATCAGATCGTTTTTCAAGATTTACCTTGGCTATAGAGTTAGGACCTGGAAAAAAAGATTTACTGCATAAAATTTCAAATATTTGTTTACTCATACACATTGTTCTGTTTGTCTTAGTATTTCCTAGGCCTAATTGAGGTACATGTATATAATATTTAATAAATCCAATGATATTTAAGACAACTTACCATCAACTTTAATGGTAGGTTCACCATGTAAACCTCTAGAATCTATGGTAAATGAAGCAACTCTATCTTCTTCACCTTTATATAAGCCATCACCATGAGCTGATGGTAGAGCTCCTTCTCCTATTTCTTGTATAAATGGGCTTCCTGTAAAAAAATAAAAAAAATAAAATTCTAAGTAAATGTGAAGTTTAAATGAGGTGAATCTGTACTTAAAAAAAAAGTATGATTATTACATTATTATTAATCAATCAAAAAGCTCGATTTGAAGTCTCATCAACTATTGCATTGAAATGTGATGTACTGTAATATTCTATTTGTCAACAACTATTTCAAATGTTATTTTCCATCAGATATAGATATAATAATGGCTTATGGAACTCCTATTTATTTCATGTTTAATTATACTCTCACATTAGAGGGTCCTTTTCAGTTGAACACTGATCTTCCTCATTGAAAAACATATGTTCTATCAATGGATTTGTTTTAATTTTAACATAATAAAAAAGAAAAAAGAAAGATTGGTTCTATGAATAAATCAATAATAAAAATAGAAAGTTATAGGCCACACAAGTTTGATGTGAGTATGTATTTATAGCATGTACTTGTCATAATTTGATTTAGAAAATAATGTCAACAATAGAGAGGTGTTTCTAATCTTAATTATCCATGGTATGTCTTGTGTCAATATACTCTAATTAAAAATGGTGGCCAGAGTTTGAGCAGACAGTAGGAAGAGGTCAATGTAAAGTTAGATTTGTAAGAAACATTGATTGTACCAGATTTAAATATCATTGAGAGACATGTTTCCCTGCCTTTGGTGTAGTTTTCAACCGTTGCAGAAACCTCAAAATGTAATTCCAAAATCATGATAAATATTTTCACATGAAACAGAAATTTGGGCAGTTTGCTACAAAAAGCAAATGATCCAAAGGATAATCTATTCCTAATTTTTAGAATTTAAATAAAAATTACCGCATCAATTTAGTAAACATAACAAGAAGAGGCATTGCTAGTATTCAATTGATCAACATGTTAAATCAGTCCAGTAATCCTAGCAGACTCAATCTATTTAGGTATTTGTAGGACCACTTTATCCATGATACTTTGTATGTTTGTATGTACGGTACTGTAAGTGAAATATGTAGGTATGTACAACACTTAAAGATCTAAGTAAAATCAAGAACAAAAACAATAAATCAAGGATCAACTGTATTTATATTAACATTGCCTCAAATATTCAGATGCATACTACTTTTTTAAAATGAAGACCTTCATAGATGTTATGACTAAGAAGTAAACCTAGAAGAAAGTTAAAAACTTGTTAAATATCATGACAGCAAGGTTATATGGTGTCACCACGAAGGTAATGTTTATTTACGCCTACTGGTTACTTACAATTGTCTAACAAAAATATCTATTTAGGGTCAGTTTTAATGTCAAGCTTCTATGGGTCAGTATAGAAACACGTCTGTCCTGAGATTCCAGCTAGGAGAGTGCTTATTTTACATTATCAGCTATGTGTACTTAAAAGGAATGTTAGCTGCAGAGTGGCATCAAATTCTCAACAAGGGTAAACAAGACCTGCAGAGCTAATTCAAATTGTCCCATTGAAAAGATATATCAATGATATTATCAAAGCCAATAAAAACATTGATCAATTTAGTGTGCATATCATACACCTCAATAATTGTATTTGCACATTAACCATTAACCAATAAATCCTTCTTAAAAGTTTAAATTGAAAATAACAACTTACCCACATTAGTTGAATTGGAACTATTTTCATGTGGATTTCTTTGTAATGTCAGGTTATTAAGAACAACAGGAATATTATGATGAGTGCCATCAATATTAGCATCTAATGTTCCTTGTAACTGTTGAGTGACTGGCAGGGCATTCTCGTTAGCCCCACCCACTATTGGCACAGGGAACACAATGCGCCTACCATCTAAGAAACTGAAATCACCAGTTCCACTGAGACTATGTGATATATTATGACTGCTTTGAGTTAAAGGGCTATAATCCCTGGATAAAGTATGACTATTATATAAGGACGGATGAGAAGGTCCTCCACTTAAATTCAACCGATCAAAACTTCCATAGGATATAGGAGAACTAATCTGATTTCGGCTTAATGCCATAAAATCACTGCTTATTGTATGAGATAGAGTCTGCTGCACAGGAAACGATTGATTTGATGTCTGATTCATAGAGTGGTTCATAGAGTGGCTCATAGAGGGGCTCATCAAGTGATTCAGTGGTTGAGTAGTAGAGGTGTTCAGTGTGTGATTTGTAGAGCGGTGTAAAGAATGTGTTGAGTCTACAGTTGGTACTGGAAAGATTATTTTAGGTTGATGATTGTTGATATTAGAATAAGATGGTTGTGGTGAGATACCATATGAATTATCTGGTGACAAACTTCTAGCTGGACTGGTTGGTAATGACATTAAGCTACTAGCTCTAGATAAATGAGATTCATGAAACACTTCTGGGGTCCCTGGAAACTTTACATTATACACTTTTTGACTTGTGTTTTCTTGTGTGGGCTTTCTGCGTATAAAATTGTCATCAATAGAATGTCTTTGTATACTACTATTTCTGGACACATTACTAATATTACTATTTCTTCTTCCATCTCTCCGAGTTATTCTCTGAACAGTTTGATGCAGTTTTTGTGAAACACTTCGAGCCAAACTAGTCTTTCTCTGTGGAGAGTGTCCGTTTCTATGACGATCTAATGTAGAGTAATCAGGATCATCACTAGCCCAATTACCACCATTCTGGCCTACTGAAATTGTGGTAAATTGTGAATGATTTCTGTTGTTATCCAATGTGTTATCATTATGATGGTGTCTTCTGTTGGTGTTATGACGGGAAATATCATCATCATCCTCTTGGCTAAATGAGACTCCACTAGAATTTGAAAGGAGAGTCAAATTATCATTGTGATAATCTTTATTATGTATCTTAGTGAAAGTTCCAGTTGTATAATTATCAGGACTAGCATTACTAATTTTAGTAAAAGTTCCAGATTTTAAATTACTACTATTATTTGCACCTAAAACAAACACTTTAGATGTTCCTTCAGATACTTCTTGTATATTAGAGTCCTGTATGTTTGAGTCTGGTTTCTTCGATTCATTATCACTTGAATTACCAGTACTGGTACCTTTAAGAGGTGGATTAGCAGCAGCAAATCTTTTATTCAGAGTTCCTTTAAGATGATTTTCAAGATGATTGAGTAGGGCTTTATTAGCAAACACTCCGTTTAAATTATCCACAGATTTGGAGAACTTTTTACTTTCTTTGAGATTTGATTCAAATTGATCAATTTTGTCTACTCCTTCAATTATACTGTTACTGCGTCCTAGTCTTCTTTGATTCAAAACTGTTCTTAGTTCTGCAACTAATGCATCATACTGCTTTGAACCTGGATCTTTCTTAGATCTCTTAAAGAACATAGGATATGGTATGGCAGAATTACTGGAAACCCTTGTAGGAGCAGCTCTTGTAAATGGAGAATCATATTCCTGCAAAGATTCCAAACTCTGATCAAAAGAATTATCTGCAGAAATTTCCGTTTGAGGTAGAGTCCCAAAAGAATATGCCACTTCACTAATTCCTGGACTGGTTGGATCATATCCATTCACATGAACATCAGCTATAACTTGTTCTGTTATCACAACAGACTCTCCAGACTGGGTATAACTTCCTGTTGACATCCTCACAGCACAATTATTTCAGCTTTTTATAATCAATGACATTCTAAAAGGTTAATTTATTTCTTCTAACACACCCTGTTATAACTCATCAACAAATGAATTCAGTTTCAATCCTGTTCCAAACATTAAAAATTCAAGGTTTTCAAACGTCCACAAAAAATTAAAAAAAACAAAGGTCTAAAAATAAGAACCACAAAAATGCTTAATGTTTAAGTGACCTTTGACCTAGATTATTTCCTAAATCAATCCAAGTTCCAATCTTCAGCTGAAATCACACACATACAATTAGTTACAAAGATCTGAAAGCTCCAAACTGATATCAACAGTTTAATGTAAAACGTGGCTAGACGTCTGCATGAAATACCACTAATATGAAACAATAACAAAAAGATTACAACATATCCATGTTTAATATTTCCATTTCTTAAAAAAGATATTGACACTTAAATGCTTTAGCTAATCTTTCACACAATATACGTAAATCTTAACACAGGTCTTTTCTAACAAACAAGATTCTTTTTTTTCACCTTAAAAACACTCCTAGATGGTTTTGTTTGAACAAAGTTATCGTTGACTGTATCCAACTGTAAACAGACCTGTTACACTCAATATGGAAGCTGAATGTTGCCACATTTGTTGTCCTTCTGGGTGTGCCTTAGTTAGCAAACTTCACAATATACGTCAAAAATAGACTGAATCTGCAATGTCTCTTTTTACTGTTTATACTATTTTACAAGAAATCTGCCGTATCTTTTAAAACTATCTTTTAAGGTAGCCTCAGTCTTTTCAATTTTTTTGTTCCACAAGCTGTCTGGGTAGAAATAACAATGTATCTAATGTTTTAAAACAATTCTATGTGACATTCACACAGGTGGTAAAACTAATTAAAAACATCAAAGAAATGAAAACACCACCAGTTTTGGTACACATCAGTAACATTGCCAACATGGTTGTACAGTTTGATTTCCTTATATTTTAGTGAGGAAAGCTGGTTAAATACAAAGTCTATATTGCTCATCTTAACGGAGGTGTTATTTGGCAAGAAATTTGGATAAAAAACTGATGACTATTTGTTGATAGGTCATACCAACGGCTTTCCTTTTCTTTAAGTAGGTCACAGAGCTCTTTCAAAAACTTCAAATGTCAAAGGTCAAGTTTAGTAATTTTCTCCTACTGTGTCATACTTAATGAAAGTTCACATTTTCCTCAAAAACAAAACTTCAGTGATTCAACCCCACAAACAGTGTGACAAATTTCAACATTTCAAGAAATATATAATGGGAGATATCAAAGTAATGTTAAGATTTAACAAGGGTAGACAAAATATCCAGTGCAAAATCAGGAAAAAACTTGCTATTTTATCATACTGAGGATTTTTTCACAAAATAAGCCAAGCTAAAGTTTTACAGAATAATTTTATCTTTTTTACTTTTACTTCATGATATAAAGCATTGGCAGGTAAATTGAAAGCTGCCTAGCACTAAAATAGCCCAGTAAAAATTTAAAATATAAGTGTTAGATACCCAATCACTCAATTGTTATGTTTTATTCATGTATCAATATTTAGACATTTCAGATATTTACGTTTAATCTCTTCTAACTTGCATATAGAATAAACGGTGAAAAACAGTTTGAAAATAACATTTTCTTGCTAAGGCTTCACAAAGCTATAAGAAGTCATTAAAATTCAACAGTTAAAATTAAACATGTGCAAGTGTGAACAAACACCTAATCCTTCACATTAAACTCCACATTTGTCAATTAAACAAATATCTTTACTTGTATCAGAAGTCTGAAAATCTAGGCTAGTCTAACATCATTAGCATGATAATATCAAACTCCATAGACATATATACCCATCAATATCAAAATCAGAGATCATATATACCCATCAATACCATAATCAGAGATCAATATACCCATCAATATAATAATCAGAGATCATATATACCCATCAATATCATAATCAGAGATCAATATACCCATCAATATCATAATCAGAGATCAATATACCCATCAATATCATAATCAGAGATCATATACACCCATCAATATCATAATCAGAGATCAATATACCCATCAATATCATAATCAGAGATCATATACACCCATCAATATCATAATCAGAGATCAATATACCCATCAATATCATAATCAGAGATCATATATACCCATCAATATCATAATCAGAGATCATATATACCCATCAATATCATATAATCAGAGATCGTATATACCCATCAATATAATATAACCAGAGATCATATATACCCATTTATATCATATAATCAGAGATCATATTCCCATCAATATCATAAAATCAGAGATCATATATACCCATCAATAACATAATCAGAGATCATATATACCCATCAATATCATAATCAGAGATCATATTTACCCCTCAATACCATAATCAGAGATCATATATACCCATCAATACCATAATCAGAGATCATATATACCCATCAATAACATAATCAGAGATCATATATACCTATCAATATCATATAATCAGAGATCATATATACCAATCAATATCATAATCAGAGATCATACATACCCATCAATACCATAATCAGAGATCATATATACCCATCAATACCATAATCAGAGATCATATATACCCATCAATATCATAAAATCAGAGATCATATATACCCATCAATATCATAAGCAGAGATCACATATACCCATCAATATCATAATCAGAGATCATATATACCCATCAATATCATATAATCAGAGATCATATATAACCATCAATATCATATAACCAGAGAGCATATATACCCATTGATATCATAATCAGAGATCATTATATACCCATCAATATCATAATCAGAGATCATTATATACCCATCAATATCATAATCAGAGATCAATATACCCATCAATATTATTATCAGAGATATATAACAATCCATATCATAATCAGAGATCATATATGCCCATCAATATCATAATCAGAGATTTTATATACCCATCAATATCATAATCAGAGATCATATATACCCATCAATATCATTATCTAAAATAGGTAGCATTCCATATTCTTTAAATTTCAACATTATATTTTTTACAGGACAAAATCTTCAGATCAAGATGTAGCAATAACATACTTTTCCTAGAAACAAACACCAGAGGTTAACTTTTAAACTGTGCAAACGTCAATACTTCCCTCTGATTATGCTGTGGCAGTGGAATAGCTCAGTCAGTTGGATTGTCATGTGATAAGGGATTGGGTTTGAATCTTCGTCAAAGTAAGAAAACTTATGATGCCTGTGACAGTACTTTTGAGTGTAGGCCCAGTGTAAGCTTTCACTCCCTTATACCAGTATATAGTGCAACTAAGACTTTTATATATTGTGGTGTAAAATAATTCAAAATGTGTCACATTACGAGTTAAGTGTTTTATTCAAGAGCATTCAATATTAACACTGAGTTTCTGTAAACAGCAAAACTTCAATTAATTCTGCAGCAGTACATTCATTGCATTCTTTACAGACTGATTGGTAAAGAAAAAAACATGAATCTAGTAAAGACAAAGTTCATTCTTCATTCTTTATCAATGAATAGTCCAGTTAATGCTAGGCTATGTCTAAATAATAACATATTGGTCAGTCATAAGAGATTATGATAAAGCCACAATAAAACAAACTTTTTGTAATTCAAATCTTAAATCTTAACCTGAACAAAGTTTGAAAAGGTTGTAATCTGTTTATTTAATGAAGACCTCTAATCCTCAGATGATTTGCTCAGGATGTATGTAACTTAACAATATTCTTAAATAATAATTAGAATTTAGGGGATAGATATTACCCTATGTGATAAGTAAATATCATCTAGAATGGAAACTGCATCACAACATCGCAAATCACAGAGAGAAATGAAACACCTCCATTACAAAATGAGTAAAAGTTTAAAATTTAGGCCAAACTTAATAAACAAAGCTTAATACTAGACAGTGCCAATATTGTTATAAATGTATTGAAAGTACAGACTACATTTACAGTGAAATATCACAAGATACTTAATATCAATAAATACCCTGGAAAGATTCTTATATCTACCTGAAGAGCTCAAGTAGAGATATTAAAAAAGTGATGTATTTACTAATAAAATTATATCTTGTCATTATTCTAGAAATGTCTCACACCTAGTTAATAAACATGGCCACTCAAACATCTCTCTTCTACTTTAAATGACATTAGTAAGTAAATTCCAGCTTGACATTTTCACTCTATTTGTATCAATGTCAATCTGCTTGGTTTCTGTTTACTTTTTAACTAAAAAGGCGACTCTTATATAGACTGACCTATTTTTATAACCATTCAATTCCATTCTGAAATGTTGCTTTTTCAGAGAGTATAAATATAATCAAAATATATTATAGAAAGGATTCATAAAATAAAAAACTTGAATAGATTGACTGGTGATTTTGATATATGTATGATGTATATTATGGAAGTATATTATGTTACTCAGTTACACCAACACTTGATTTGAAAATTGTAGAACAGCAGAACAACCAAACATTTTCTCATTCAGACTCTAGACTCTAGATGATTCTCAAAATTCCACATTTTACTCAATTCTTCTAAATGCAAAGGCTGTGACTATCCCAATTAAGCACAACATATTCAGAATTTTACAGATATGG
Organism: Nipponacmea schrenckii; assembly: GCA_030562195.1. Taxonomy (NCBI): domain Eukaryota; kingdom Metazoa; phylum Mollusca; class Gastropoda; family Lottiidae; genus Nipponacmea; species Nipponacmea schrenckii. The sequence continues at coordinate 5,365,965 of JAUJPP010000012.1, forward strand.
AAAGCACAAAGTCTGTGGTTGGCTATCCACTGAACAATGGTCAAGGTATCATGTCTAAATCTTATATCTTGACTTCAATGGCCAATTTTCTTGTTTCACAGAAGTTTGTGAATGCAGATATTTGATTGGAATACACATTAGTGATCTGAACCCTTGACAGTAAGGTTGTTATACAAGTAGTTGCCTAACAAGATATGTCCACTTTTATTCTAACACAGGTTATTATGCAAGATCTCATTAATATACAAGATCACACCAGATTTCATTCAAATAAAGATAAAAAATAGTCTCTATTAAGTTCACAAGCTAATTTTGATGTGTTTTGACTAAATCAAGGGCAATTACTCAAAAGAATTTCTTTGAAAAGTCATGAATATCAAACTTTTCCAAAAATCAGATCAATATAAATGATCACACCTATTTTCACTCAAATCCGACAAAAACTGTAGTCTCTATCATGTTCACAAGCCAACATGTATTGACTCAGTCAAGGGCAATAACTCAAATACAATTAATCGCAAAATCCTTACTATCCAACTTGTCCAAAATCTCATCGATATAAATGATAACACCAAAGTTCATTCAAATCCAACGAAAATATTGCCGACAACACATTAAAATGTGGTCATTTAAAAATAATTAAATAGAGGGCTCTGATTGGCTGTAAGCGCTGGTGAACAATCCAATCAGAACTTTGACGATGAAACAGGACAGTGGCCCACAGCCCAATGGAGGTATAAGATGAAGATGTAATACCTTGACCATTGTGAAGAGGTTAGGCTTATGGTAAGGTTATGGTAAAGTTATGGTAAGGTTATGGTAAGGTTATGGTATGGATTAGTCTGAATCAGTCAAGCGTACCTAGTCTATGACTGAAATCAAATACCACGTTAGAAAATGGACTCCCCCCCCCCCCCATTTTTAGTCTGTATTGACATGAAGATGAAAAATGTTGCCACTCCTTTGTTTATTTCATGTAAATTACTAGGTCTGACTAGTGTTTGTAGGTCTCAGCTATTATGCAGTGACTGTACATGAGTCAGATGTAAATAAATTGAAGGATTATAAGTATGGGACAAATATAGTTACTAACTGTAAAAATGTTCTTTCAACTTGTGCAAATTTATGATAATATTCACTGAATTATTCTGAATTCTACTACAGGTATTCAAAATGGAGGCTTAACATATTAGTAGGGGGCATGGATTCTTCAATTGAAACTTTAATGTAAACACACCACTATGTCCTTGTTGAAACTTCAATAGAAATTCTTGTGAAAGGAAATTAAACATACTTCTGGTTATATAAAAATTAAAATACACTCATAATACAAGGTAACAAACAATACCTATTGTTTAACACAAATAAACTTCATCTATTTAATCTTTAAAGAATACTCCACTAAGCTTGTCCAACATATATATTAAAAAATAGAAACATACTTTTTGGTTAGCCATTTCTCCTGACTTTTACCCAAAAATATTTTTTGCAAACCCTGACATGACATTTTGTATATTTAAACTGATTTTTTTAGAACTACTTTTTTCACCAAAAAGTTGCTCTTGAAAAATCAGTTTGTTTACCCCCAAATCACTCCATAATATAAGATCAAATACAATACTTACAAATCTGATTTTTTTATAGATAAATGGATGGATGGAATATAATAATTTTAAGTAGGAAGAAAATTTTGTATATACTTGAGAGATGTCTAGTATATAATATAATATAATGTCTCCAGCAGTTATGTATGCAAATGGTATCTATGGGACCTTGTTTAAGTTTATTATATGGGACATTGATTTGTATTTATATGACCTTGATTTGTATTTATAGGACCTTTAGGATCTTGATTTGCATTCATAGGATCCTGATTTGTATTTATAAGACCTTGATTTGTATTTATAGGATCTTGATTTGTATTTATAGGATCATTGATTTAAGATCATTTTATATGGACCTTGATTTGTATTTATAGATTTATGGATCTTGATTTGATTTATAGGATCATGATTTGTATTTATAGACCTTGATTTGTATTTATAGGATCTTGATTTGTATTTATAGGACCTTGATTTGTATTTATAGGACTTGATTTGTATTTATATGACCTTGATTTGTATTTATAGGACCTTTAGGATCTTGATTTGTATTTATAGGATCCTGATTTGTATTTATAGGACCTTGATTTGTATTTATAGGATCTTGATTTGTATTTATAGGATCTTGATTTGTATTTATAGGACCTTGATTTGTATTTATAGGATCTTGATTTGTATTTATAGACCTGATTTGTATTTATAGGACCTTATTTGTATTTATGGATCTTGATTTGTATTTATAGGACCTTGATTTGTATTTATAGGACCTTTAGGATCTTGATTTGTATTTGTAGGACCCTGATTTGTATTTATATGACCTTGATTTGTATTTATATGACCCTGATTTGTATTTATAGGACCTTTAGGATCTTGATTTGTATTTATAGGATCTTGATTTGTATTTATAGGACCCTGATTTGTATTTATAGGACCTTGATTTGTATTTATTAGGACCTTGATTTGTATTTATAGGACCTTGATTTGTATTTATAGGACCTTGATTTGTATTTATATGACCCTGATTTGTATTTATAGGGTTGTTTTGTATGGAACATAATATATATCTATAACAAGGTTTCTCAACAGAATTAGCAAAAGGGTCACATTTTATAGTTTAAATTGTCCAAGGGTCACATTTTATTGTTTAAATTGTCAAAGGGTCACATTATACAGTTCAAATTGTCAGAGGGTCACAATTTATTGTTTAAATTGTCAAAGGTTCACATTTTCTTGTTTAAATTGTCAAAGGCTCACATTTTATAGTTTAAATTGTCAAAGGCTAACATTTTATAGTTTAAATTGTCAAAGGCTCATATTTTACAGTTTAAATTGTCAAAGGCTCACATTTTATAGTTAAAATTGTCAAAGGGTAACATTTTATTGTTTAAATTGTCAAAGGGTCACATTATTCAGTTCAAATTGTCAGAGGGTCACAATTTATTGTTTAAATTGTCAAAGGTTCACATTTTATAGTTTAAATTGTCAAAGGCTCACATTTTATACTTTAAATTGTCAAAAGCTCACATTTTATAGTTTAAATTGTCAAAGGCTCACATTTTATTGTTTAAATTGTCAAAGGCTCACATTTTATAGTTTAAATTGTCAAAGGCTAACATTTTATAGTTTAAATTGTCAAAGGCTCACATTTTATAGTTTAAATTGTCAAAGGCTCACATTTTATAGTTTAAATTGTCAAAAGCTCACATTTTATAGTTTAAATTGTCAAAGTGTCACATTTTATAGTTTAAATTGTCAAAGTGTCACATTTTATAGTTTAAATTGTCAAAGTGTCACATTTTATAGTTTAAATTGTCAAAGTGTCACATTTTATAGTTTAAAATTGTCAAAGGCTCACATTTTATAGTTTAAATTGTCAAAGTGTCACATTTTATAGTTTAAATTGTCAAAGTGTCACATTTTATTGTTTAAATTGTCAAAGGGCCACATTTTATAGTTTAAATTGTCAAAGTGTCACAGGCCTTTCACAGGCCTTACATTGCATGCACTGATAAGGCACATATGCTACCAGTTGAGTAAACCTGATCAATAATCTATTTATGTTTTGTATATTTGATTATTACAGTATACATTGCAGATATGTAAATATATGAATACCATGGTAACATAAACACAAGTCAAACCAGAAATTCAAATGTATTGGATTGTTTGATTGGAATAATGAATTTTGAATGTAATCTTTATAAGCATACTTACCATTAACATCTAGTCCACCATAAGCAACTTGTATTCTATGTTTACCAACTTCAACTGGTCTATAAGTAACATTATGTTCTCCTGATCTGCCCTCCACAACATCAAATGGTACAGTCCGACCAGATGGACTAGTTATCATGAGAGTCTGCTCTGCTTTACCTGCTCTTGTACCATCAACTATAACACATCAAACATTTACAATATCACATGGATCCAATAGAACCAGTAAAAATATCTGAAAATTCTTCTGAAGAGGGTATCAAATAATACATTTATAACAGTTGAGAGACAACATGACATGTAACAATATACCAAACATGGGTGGACCAAGAAATACTTCAAAATTATCCAAAATATGAACCTCTTGGAGAATCAAAAAAATACACTTTCTTCGAAGTTCTAAACATGTTGTATATTAAGAGTAATAATAAATAAAGTAAAGAATATTGACTGTCTATAGGTCAAATATAATCTATATTATATAATAATATACTACTGAACCAGAACATTATTAAGCTTATCATTCAATAACTTGCTATAACTAATGATAATCATTGTAAACCCTCATTATATAACCCATTGGAAAGTGAATATTTTTTTAGAAATGTAACTTTTTTAAAGACAAATCCTGTATGTGATTTATTCTTTTTACATTATATAACCTATGTTAAGCAAATTCTTTTACAATATGATGCTTTATTTGGTGAATTATCATTCTTGGTACATTATCATTACAGTAGTCTCTTAGTTTGTATATTAAGAAATCAATTACTCTCAATTTGTGGAGCTAAAAAAAGAAGATGTTTGATAAACTTTGGATTAATTTTTGAAAAACAAACCTGTAAACCCTGCTGGTTCATTAACATTACCATTATAAAAATTATCCACTCTTACTTTAGCTATATCAAATACTTCAATATAGAATGGACTGCCTTGAATCTGTTGACCGGCAAATGATACGTCTACAGTATGTCTTCCTAAAATACAAGAAATAACATTAAGACTAAAATTATGTGTTTGAAACTTGCCAAACTATGCCTTTTTAGACCAACTGAATCAAGAGTGAAAAATCTTGGATGTGAACAAGTGAACTTTAACTCATTGATTCAATTCCAATATGTAAATAAATAATGGATACTAGTGATATTAATAATATTAATACCTTTGCTATGTTAGTCATGTGATTAAAAGCACAACCTAAATATACAAATGTGGTTAAGAAGTTTTACCTGCTACATTAGGTGTCCATTCTACTTTATAATCACCATTAGGTTGTGTAACAAGATGAGCTGGTACTTGTTCTCCAGATGGTGCTGTAAGAAAAACACTTCTACATAGAATTTATCATAAATTACCACTGGATTACATTACAATAACACTTTTACATACAAATATCAAAATTCAGGGATTAATGTGTCAAATATTGGCAAGCTTCATTACAATGTTAGCAATATTGAAATTAAACTAAATACATCAATATTCATAATAAATAATCATAATGGCAAAACATAGATTTCTTATAATTCAAAGTTTCTTTCAGTGATTTTGAAGTTTAATTGATTTTTATAGAAAATACAAATATTTACTCCTAGCATGTGGTAATAATTATATTAAACTGTAAATTGTAAATGAATTAAATAATACATCATTCCTTATGTAATTCATCTATAGGAAAAATATCATAGTCATAATTTCCCACACCCAGACATAATATGTAATATACATGTATAACATAATCAGTTATATATAAAATAATTAAATATATATGACATAATCAGTAATAATTAATTATATATAACATAATCAGTTATATATAAAATAATTAAATATATATAACATAATCAGTTGTATATAAAATAATTAAATATATATAACATAATCAGTTATATATAAAATAATTAATTATATTATATTTAACATAATCAGTTATATATAAAATAATTCATTATATATAAAATAATCAGTTATATATAGAATAATTACTGATAATCATCATAAAAAATATAATTAATTTTATATAATATAATCAATTACCGGTATATATCACAAAATCAATTATATATATATAACACTCGACCAAAAACTCACATGATTATACCTGTGATATAGCTCAAAGATTTATTTCAAAAATGAGAGAAATAACCAAAAAAAGGACTTTTTCAAAAGAAGCAAATGTATGAGCTAACTGGCTACATAGGCCTACATTTATTTATACATAGATTTATTTATCATTTTTCATTAAAAAAAGATCCACCTGGAGAGAATCATACCACTATGAGCATATCACAAATATGGAAAGAAGAAATCATAAACAAGCAATCAACTGTCTATATATGAAGTAGGCCTATATAATATACCAAAACCATTGTCCATACTGTAACATCAGAATCATTGCTTGACAGTAGACCATCAAAACATTATACTACTAAGGAATGCTATATATTACTGTGATCTTTTCACAATAATATGATCAAGGAAAGTAACTGCAGATCAAAGAGAGAAACCTATTGCCCATGAAGCCATTGCATGCATATGTTGTGTTGTCAGTCAACCTTGTATGGCAATATTAAGTAGATTCATATCAATCTGTTTTCCATTCATATGTAACATAAAGTGATGATTTTTTTCATTAACATTCAAAGCTTCTACACTGCGGAAACTGATGGTAATAAAAGTTGGTATTTCATCTTCTACATTGATGACAACAGGACAACCTATAAATAAAAGAAATACCATTTGACTAGACAATATAACTTTCAAATAAATATTTGTCAAATATAGTGTGGCAGATAATAAGACATAGGCCTACTATTGAACACTCTGTTAATAGAGTTCTTTTAGCAAATATTTTGGTGATATGATTTACCCTAGAAATGTTGAATTTTTTATTCTTGTTACAGTGATAATTAGGTTAGTTAAATTGTATTCAAACAAAGAAACAAGTGGGAAGAATATTGCATTGCTAAAAATGTTTTCCTCGTCATGAAGGCGCATTAAGCTCCCAATTTATTTAAGTTTGAATTTCCAATACAAAAATATCATTGTAGCATTGATTGCATAGTCTCTTCTGTTTTATCTTATCTGAGACTACAAATTGTACCCATTAGATTTACCTGGTATTGGTTCTTCATTAAATGAAGCATTAACTTCATAATGCCCTGATTCACCAGGATTAAAAGTATATCTATATCTTCCTTCATCTATCGACTCTCTATATGTCTGTACTTTATGTCCATTGTGTGTTACTACAGCTTCTAATTCACCTACACCAGCCATTGAGGCATCAACTAGAAATGGAGAGAACTTTCTATTACAGACTTTATACTTATTGATCAATAACTAAATTAACCACTTACTTTAATGTATTTTACAAAATGTTATTTGTGTTTTTGAAATACTAGTATCTGTTACCACAAATCTCTAAATTATTTTTAATTAGAGAACATAGTCCACTATAAACTTATCATATATGACGCAGAAAACATTAATATAAACATTTCTATATTTTTTTGCTTACCAGTAAATCCAATTTCCCTCTCTTTCTTCCCTGTTCTATCTACGTCAGTTATACGGACTAAACTAGGATCAAATGCATGGCTGATAAATGGACTACCATGTAGCTTATTACCAGCAAAAAAAACATCAATAAAATGAGATCCAACTTCCATAGGTGTAAATTCTGCTCGACAAATGTGACCTTTACGACTCAATTTACATGGTAGTTCATGACCAGATGGACCTTCAATAGAAAATAATAAGTATAACAGTGTTCATTTCAAACAAGTGTTTGTTTCTGAATAGATACTGTTGGTTGAAAAACATAAGAGCATTTATTAACTATTTCATATAGATCAGCATACATTTTCCAAGATGACTAAAACTGTGACTAGATTCTTCAACTGAGAAGTCTATTCATGTGCCAGAATTGCAGTGCCAGAAAAGCATTTACTAATTTTCCCTTACTTTTTTTCCCTATTAGCTAGTCTATCCCTATTTTCAGAAGGTTGGCATGGCCACAACTCTTATATTTGAAAGAATGTTCCGACTTACTGACAATTTGTACATCTAGATCTGAATCATCCATTCCATGTAAATCTAGATTAAACCAGGTTTCACGATAAACTTGAGCTGATCTTAAACCTTGTCCACTCATAGTTACACTACTAGTATCAATAACATCAACATGGAATGGGGAACCTGAAAATATCAATAACATCAACATGGAATGGGGAACCTGAAAATATCAATACCATCAACATGGAATGGAGAACCTGAAAAAATCAATAACATTAACATGGAATGGAGAAACTGAAAATATCAATAACATCACCATGGAATTAAGAAACTAGAAATATCAATAACATCAACATGGAATGGAGAACCTGAAAATATCAAGAACATCAACAATGGAATGGAGAACCTGAAAATATCAATAACATCAACAATGGAATGGCGAACCTGAAAATAAAAATAACATCAACATGGAATGGGGAAACTGAAAATATCAATAACATCAACATGGAATGGGGAACCTGAAAATATCAATAACATCAACATGGAATGGAGAACCTGAAAATAAAAATAACATCAACATGGAATGGGGAACCTGAAAATATCAATAACATCAACATGGAACGGAGAACCTGAAAATAAAAATAACATCAACATGGAATGGGGAACCTGAAAATATCAATAACATCAACATGGAACGGGGAACCTGAAAATATTAACAACATCACCATGAAATGGGGGAACCTGAAAATGTCAATAACATCAACATGGAATGGAGAACCTGAAAATATCACTAACATCAACATGATATGGGAAACCTGAAAATATCAATAACATCACCATGGAATGGGAAACCTGAAATTATCACTAACATCAACATGGAATGAGAAACCTGAAAATATCAATAACATCACCATGGAATGGGAAACCTGAAATTATCACTAACAACACTATGACCGACAACTGGTTTTTATCACCAAAAAAGCTCATTGATTCAGCTTATGAGATTACCATATATACCTTAATATTCATATGAGTCTACAGTATGAAAAGTAAAAATTACCTGGTATAGGATAGTTGTTAAATAAAGCTGTAACATTATGAGTTGACATATCTTTGGGTGTAAAACTCAGTTCATATCTTCCTACCCCTACTTCACGGAACTGACTAGGAACCAACTGACCATGAGATTTAATTTCTGCTGCTAATTCTCCTTGACCTGCTGCTGATGCATCAACTAAAAATAATAACAATATACCCATTAGTATATTTACTTATACACTCCAGGTTTGTAATGGACATGTCATATATGACAAATATCAGGTATGTTCAATAGCATGAAAGAACTGTTGAATAATTCTCAAGTCTCAAATTAACCTCATAAGAAAGTCACAAAGACATTACAAAGTAAATTGTATCTGTAAAGAACTGAGAATTAAAGCTAATCAATTTCTTCTTTCACATCAAGAAGACAAAAATCTATTTTCAAAATACTTTTAACAATTCATATTATTACTAAATGCTGTCACAGTACACTCTAAAACAGTTTTCTAAATGAATATCAATTATTCTTACCATGGAAGTATATTGGTCGTCCTAAATATGCTCTGTTAGGATATTCGACTTTAACAAGTGATGGATCATAAACATTAGAAATAAAGGGACTTCCTTTGACCTCCACACCACCATATTCCACATAGACCTTGTACCGTCCTATTTCTTGTGGTGTATAGTCCACTTTATAGTTGGAATGAGATGAGCCTGATATACGGGCTGGTATTTCATGTCCTGTTGGTGCTGTCAAAATAGAAGACATGGATCATGAGCCTTATTTATTCTACAACCTACAATCAAGTGATTCAATACAGATTAATGTTTCTTTTGTACAATTTGGAAAGGATTGACTTCCTTGTAACAAATGAAACAGGCAAAACAAAAAGAGACTCTTTAAAGCCAAAGTTCACTTAATTTCTAAGAGCATTCTGCTGGGTGTAAAAATCCAGCTTTTAAGAAATATAATGTGGTTTCCCAATAAGTACTAAAATTGCTTAATACACATAGAATTGTTCAATACACATAATAGTAGGTGATACTTACAGATAACCTTGACCTCTAGGTCACCTTCACCAGCATCTTGAGGATCAACCTTGAAACTAGCCTGCACACCAGATGGTATTTGTTTGACAGAATCATTAGATACTATAACTCTATCGCTATCTAATATACGGCATTGAAATGGACTTCCTACAAAATATTTGACACAAAATTGAATAAAAGATACAAAGTGAAAATGATAAAGAAATTAAAGAAGTATACTGAAGTGATGACAGAATGGTGAATTGTCTTGTGTTTCCATCCCAGTCCGGCAATATTTCATGATTCAAATGCTGCTTTTGTTCAGTACATGCAGTCCAAGATAAAAATGAGGCGAAAGAAGTTTAGGTTATATGCAAATTAATTATCAGGAATCTGAATTTGAAAATGTGGTAATGTTGTTAATAAACTAACCTGGGACTGGTTCTCCATTAAATCTAATGTTTACATGATGTGTGCTAGCTTTTTGTGGTGTGAAAGAAACTTTAAATGACATATCTCCATCTTGTCGGACATAATTAGGTACACTATCATGATCAGCTGTAACTTGTATTTCTAGATTTCCATCACCTGCTTCACTTGCATCCACTAAAATTATATACAATTGTTGGTTTACAAGAAAACTATCAATGGTTTCAGGAGAAAGGGGAGGGGGCTTGTAAGCATGTCCTAGTTTACTGCAGTATGTTTGTTTGCAATACTTACATGTAAATGGTACAGGTCGTCCTAAATAACCTTGTCCAATATGGGATACTTTGACCATACTGGCATCAAAAGCTTTGACTATATATGGACTACCATTGATAGGCATTTCAGCATATTCTACTACAACACGATGATCTCCTATAAAAAAACATTAAATAAGCATAATCATTTTTAATTTTTTATAAAAAATAAATTCTATTTCAGTATTCACTACACTACAATAAAGCAAATCAGGATCACTCTTTCAGATTACTTGATTCCAGTTAGCATTAGGGATTGTCAACTTCAAGTGAAAACCATGTATTATATATATGAATGAATTTTTTCTTTTTCTTCTTTCCATGGTTAAAATATATTGAAAAATAGTAAATATTCTACCTATCATGTGAGGTGTCCACTCAACACTAAAAGTATCATCATTTTTCTGTCGTATTCTAGCAGGTGTTTCCCGGCCATCAGGAGCTAGTAAACAAACAAATTAAAACCTTAAAACAATTTACTTGTACAAAAAAAATACAAAATAATTTTTTGAAATAGATACTGTAAAATGAAATATAATAAAAATGTATAACATCTACCTACCTTTAGTTCCTAAAGAATATATCAGAAAAGATGACCAAAGACCAACCATCACCTTGATTTCATAACAGAAATCAAAAGCAGAAGAAAACAGAAAAATACCGCGCATGCAATTTCAATTTTTGTGCAACTATGTGTATATGCTGAAATGAAGGTTCTCGTCATTCATAATAGAATTCATTCATTCACACTTCTTTCATCCCAACAACAACTTGAACTTGATTCAAGTCAAATTTCAGCAAAACCAACACTGTAAGCAGGGGATCATTTTAACTGAAAACAAATTGTGTAGTTACTGTACATGAACAGCTTAAAGGTAAACCCAACAGGATTATTTTGTGGTACTTACACATGACCCTAACAGATAAATCAGGCATAGCAGCACCAGGTGCATGCACAGTAAAATGGGCTGGTCTATGACAGGACACAAGACTCAAACCATCTCCATCAGCTGTTATTCTACTAGCATCTAAAAAATCTATTTCAAATGGACAACCTGGAATATACAAAATTGCAATAAAGAAGGATAACTCCAGATGTCTGGATAAGCTATATTTATCTGAAACACATGCTAGCAGTTTGAGATGAGCTCTTGTCAACTCATTATAAAATCATAAACATTATCAATGTTTTTTAGAATGGTCTTTCAAATTCTATTTCTGAAATCCTGAAAACCTATCTGGATAATGACTTGAGTCTACCAAGTTTTAGTAGTGGCTTTTTGAAATCACAACTTAGGTAAAAAACCTGCATAACACCTACCAGGTACCGGTATACCATTATAAGTAATATTAGCCTGATGTTTAATAGCTTGTCTACCAACAAATGATACCTCATACCTTCCACCACCCAATGATCTTGCTTGATTCGGTATGTTACGTCCATGAGCACCAACAGTTAACTCTAGAGTTCCTTCACCAGCTGATGAAGCATCAACTGAAAAGGTGAACATTAAACTATGTTAATATAATGTGCTCTTATGTACATCCAGTATTTGATAAATATCAATTAAAAATGCAGCTCTTATGCTTTTCATGCAGAAGAGTAGGACGTAAAACTCCATTCATTTCATTTCTTAAGCTTTTCAAAATACAAATGTGCACTGGTTTGTCTGTCAAACTTTTACATCAATTATTATAAACACTGGTTGAAATTCAAAATGTCCAGACACCTTAATTGAAAGTAATAGAAATAATAAGTGAAAGTCCAAATAAGTAAATATGCTATAAGGCTGTAATAGAAATACACTGACCTATAAATTTACATGGTATACCAACTATTCCTTGAGGCATCTTCGATACTTTGACTTGACTAGGATCAAATGATTTGACTCGGAATGGACTACCTTTAATAGGTATACCAGCTAAACTTGCTGTGACTGTATAGGTACCAATATCTCTTGGTGTGTACTCTACTCTAAATCCACTAGCAGAATTTCCTGTTATTTGTACAGGAACTTTGTGACCCATTGGTGCTGAAAATTATACATTTAATATCAGGTGGGGAACAACATTACAGAATTTGTCAATACAAATTGTATAATATCATATATTCGTAAACTATTGGGCAAGACCAAATTATTACACCACCCATATTAATACTGAGAATATATTGCTTTCCATTAATTGGTCTTCGATTTCCTGTTCTATGCAATTTGTGCTCTTTTTTTATGATTTTGACTCTGACAACCAATGTCAATAACATTGTGACATTGAACACTTTGGATTACAATAACATATGGCAATGTTGATTCTTGGAGTCCAAACTGAATATTTATGTAATGATGAAGTATGATGAAATAAAAATAAACAGTCTAACCTGTCATCTGCTTCTTAAATCCCAACATGCATTTCAACCTTCAAATTGTACCACCAACAGTTCTATTATTTCCCTTTGATTATATATGTTTATAATAAACCAAAATCATGCAGCATGCAATAATCATAACTTAAAATTTGCATTTTCTTTTAGAAATCAAAACTTCTTAATATGTCATAAAGAACAGATAAGGATTCAACAAATAAAATAACAGAAAATAAATAACAGGGACAACACATATAAACTAAAATAATGAGGCCATAGTTATGATGATGAATTATGTTAAAAATAAAACACAAATAACTCATGTTTTAAAACTTTATTGTCTATATACAAAATACATGTTATATAATAAAATGCTTCATCAATATTGTAATGATAAAATGTATGAAAATATTAACATATTTGTAATGAAACTTGCCAGGTATAACCATGTGCTTCTTATTATTGATATAAGAAAAGTCAACATAAATATGTTGCTGTTACACGATCAAACAGATGGGGAAATGGTTATATATCAGATTATGGACTATTTTCATAGAGATGAATATTTCTCAAGGATAAAACTATCATGAAATAACTTACAGAATACTTGAGCTTCACACTTGAACTGTTCATTGCCTTTTGTCTGTATAACAAACTCAGTTGGTCTGTTGACTATTTCTACAAGGTTAATATTCACCATGGCTAAACTGAGATCTCTAGCATTACATGTCAATGGTGAAACTAAAATACAAATTAAAAATAAAAACTTTCTTCAAATATAATATAAAATGTAACATTAGTTTCAGGTTAGTTTATTTTTAATTTAGACAATTAACCTTGTAAATAATAATGTACAAAAAAAAATAAACAATCCCAAAGACCAAATAAACTGAAAATCTGAAAAAAGTATCTTGAATCCTTTAAGATGTGAAATTGGACACAACCATAGCTGTATCAGCAATGCTGTTATATTTGGCTTATTGCCTCTGGAGGTTTGTCCTTAAAGGATTAACCATCTGAAATGACGGAAGACATGATTACTTACCTGGAAGATGTTCTTCATTAAAACTAATATCAATAGTTTGTGGACCTGATTCTACAGGTATAAATGAAATACTATAAATTCCATCATCTTGTACCTCCACTTCATTAGGTAAATTACCATTATTGACCATAATCTGTAGTTGTCCTTCCCCAGCATTCTGTACATCAACTACAATAAAGACATCAGATATGTGGTATGGTCTTTACACTGAATGAAAGACAATGGACAAATCAAATCAATTGGAATGCCCACAAACCCATTCAAATTTAAGCTACTTACTGTTAAAATATATAGGTTTATTAACATAACCATCTTCTGGTGGATCAACTACTATAGCTGAGGTATCATAAGCCTTGGCTATAAATGGACTACCATTAACTTGACTTTCACCACATATTACCTGGATTTCATGGTCACCTGTAAACATAATGATCACATTTCAACCATTTCTTCTTGTACTAACAAACTACAACAATATTCCATCATCACGTTTATGTTAAATTGGTAAAATATGAATGGAAATACTCCCAAATTAAACTTAAATTCATATCTTAAAAACAACATAATAGAATTCTATAATTTGAAAGAGGTTTCATGATGTCACTGTCCCTATTAATCTACAATCACTCATTTATCAAACTGATGATAATTCTACACTTACCAACTTCTGTTGGTGTATATTCCACTCTAATATCATCTCCCATCCGTGTTATTTTGGAGGTAATAATCTCATCATTTGGTGCTGAATTAAGCATGTATATCTTATTAAAACTTTTAACATTATTCTAACATTATAGTAATTAAGACTAAGTCAAAATGACACATAGTAATTAAATCTTTCTAGAAATTAACAAAAATTAATCTTAAATTTCAAATTTGAAATCAACAGCTCTTAAAAAAGCGGAAAACAGAATTCCTTATATAAGTTAAATCTGTATCTGTTTGTGTGAACACAATAAATGTGAGTCTTGCCAAATATTAATGAAATCTACAAAGCTGAATCTACAAATTTTAAATCATTAAACATTAGTCATTAAGAAGTTGAAAGTGCACAAATAAAGTGGATCTATCTTCAGTTATATTTAGAATTGTGATCAGTGTTGGATTTGTTAACAGAAATAAAAATTGAAAAATGAAAATAAGCTAAGCAAAGGAACAATGGAAATTGATAAAACAACAAACACACATATTTACAACAACACAAGACAACAATAGAAAATAAACAAACACAAGATTTAAAGCATCAATCATCATTCAGTCACAAGATTTTAATAAAAACATAACACAAAACCCTTGTAAAGAATTCAAACTTCAATCCAAATAAAAAACTTCTCATGCAGCTGTCTGGCAACAGGGGATGTAACTCTGGCTCGTATCCTACCTTTAACTCTAATTTTAACATCATCTAACGGACTGCCATCACTATGAATTTTGAAATGGGCTCTATGATTGATAGGTATCAATTCTAGACCACTACCTGATGCTGTAATTTGTTGAGGGTCCATGACATGGACTTTCCAGGGGCTCCCTATAATAGAATGAAACTTGTAGTATAATTCTTAAATTGAAAGTTAAATGAATTGGCAGAAGATATTCTCAAATTACTTGATATAGGTAAATAAGTATCATTAAAATACAGATGTGACGCCACCCTTTGATCTTTGAGGACCATTTTATCTTTGAGTTTAAACATTCCATTTAAATGAGAATTGGACACAATTTGTTAACTAGAGAGAAGATATAACTCTTTGTTTCCAAAAACATTGTAAATGATTACAGTAAATCTGTATTTTAAGTTGGTTAATGGGTCTCAAGATTGTCAATGCGTCTAATAATGGCATTACTACTCGGACCTTTGGTTAGACTTAGTGACAAATTTTCGACCATTAACGTATACATATTTTTTTTCAAACTCAAACCTTGCCTATCAAGGCACTTTGAACAAATTCATACTTCTTTTCTAAATATGTCTTTCCCCCCAAGCATTTTTTGATTAAGCAAAGACAATCTTACCCTCAACAGGAGCATTATTAAATGTCATCTCAACATAATGTGTAATAGGTGCCTCAGGTATAAATGATGCTACAAACTGATGGCCACCTTTATTTTCGACACTACAAGCTACCCGTCCTTCATTTACCCGTATTTCAATGTTTCCGGAACCAGCTAGGGATGCATCAACTAAAATAAACATTAATAATACAATGGTCCTGTTGGTAGATAGAGCAAAGGCTATTATGTTTAATAATACAAATTTTGTTCATAAAATATGACATTATCCAAATTATGTTTGACTTATCAGCTTACTCAGTAAAAACTACATATATAAGTGCTTTGTTATCAAAGAAGTGAGTGATACCATAATATTGCCTTTGTGTTTCTCATTATATAATATCTACCCTCCGCTACCAGTAGTCGTTCAAATCTTAACTAACTTTATATGTAAAGAACATAGTCAAAGAAGAACTTACTATCGAATAATACTAGATTTCCAGCTAATACTGTTTTTGGCATATTTCTTACTGTTAGTTTACCCAGGTCATAGACTTTACAGGTGAATGGTGAACCACGTAAAGGTTGATCATAAAAATATACTGTTATTTTATAATCTCCTGTAAATACAATGTGAATGTACAACAAATTGATATAAAATACAAGAAAATATTCTTAAACTACTGTAAGGCTAGAAATTAATGCATCAACAAATTAATGCGACATGAGGTATAGAGACTAAAATGCGAGTACAAATTAATGCGATCCGCGAAAGGTGTCGCGTTTTTTAATATCATAAACAAGTGGTTGCCTAGCAAGATACGCCCACTTTAAAATATATTTTCTGTTTTAACACAGGCAAAAACTCTAAGATTATTTAGGTCTAATCCAAGTTCTCGTCAATATAAATGTTCACAACAAATTTCATTAAAATCAGATGAAAACTGTATTGTCTATCACAATCACAAGCCGCGTTTTGACTAAGCCAAGTGCAATAACTCAAAAACAGTATATCAATTTCGAACTTGACCAAGATGACATCAACTTCAATGATCACACCAAATTTCATTCCAATCAGATGAAAACTGTTGTCTCTATCGTGTTCACAAGTCTATTTCGACGCAATTTGACTAAGTCAAGGCCAATAACTCAAAAAACGTTCACCAGAAAATCATCACGATCAAATGGAAATTGTGATCTCTATCGCGTTCACAAGCCAATTTTGAGGCGTTTTGACTAAGTCAAGTGCAATAACTCAAAAACCATTCATCGAAAAATCACCAATTTCGAACTTGTCCAAGATCTCATCAATATAAATGATCACAGCAAGTTTCATTCAAATCTGATGAAAACTTTAGTGTCTATCGCGATAACAAGTCAATTTTGACTCGTTTTGGCTAAGTCAAGTGCAATAACTCAAAAACAGTTCATCGAAAAATCGTCAATTTCAAACTTGTCCGAGATCTCATCAATATTACTGATCACAGAAAGTTTCATTTAAATCCGATGAAAACTGTAGTCTCTATCGCGTTCACAAGCCAATTTTGACGCGTTTTGGCTAAGTCAAGTGCAATCACTCAAAAACCGTTCATTGAAAAATAGCCAATTTCGAACTTGTCTGAGATCTCATCAATATAAATGATCACAGCAAGTTTCATTTAAATCCGACAAAAACTGTAGCCTCTATTGCGTTCACAAGAAATTGTGGACGGAAGGACCGACGGACAGGGGTGACGACAATATACGACTACATTATAATGTGGGCGTATAAAAAGAAAAGGGCTTCCCAGAATTCTACAAGTGTTTAATGAATGAAGACATGAACAATGATCAAGATTTTATCTTTAAATAGTCAAGTGTGAAAATCTTTTATTTTTAAAGTCATTTATTACTAATCAGCTTCAAATTTAGAGATAATTACCTAATTACTTAATCCCGCCCGGTCTCAATTTAAATACTTGACTCACTCTACCTTCATCATTTGCTTTTATTTTCCTTTAATTCACTTGGAAATATGTATTTAAAAATGCGGATACAAATAAATGCGATCGCCGATAGGTTGCATTTAACGCATTAATTTCTATCTCGCAATAATTTGTAGCCTTACAGTATAGGAGGGTATGATTTATAAAGTTCTTGACTTGAAAATGTAACATACAATTTTTAAATATACCAAGAAAGATCTGATGATACATCTTCGGCATGGCCTTCACTTTATTCAGTCTGCTAATGAATCATTTCCAACAAATTTTATGTAACATCTTACCAGCTTCTTCTGGATAATACTCAATTCTGTAATTTTCTTCATTTTCTTTTATAATCTTCTTACTTATTTTCTTTCCGTTTGGCGCTAAATTCAAATCACATTTTAAAATCTCAAACTGTTTCATTGATGCAGAATAAGTACATAGGAAAACTAGGTGAGGACACATTTTCAATATAAACATGCAATACTCAAAACAATGACCATTTCCAAAATCCATTCCATGTGAAAGTTACAACAAAAATTAAACATTTCCCATAAAGTTTGGTGTTTAGAAAATTAAAATCATTCACCAATTGTTGATTAAGAAACATTGTTCACTGAAATTCAATTACTGAATATACTGTAGAGTATTTTTAGCTACCCGGTGGTACTAAAATATATTCTAGTCTTAAAACATAAACCAGTTCTCTTTCATATTTAGAATGTCTTTCTCTAAATTTTCACTATAACAGACAATAGAGAACTCAATTTACTGTAACATAGTAGTATCACTTTACAGAATGAAATCCAAAATCTGGTCCATGAACAATAGAAGTAAAATAACTAGCTAAAGTTGGCGTGAGTGGAATTTCGATATTATTTGGTTTTGATGATTGGTTGTCAAAAGGTTATCAAAAGGTGAAATAGTGAATAAGAGGGATGTATATCTTAATATTTAATTGTAGCATGCAAAGTAACAGATTTTTAAAGTTTTGGTAACAGCAAGCATTTGGTAACAGGTTTGAATATATAAACTTTATTTCAGCTGCCTTTTGTAATTGTATTTTCTTTACTATATTTGTTGTTTAATTGCTAGTTATGTGCGTTGATTATTGTCAACTGTGTAAAAACACATATTTACAATGAACGCTTGATAAATGAATTCCTTCAAGAAATAAATAAAAAGGGAGCTGAATTTACTAAGTTTATTAAGGGAGGTTATTCAGTAAATGAATCTCAGACAACCATACGTTATACATACCTTCTACAGTTGTTTTAGAGTTACGGTCCTTGATTTAGCGGTAATAAACGGTTAAGTATTAGAGGACGGGAAGGACTGGGAAATAATACTACGTCTGCATTCCAACGCCAGTAACAAAACAAAACTAAACACGTACAAAATCATCCAATTATTTTAGTCAGCACGGCTTTCTTGATAAATACTATAAGTACTACACTTTCACAATACTATAAAACCTTAAAGTAACTATTTAATAAAAGGCCATGTTGTTATCAGTCTAATAGTGATGGCCATTCTTAAGTACAGAATATATATGAAATATAGATATTGAACACCTTTTGTTCATATTGAAAATGCAAATTTTATCTGAAACATATCATATTATATTTCAAACCAATTCTTTACAGCATTCATATACACATTCTGCCCCTTGATTGTATACCTCTACACCTAAACATTACATAATATGGGTACATGTATATTCATATCAAAGTAAAAAAATAAAGCATTTCCAACCACAAAACATACATAACCCTCTCAAGAGAAAACATAAAAAAAGGTAGAAAAAAAAGCTGTGCTGACTAGAACACATTTCATGCAAAAACAACATAACACATAGATATATAACACATACTAAACATACAATATATACAAAATATTAATAGGATGCAATAATTAGTAGCAGGATCATGCTTATTAGTAAAAAAAACTACTGTTAAAATCTACTATAAAAGATATTATGTATATATGAGAATTGAATAGATAAAATTCAAGTTATTGTTGTATGAGATCTCAATTGTAATAAATTAATGATATCAATAATACTCACAAACCACGTCTACATTGATATTGCCCCCGCCAGCACCTCGTGTCTGTACATTAAATGTAGCTGGACGATTTACAGGAACCAGACTTAAACCATCACCTGTTACTGATACCATACTAGAATCTACTATCTCAAGTGTGAATGGGGATTCTGAAAATAATATTGATTGTAAATTTAGAAAATTTTGAAATCATTAATGAAAAGTGTGGCAAATTTTCCTTAAGGAAATGACTGAATAAAACACACTAGTGATTATAATCAGTGATTTCCTTAGAAAAGGTATTTATACAACATTGATAGAGTAATGGTGAAAGAAATGTTCATTTTGTTTGATTAAAGTTTTTTAAAGAAATATACTTATAATTCATTTAACATAACTCTAATTCAATTTAGAATACATAATATCAATTTATTCAGCTTATTTCTGCTTAAATTAATAGAGCCTTCAATGGAAGGAAAATCAAATTGAAAGAAGGATAGAAGAAATTCAGTAGACCTATACCAGAGAACCATAGCGTAGAAAACCCTAGATTTAAACTTATATATTTTATTTTAATTAGTATTTTCTGATTCAATTATTATAATAGAACAGCATAGTATGTGTGACTGTGTGTAAAGGCACAGACTAGCAAAACAAACAAATTGACAAAAAGTGACAAAATGGTGCCAATAAGTAACACGAAAAGCAGAGAATTAATAGCATTATATATAATATATACAAAATTTGTACCAGCAAGTTTTTATATCTCATGATTTGATTACTTCAATAAATACTTACACAATTTTAAATTGTGATAATTCTTTAAAAATCTGACTTTTATAAAAAATAACAGTATAAAGATTACAGATGAAAAGAACAGAGATGGGAATATATTGACATATACAACTTAGCACTAATAAAGCAAAGCACCACTGACAATCTTTCAGACAATCTGTGCTATACTTTTAATTCTTGCTTTTTATCTAGCTACTTAAAAATGTGCCTAATGGAGTGACCTAAATATTAACCAAGTTTGTAGATAATTAGAGCTTACTTGGTACTTCTTCACCAGCAAATCTAACATTAACTTTATAGGAACCAGCCCCCTGTGGTGTGAAGTTAATCTTATGATGTCCATTCGACTCCTGTGTTGTATAACAAGGTATATTATGACCTTGATAGTTAACTGTAACATCTAAATCACCATCTCCTGCTCTAGATGAATCAACTGAAATAAATTATCTCAAGAATAAGATACGTCAGCATATAGCACTCCAGCAATATATTTTGTTTGTTTTTAACACAACTGACAAAAAAACCTCATGTGGACAGCTCCAAGAACAATGCTCTTAGAACATAATTCAAATTTAGGACTTAAACACAAAGACCAACAAAACTAGGAAACAAAAAAAAATTCCATACCATTAAAAGCTAAAGCTTTTCCAACAGCACCACCATCTAATCCATAAACTTCTACTGCATTAGGATCAAATACCTTTACAGTATAGGGACTTCCTCCTACATGTTGTCCATCATATGTTACATTCATCTGCCACTCCCCTATAAATAATATTTTTACTGTCTTTGTTAAAACCATTGTAAATAATACTTCAATGTTCAGTTTATCAATAATATTATCACAGGTATTTTACCATACATACAATTAGTTTGTACCCAAACTGACATACTCATTAATATTGCAATGCAATGACAAAGATCCCAAAACAACATACAAACAAGCAGTAACATCTGAACAGGTATCTACATACGCCCCAACACCACAACATCCATGGAAAGATGTTACTGTGAACCAAGGAACTTATTTTAGAAAGTTCTAAATACAGAAATAAAATAACACAAGATATTTTCTCTGGCACTCAACTTACCTACTTCAGTGGGGTTAAAGTTACCATTATAAATTCCACCCTGATCTGATACTGGTAGGTTATGTACCCTGCCACTAGGTGATCTGGCCTCAATCTGAACATTACCACGACCAGCAGAAGAAGTATCAACTTTCATATTTGTTACAACACCCATAGGACATCTTTCTATTGGTCTACATGAAACCCGAGATCTATCTGACGTGACTTTGAAATTAATAGGACATTTTGATATTACTTGACCTTCACAATACACATTTAACTGAAAAAAAAGCAAAAATTTCCAGTAGGGCTGTAATGTAATCACAAGGGGGAGTCTAGGTGAATTCAAAATACATAATTGAAGAAATAAGAAACTTTAGTTTGGCTGTTATTTCAAAAGTCAGGCCATTTGCCTTGCTTTCAGCCTTTGGTATTATATCCATGGAATATTTAAAGAAGTTGTGAGCTTGTATAAAAAGTACACTCTGTGAGCAAAAGTAAAAAACCTACCTTATGATTACCAGTTTCACTAGGTGTAAAGGTACAATTGGCTGTTTTACCACTCCAATTCATTCTAACTGGTACAATAGAATCAGGACCAATGATTTCTGCCCGGACATCATGTGGTAACACATCAGAGTCTACAGATACTTGGAATGATTTCTAGACAAATATAACACAGACACATAATTTACACATTGTTTTTGAAAACTTTTATCAAATATTTATTCATAAACTTAGTGAATATACAAGAAAATAAAAGACATGCCCATTTACAATACAGAATACACCAAAAGAATGACCAGAGAGTTTGAAAATAATGACACATTCAATTTGAGACAGAAATAATAATGAAAAAGAAAATAATTTGCAATCTAAAATTGAAAACTGATTAGTAAAGAAATATGAAAGAAATGGGTATATCTAATTTATTCTGGTTGGTACCCAAACAATTTCCACAGGTATATAGAGGAATGTGAAAATCTAGAAATCTACATGTACTTTCCCAAAAAAAAAAGCATAAATCAAGAAATACAGTCTTATTTTCATGTAATCTTAAATTTGGTGGAAGAATGGATAAAAGAATTTCTGTCATCAATACAAGAAATTTAGCAATATGTTTGTAAGAATATGGTTTAATAGTTAATCAATAAACAATCAACTTGGTCAAATCTTGATTTACACTATCAAATATAGATATAGTAAACCTAAAAATATTAGTTTGTCAATAAACTAAGAAAACTCTATAAAAATAATAACTATTACAGATTAGTAAACTACAAAAACAGGAAGTCTGTTCCTCTTATATCTTTACACAAGTAAATAATTTACAACCTTAAGCACTTTAAATATATTTTAACCCAAAACCATGAACAAAATAAAACATATATCACTACCATGGTATCAATTATATTATTTCTTTCATACAAATATTCAAATCTATATAGCAAAGTGCTATTCTACTAATCACTTCTAAAATCTAAATAATTTCAATTCTAATTCAAAAAGTGGTTTTAATTTACTTCTTTTTTATATTCACAATCATCACGTTCAAAGTCTAAAGTGGTGGTTGCTTTATGGACAGAAGTTTCTACGCTTCTGACTTCATTAGTTCTTACAATTTCAGGTTCTAAGTTTACCCTTTCTGTTTTTTCCTCAGCAATAATTTCAGATTCCTAAATACATGTACATGTGAAGGTTAAATTGGTATATCCATATTTCATGACTTCCAAATGCAGGGAAACCAAAGAGAAAAAAAAAAAAATCAAAACAAAATCAAAGCTTAGATTCAGTGAAGTTTCTAATGTTGGACCAGGGGAGGAATCATTGGCCCCTCAGAAAAGAGGCTTTGACCTTGTTTTGATCCTGCTATGGCCCGTGGACATCCTGAAAAATTTTGTGGCCCTACTCTGCCCCCTTCTACTATTGTTTCCTTCAAGCCCCTGCTAAGATCTAGAGATAACTCAAATTAAATCAACCAAATAATTCACTTATATACCGTACATGAATTTAAATTTCAAATTGGTCTTGATAAAGAAAATCAGAATCATCATGAGGCATGTTCAAATATCCAGATCTATAATGCACATAGTGAAGACTTGCCACGACAGAAGACTTGCCACTACACAAGATTTGCCACAACAGAATACATATATAAATATAAACTACATATCTATACATGCATAGTAGAATAACATAACACATGCAATATATCAGAATAAAGACGAGATTATAAAACGTGTGTTTAAAACATAACAAAAATGCCATTGTGAAACAACCTTTCTCGAGCTTCAACTGATCATTTTTCCACTCTTAACTTTTTTTCATTATCTCAGATATAAGATTCGAGAACTTTAAATGTTCAGAATTAAAAGATGTTTACACCTCTAAATTTAGAAAATAATTTATTACCTCTTGTCCAACTTGAACGTTTGAAAAATCCCCATTAACATTAGCTTTCTCAGCAACCACTCTCCTGGGAGTCAGACGTGTAAAATAAGCAGCATAAGCCATGATACCAAGATGTTCTACATCAGGATCAGACATTTCCTTAGCTGATAAAATTGGCTCAATTCCTAATTTCTTAGCACTATCCATACCTGTTAAAACATAAGAGAATTGCAAATAGTAAGAGAACATTGCAAACATTTCAATCTTTGCTTTGTTTCACAAACAGAAACCAATATAACACATTAATTTATTTAAATCAATTTATGTAAAATAATCAAATGAAACAGAAGTAGAAAAAAAAAAGATATCGAAAAAAATAAATATTCTGAATTTTTAGTGTAATTTGAAACAATTATGACATGTTTGTGATTTCAGAATACATTTTAAAATGATTATTATGTGTAGGTCCTGAATTCTTAACAACCTTTTTTCAAAAATTGAAGAAGGAGAAGGACAAAAAGTCTTTACAAAAGATAAAGAATGGGAGGAAAGGAAGAATATCAAAGATAGCAGTCTTAATCCAACACCTTTCATAAAAACAGTCTATCCAAAATACATTTAGTATCCATATATAATTTCATACATAATTTTAGTACTTGTCAACTAAAACTACTAAATAATTTCAATATAATTTCTCATGCTCTATACAACTTTGTCAAGTTATTTATTTTTCATGCTTATAATCCTGTCATCACAATCTATTCAGATGGTTTCAGTGGGTTACTTTTTCTGATTTCAAGAAGATAGTAAAGGTTTCAATTCCCAGCAGAAACAGTGAAAGCATGATCAGATTTTTTCAAAAATGATAGGAAAAGAAACAGAAACTTAGGGGACGACCAAAAAATGTTGAGACTTCTGCAGAAAATGGATATTTAGCAACATAATTTTTTGAGAAAACCCATCATTGGCAAAAGGCTCAAAACCTTTCAGTCAGTCCTTGTAGAAAGATTTATTGTAGAAGAAATTCCTTGAAATACCAAATTGAAACAAATCAACAGATCTACATCCTACTAAATATATTTTCCTTTATAGAAGAGTTTGTGTATTGAACATGCGTCAATAGACTAAATGGTTTACTTATCATGAATTAACAAATTCGAGAATTTACCTGCTAAAATGTAGTGCAATTCAATATAGTTCATAGCAAAATTTAACATTAGGGGAATTTGCATGTTTATTACAAATTGCTAGTGAAATTGTTGAGGGAGTTGATTTTGCATATTTAGGATGAACTTCACTAACACTGAGTTCTCTTTTAAATTCTCAGATTTCTCAAATTCTCAGATTTCACATAAACTTATCATCAAAATGAGCCAATAATGAAGATGAAACATAAATACATTACTAAAGTGGGTGAGTATTGTGTGTTGATTTATAATCAAATTTTTTGAAACAACACAATGTTTCATAACTGATCCCTTTTACAATTTACAGATGTACAAGTTCTACATCAAACCCAATTTAATTAAAACAAAAGGAAACTTTTTAAAAAAGTGTAATGCTCTTAAATATGAAAAAAGAGAGAAATAACTGAAAATACAAACCTGCTTGTAAGTTTTCCACATTATTTGATGTCATGTTTGGCCAGCCTTGAGGTTCAACCCCCAGTGATTTAGTTAAATTACATAATAATTTACCATCATGCCAATCAGTCTATAATATCAAGATTATAAATACAGATTACATACAATACAACATACAATGATTAGAAAAATATGAAATTGACATTGTTATTCATGGAATGTCAAAGAGGGTAGCTGAGAATTCATATTGAAGAGACATGCAATGTCTAGAAGGGAAACTTAGAAATCATGCAATGTCAACACAAAAGCTGGAGAAATGTAGGAACCTTTAAATGGAGATTCATAAGAGAAGCAAATGTAAAACAAGGGAAGCTGAGAAATCATGAGAAATCATTGAATGTGAGAAATCATGGAATATCTAATGAGAAATGGTAAGAATTCATGAATTGTCATTGTTCTTATTCCCTTTTTAAATTTGTAGAATATGATATAATTGCAAGACCACTTCTAAAAATCTAAGATGGTTTAGATTGAGTCATTTAAAATCTTACCGTAAAGTTGTTAATAGATCCATGTTTTAATAACGCTCTAACATTTCTTAATGTAGCATGATAACCAGGAGAATCTACTGTCATATAATAGGATAAATACGTCATACCAGATAGATCATCTAAATGGGGACTGGAGAAATCTTCTGGGCGTACAATAATAGGAATATTAAACTCATTTTTAGCTACATGCATAGCATTTGAACAATTCTCCAACCTGAAATTTTAAAATAAGGAAAATTATGTTTGTATGCAACATCAATTCAATTTCGATCAATGTACAGTTAACGCTGTTTATGGCTTAACGAAACATTACTTGAAAAAAAAAATGGCTAAATTTTCAAATTTATTTAAATTAAAAAATAAGAATGAAAGTTTTTAGCAATATTTTTTTGTGTGTGATTTAAAATCTAGGTCAATACTTCAATTTTCAGTTCACTGGAATTTAGATTGTGTGCATAGTTTAAACACTGTTAAAATACATGTAGTTGGATATGTAAATTAAGCAGTATAGAAACTAGAGGAGACTGGACGTTTAAGAATGTAATGAAAGTGACAATAGGACAGTAGTTTTATGACCAGCCCTCAAGCTATGAGATAAATAACACTCTATCCATTACAACCTCCTACCAACATCATCAAATTTTACAACACTGTGTTTATTTCTTGATTAAATGCAGTTTAAGAGTCACAGTGTTTGATGTGTTTAATTGCTGTATTCTCTACATTATAGTTTTTTAACCTTAAAATGTTATAGCTTGTAATTTATTCAGAATTTCCAATAAACTGTACTGATTTGTTTTGGTCCTAAGACAATAAAAGTAATGGTACTATTAGAAACAATTTTTTGTCAAGCCTTTATCAGTTTCTTTTCATACAACCATATATAATGATATATAGGGTCAATGGAACAACAGTATTGACAATGTATATTTACAGTATATTAAATGCATATAAAGCTACTACTACACACAGAAGGGCTCTATTCCTATCGAAAAACAAGTCAAGATGAATAAAGCAATACAGTTTTTAACAGCCATACTGTCTTATAGAATGCAGACAAATTTACATTGTTTCATTCAGACATAAGGTTACAAATTCAACATCTTGTTTCCAAAAGACCCAATTACATCATATTTAGTTTCTACAATGTAATCAAATCTATTTAACTATATCAGGTACCGGTAATGTAAATTGTTTAAATATTTACTATCTGTACCATACAATGACAAAAAAAACTTAAGACCCGACACAGCAAAATCTCAGTAAGTAATTAAAACGGAGGAATAAAACAAGTCAAATTGACATTGAGATAATAATGGAAGGGTTCTTTAAACAAAATTACTGAAAGCAGCACACAAAGCTCTGTATCAGACCTGTTCTTCTTCAATGTGAACTATATAATACATGATATATCTTTAAGTGGCCATTTCGACTGTTGACTATTTACACAAACCAAATTTTAACAGTACGCCACAAAGATAGTGCTAAACATGCCTTATTAGGATTGGTTTACTGGTCAGAGCAGACAGTTAGTTCTAAAATAAATAATGACACACTTTCACTAAACTCACAATTAGTTTACTTTCTAAATATCTTCAATTATGGTCAATCAAGATCTTTCCTAACCAAATTCCTTATTAATATTCTAGAGACAAATATCTGATTTATCATCTAGTGACAAATATCTGATTTATCATCTAGTGACAAATATCTGATTTATCACCTAGGGACAAATATCTGATTTTTGAACTAGTGACAAATATCTGATTTATCATCTAGTGACAAATATCTGATTTTTCATCTAGTGACATTTATCTGATTTTTCATCTAGTGACATATATCTGATTTTTCATCTAGTTCCATATATCTGATTTTTCATCTAGTGACATATCTGATTATTTCATCTAGTGACATATCTGATTTTCATCTAGTGACATATATCTGATTTTTCATCTTGTGACATATATCTGATTTTTCATCTAGTGACATATATCTGATTTTTCATCTAGTGACATATATCTGATTTTTCATCTAGTGACATATATCTGATTTTTCATCTAGGTACATATATCTAATTTTTCATCAAGTGACATATATCTGATTTTTCATCTAGTGACATATATCTGATTTTTCATCAAGTGACATATATCTGATTTTTCATCTAGGGACATAACTCATTTATAATCTAAAGACAAATATCTAATTTATCATTTAAATACCAATTTTTGATTTATCATCTAGAAACAAATATCTGATTTATCATCCAAGGACAAATATCAGACAATATCTGATTTATCATCTATAAAAATATACAATAATCTGTCAGTGAGGTACTGTCCAGTGAGTTACTGTCCAGTAAGTTACTGTCCAGTGAGTTACTATCAAGTGAGCTACTGCCCAAGTGAGTTACTGTCTGGTGAGGTACTATCCAGTAAGGTACTTCCTAGAGAATAACTGCCCCAGTGTGTTACTGCCCCAGTGAGTTACTGTCCAGTGAGTAACTGCCCAGTGAGGTACTGCCCCAGTGATTTACTGTCCGATGAGGTACTGTCCAGTAAGGTACTTCCTAGAGAATAACTTCCCCAGTGAGTTAATGTCCAGTGAGTAACTGCCCAGTGGGGTACTGCCCCAGCGATTTACTATCCGATGAGGTACTATCCAGTAAGGTACTTCCTAGAGAATAACTGCCCCAGTGAGTTACTGTCCAGTGAGTAACTGCCCAGGACGGTACTGCCCCAGTGATTTACTGTCCGATGAGGTACTGTCCAGTAAGGTAATTCCTAGAGAATAACTGCCCCAGTGAGGTACTGTCCAGTAAGGTAATTCCTAAAGAATAACTGCCCCAGTGAGTTACTGTCCAGTTGGGTACTGTCCCAGTGAGGTACTGCCCCAGTGAGTTACTGTCCAGTGAGTAGCTGTCCAGTGGGGTACTGCCCCACTGAGTTACTGTCCGATGAGAAACTGTCCAGTGAGGTACTGCCCCACTGAGTTACTACCTGAGTAACTGTCCAGTGAGTAACTGTCGAGTGGGGTACTGCCCCAGTGAGTTACTGTCCAGTGAGTAACTGCCCAGTGGGGTACTGCCCCAGTGAGTTACTGTCCGTTACTGTCCAGTAAGTGACAGTAGCAGCCCTAAACTCTATTATAACAAATAAAAACATGCACATAAAATTTACTATTATATCAAAATGAGATCAAGATTTCTCAGATGATCTTTAACATATAGCACAATAATAAAGTCTTTGATATTAATTCCTTTATAACCAACAAAACACTTACTCAAGCTTGAACAAATCATTACAATAGTTAGACTTAGTCTACTAGAATTACACAAAACTTGTTATTTTCTGGGTCAGGGATCACATATATAAATCTGATCCTTACAGTAAATTTTTGGGTGTATATTTTCTCAGTATTCATTCAGTATGTACAAAACATATCTGGAAAGTTATTCATTATGCCATTTTATTCATATTTTAACACTAGAATAAAATTGATATGAATTATACCAAGGATAAAGAATAAACAATGTCCCCATTAAACAATAAATCCTCAACTGCAGGTAATAGTTTGGAGTTTGGGTTAAATCACAAAGCTAACTTAGTTAAAACTGAAGTATACATAGTCAAAATAACACAGGAAAAGTCATCATGCTTAAAACTAATTAAAACATTACTAAGCTTAACCAGCACTCTGAAATGAATAGTACTTGTACTTGCAATGAGCTGCATTCTAATTTCACCTCAGTGCTATGTAATATAATGTCAATTGCAAAAGCTCATTATTGTAAGGCTTATTTCAAACTTCATTTTAGGACAGTTTTGACACTTTCAGTTGGTAAAGCAATCATTTGAACCAGTATATCCCTTCAATAAGTTGTGCAATACCTGATTATCTCCACAAGTTTATAATATTGTAGTACATAAAATTATTATAAATATTTTACAGGTTATAGAGAGGGTAAGAGTTTATTTAGCCAGTCTTATAAAAATTAGATGAAAGCTTTATCAATAATATTTCAATCTAATCAGAATTGGTCACACCCAGTTTATTTATATACTAAAAGATTCATATACACCCTACTTGTTATGACCTTACCCTTTCAATAATATTGAATTTGAATAATGAATTTGGAAATAACTCTAAAATGTTGTATTACGAGGTCGTGTATCGCGATTCATATCATATCGTGGCATGATGGGTAATATCCAGAACTAAAAGTAACACCAATAAATCACAAGCAAAAGATCTCAAAGAAAGATTTTTGAGTTGTAGTACTATAAAATCAATATTTACTGATTAATTATTAATGATAACACTACTAAAAAACATTATATATTTATATCAGTCGCTGATCAGAATGAACTGTCTTTGAAGGAATCATAAAGAAATAAAAACATGCTACTGTGAAATGTGTCAAATCTCAGTAATTTGATCAGGTCAGTAGTGACTCAGCCAGTAAGATGCTTGCTGGCTTACCTGAAGGTTACCAGGGTAAATACAGTAGGCATTATTTTTATTTCTGAAAGTCAAGTTAAACTTTTGAATTGTTCAAAACAGATTCCCAACATGGAAAAAGATTCTAGTCATTTGCATGAGAAAATTACAGGAATAGAACGTCTTAGAATGAACATAACATTTATAGTTAAGTAAACTTATTTGGCATCATAACTTTACATCAAAATCCCTCTATAATCCAATAAATCCACAAAATCAATTATATAATCATAAAATGCTTAAAACATCCATTAGGCAAGTTTCAATCTGGAAATCTACTCATGAATTGACCTCAACATCATCCTGTTTTAGTTATTATTATCCAAACTGAACGGATTCATTGCTTGCTCCCTTTTTTTTTAAATTCCAAATAAAGTTTTATTGTCGCTTTTTTTAAAATTGATAAATCGTGGTGCATGCTTGTTTACTTTTTAAAATATTGGTCATAGAATGAGTATATTCAAAGACACTTTATACCATTAGCTGAAATCCTGTGTGCTATAAGCTGTCCATGTTACAAAAACCCTGGTAGTTGGAAATAGAAAAAGAGTAATTAATGTAGCTTTCCTGGCAAAAATATTCTCTGACAGACGCTGCATGGTGAGAAAAGTAGATTTTTATTGAAGGAGTTTAAAATTTTACTTACCTATTTTGTCTACTAAGTTGTTTCCAGTTAGGGCATAATCCTGGTTTGCAATATTCTAATAGAGCACTGAAATTAAAAGTTACATAAAAACCTGAGAAAATCAACTCTTTGGGAAACCAGACTGTTAGATTTTTAGATTTAAATTGTCAAATTAGTTCAAATTTTATTACCTTAGTTTCTCAAGATGACTTTTTAAAAGTAATATATTTACCAAAATAACAATTAAAGAGAGATAGGCAAACTTACTGTAAGGCAATACCATCATTCCAATCTGATGTAAAATTACTAATATTACAATCTGGTATTACAGCTTGTAACCAGGCCAACATCAACTTCTTGGGTGGAAATTTGGTCTTTCCTATCTGGTATCTTAAAATAAGATGCCATATTAATCCTAAAATTAGCTTTTGGTTACCATTGACAATATCTTCACTTCCTACAAAGACAAGAATAATACATAGGCCATGGGATATCAAATGATCAACCTCACGAAAATAGTTAGTGCCTCCATGTCTGTTAATGATGTAGGTTGGAGGAACTGAGGGGCACAAGCTTCTTGTTCGGAGGGGTTAAGAGACCAAATGTGCATGTTATAGCCCCTCTATAGTTTTAAATGGAAATAAATATAATTTGTAATATACTGTATTATATATTTTCCACAAGCAGTTGGTCATTTTTTCTTATTTCAAAATATCTACAGGTCAACACATTAGCATTTGAAAGGTTATCAAGAAGTAAAACTTTGTATATTTGAAGTAGGAAATGTATTATTAATGTTGTTATACTTTCAACCTGCTTCAATTGTTACTGAGTTATAAAAACTCCTGTTGTTATTTGACCTCTATGTACACAATGTCAGTCAATAGATGTTACTTCATCCTTAATCCAGAGGGTTAATTAAAATAATATAACAGTGTTCATTTAATCAAGTATGTGGGTTGACAATGTGCAGGTATTTTGATGGCTGAACACTTTAACACTCTATTAAATCTGTTTTAACACCTCCTGGTGGTGTTATTGTTATTTAATATACTAAAATTGCTTTTTATGAACCTCTGTCAGTGATTTGAGTTAACTGGAGATGAAATGTTTTCAGTAAGTACCCTTGCAGCATTTCTGGTCTTGAAGGGTAAAAAAGCTCACATTAAGACAATGGTTAAAAAAGAGAGGATGGGTAGATCAGAGAAAGCCATAAAGTCTGTTTCCTGCCTTTATACCTTGACCAGCTTTTCACTAAAGAAGAATACAACATATCTAACCAAGCAACCTGTGCAAAAGTGACCATATGGTACTTATTATGAATATGAATGTTATTTTTTCACAAACAGTATGTTACTTTTAATAATTGGTGTCTCTATAATAATTCTAAAAGTGTTATCCATAATATACACCTTAATGCAAAAATATAAAACAATTACAGCATGCACAATCGTATCAGCAAACATCTTTCAATTTCAGTGTAGTAATTATGTAAACTGTATATTGTTGTGTTAGCCTATATGTGAGGTCAAAGCTGATATTCAATATTAGTAAAAGTATAGTACAAACATTACAATACACAGAGGGGAGTATTTTCTAGTCAAAAATACCCTTTTCAATGTACAAACAACTTTTTCTTTAATGCTATTTTTAAAATCTATTTCTTCTTAAAATGTGTTAAAGACAACATACCATGTATTTATTATACTAGTACAATAGTTACATCATATCACAGGGGCTCGTAACAGAGGAGGGGGGGGCAGGATACCAGGTCCCGACTTATTTCTGAAGGAATTTTGAAATTTCAAAACCAGGAAAATTCCAGAAAAAGACTTTGAAAGATTAGTAATCGATGAAATATTAGAAAAAAAGATTTCTTCACAAGACTAATTAATTGACCAAATTAATTGTTTAGAATGTAATGGTCTTATTTTTACCACTGATTGAAATCTTGACAAAATCAATATTAAAAGAGCTTTATGTGAAGTTAAATCTCTGATCAAATGTTTCAGAAGTTAACCCTACAGTCAACATGACACTATCTTAACCATTGTTTACAAATAAATCTTCAATCTCCCTTTGTCAACAACAATAATAAACACCAGACAACAACCTTATGCACTTAATAAACAAAACAACTTTGAGAATGAAACAGCTATTATAGACTGTGAACAATAAGAGATATCTGAACCAAGTATAATGATTAGTGGTTATAGTTAATGATAAAACACCAAACAATACATTGTTAACACAGGTTTCAAGTTTGCAGTGTATTCTGTTGGGTTGTAGTGTCAAGAGCTATGATTGACAGATGATGACCATTACATTGTTAATAGACATTGATAACTATAGAGTCAGACCACCAGTCCCTTGATTTATATATATGCTACTTTAAAGCCAACTAAATGAACTAGTATCAACAAAAAAAAACATAACTTGCATTGAAATTAAGTGATGAAATGTTTACCATGAGGTCAAAAGTTTATCAAGATTTTCCAATCCATCTTTCCTTTATTTGAGGCATGCAAGGAGTAGCACTTGTGTGCAATAACTAAAAACTGTTCAGTGAAATATCGTCAAATTTGAACTTCACCAAGATATCATCAATATAAATGTTCATGACAAATTCCATTCAAATCAGATGAAAACAGTAGTCTTTATTTCGTTCACGTGGCAATTTCTATGTGTCAAGGACAATAACTCAAAAACCTTTCATTAAAAATCGTCAATATGGAACATGTCCAAGATCTCATCAATATATATGATCACAGCAAATTTCAATCAAATAAGATGAAAACTGTAGTTTTCGAATTCACAAGCCAATTTTGATGCGGTTTGACTTAATCAAAGGCATGTTATTTAATACTTAACCTTTTAAATGACTGCTGGCTGTCAATTCAATTCCAGGCTATATTTGATCTCTGCTCAAGCAGTTATGACATATCTGTATCCTTAAAGGGAAGACATTGCAAATTTCAAATGTTTATTGGGTTTTTTTTCAGTTGAAGGAAAATGCAACTTTGAAATTTAATTCTGAGAGTATCTATAGGAAATTTATTCCTTAAAGATTGTATGGTCTAAAAGATTAACTTTGTCTATACTGGGCATTGACCCTCAATAAAATTACTCTTCTATTTTTCAGGCATGTCACCCTCTACATGGATTTGCACTAGTGAATTCATTAAGAATATTGAGATGTTTATTGAAATGTAAAGGCTAACACTATTTAAGTATAACCACCCTTCTTATTGTCAATATCCATTCTCCATCAAATAAATCATAAAAGCCATCATTTTAAGAGAAAAACAAGCCTCGCCCTCTGCTATAAAGGTAACTCCATATAGTGATGGACCCTTATTGACTGAACTGTCATCTGAACTTTTCTAAATAATAGGCCCTATTACAAGGGCTCATATCACCTAGTCAAAGAGACTCTTCTTATGATAATAAGCCATCTAAAAAAACGGAATGTTTTCTATTTTCAAGGACAAGCATGTGAAGGGATCCAAAGTTTTCTAGTCTCCATATGTTAATTAAGGAATTTCTACATACTAAATGCAATGTACCATATTCCAGTGATCCTCAATTTCAGAAAAGAAAAAGAATTGATCGCAATTACACTATACTACTATTATCAGATACTTTTGTGGATCATTTGAAGATCATTATACAAATTGGTTCCAGTTTATATATATCTTGTTTTTATTTTAAATATGGAATTAAAACAACCAAGTATCTAGATCTATAGATTCAGAAGGTAATACAACTGACATATGGTTAATTAAAGTGTAATGAATAATTAATATTGATAGTATTGATAAACTTACTCTATCTTCTTTTACCTAAACATTATAAGATATTAAACATCAAGTAACAATAGTGAAAATTTGAAAAAATTGTGTGTTTGTTACATTATTCAACTTTTGTTCATTCCTTTGTTTATTGTCACAATCACACCTTTCCCAGTTATGAATCATGGTATGTTACCTATATAGTTGCCAACTTACATGTCTTTCAAATATAGAAAGAAAGAGGAGCTAATTCCTTTGAGATCTAACTTCAATAACACCTATTACTACTCTATAACTATTTATTTGTTTATTTGTAAGCTATATGTTGAGTTGGGTGGGGCAAATTTACATTTGATTTATTTCAACAGATTACAAATTTGTCACTTCAAATGTTACTGCAACTGATTGTCTTCTTAATTTAGTTAAATTTAAATTTGATAAATCATTTGAAATTTGTTTCATAAATGTTAAAACAAATAAAACAGGTAGACATTGAATTTTATCTTGGCAATATCTTTACTTGATTTAAAATCAAATTTTCAAAGAATATTTGCCGGTACATATCAGATAGTAATTGACCAAATATCTGTATCTCCCTTTTCACAAATAACAAAATAATCCACTTATTATAATATCTTCACAAAAAAATAGCCTTAAAAACAAAAGGAAATTTAAATATCTAAGTTTATTATCATTATAGTGTAGAAAAAATAGTTAAATTTAAATATGTCTACAACTTTATTGTGTCATTTAATACCTTCAACATCTATTGTTTAAACATAAACGAAAGAAAAGCTCCATGAAATTGCTAGATAGAAACTCAACCAAGAACTTTACATTAAACTTCATCTTTAATTATAATCTTTTGTAAAATTTGTTAATTTTAAAAAATAAAGTAAATTTGTAATTTCTTCTCCAAATTTAAAAAAAATTTTGTTTTTAAATTGGTAAAGAAATACAATCTTATTCAAATGGTTAAGAAATGTTTTCTGTTATTTCAAATGTAAAGAAAACCACACTATCAGTGTTTGACAAAGAGCTAAATGTCATCAGAATGGCATGTCGTCATTTTGTCAACAAACTTTAGATATAAGTAAATGTCAGAGGTAGACTTACCCGACAAACTCTTCCCAAATTAACACCTAACAAATTTACTTTTACAAAAGGAATCAGAAATTATAGAAATTATGGAAGATGTTTTTGAGAGGAAGCTAAGATCAAGAACTGAATCATTGTGGTTCATAGAATAAAAAATATAACCCTAGATGTGTATCATTTCTTTTTTAAACAATACATCCATTATGTGAGGTTCTGAACACAA
This sequence comes from Nipponacmea schrenckii, assembly GCA_030562195.1. NCBI lineage: Eukaryota > Metazoa > Mollusca > Gastropoda > Lottiidae > Nipponacmea > Nipponacmea schrenckii. The sequence goes on from JAUJPP010000012.1 coordinate 5,402,645, forward strand.
GGACAACAACTAACTAAACGTAAGCAATGTATGCTCAGTTTGATAGAAATTATAGAATAATTCTTGCAGAAGAATCCAGTAATATAATAACAAACACTGACTAATAGTGCTCACAAATTTCTCATTGATGTACATAAATTCTGAAACTTCCCTCTGATTATTTTGATATGAATATCCTAATGAGGTATGTGCCCTTATTAGGACAATACAATATCTACAAAATATACCTTAACAAGATCTTTTCCCATTTATTACTGTCTATCATAGTATCATATCAACAACAGTAACTGTTGATCATAAATGAAATGGAGTTCTTATATAGACATAATAACATATTTGTATCTTATAGCAATAAAAGTTTCTCAAGCAAGTTTTTATTTGGGTTTGCATTTTTTCTTTTTTCTCTTTTTATTTAGGTTTTGTCACTATCATGCACATGGCCTAGAGAATTCCATACAATAGATGACTTTAAAACAATCAAAATCTGATTGATAAACATGCACTATATTTCTCATTATTGTATGTCATGTATTTTCTAGCATATCCTTCATATAACCAGCTGTACCTGTCTATTGTTAATATTAAAACACAATAAACCAGCTAGACAATATATCATTCTACTATAATATAGAAACAATATAATATGATGGATGGGAGTCATGGACATCATTATTACACTTTTATACCACTTATTGTATTACTTGACTGTATTCATCATTCAACTTTCTATTTTTCTGTTCAATACAACATAATATAACTTGAGGTAATTAAACTGAATGAAAATATAACTTATTAACATCACCTTACTCAAAGGCAGAACAATCTTTATTATAATTCATTCAGATTGCAAAGTCCACACTGATTTCCTCCATAACAGTCAAAAGAATGTATTTTCTCCACATAAGTTGAGATGAAGGTACCAGTTTTATAATATAACTCACAAAGTAAAACTTAATTTGACTGGACTGACTCTTCAATAAAAATGCAACAATAGTCATATTGTAAGATAATAGTCTAGGTAATTCAATATTCATTGTTAATATACTAAGACTACTATAAAAATACTTTTACTCCATATATTAGGATAGGAGTCCAGTGGTTTTTCAACCCAACAACTGATGAGTTTCTCTCTAATAGTTGTTAGCTAATTACTGACATACTGTTCAATGATAAACATGAGTTATTGCTAAGTATAACTTATTCTTCATAACCAAAATCATTGAGATGAAAAAGGGGAGAATAGATTTGTCTAAATAATACGAAGCATAAAACAAATAGTGACCTTCTAATGACCTTCAAGATCCACCAACATCTACAATGAATTTCTTCCTCAACAATGATAAAGTCCAGCTTCAATTTAGAAAATAAGACCTTCTGTTTAAGAATTCACTGTGAAGTCAGCCTGAGTAAAGGAACATAAGAACCTACAGATATCATTGTTTCATATTACTATATTGAAAGTTGTAAACTGAAGAATTGTAGGTTGAAATAACTACTGTATTGCAGGTTAAAGTTATTAATTGACTCGGAATTTAAAATACAGTAGTGAAATCAATATTCTCCCAGATGTTGCATTTTTACCATAGGTAGGGGGTGGAGTTTATTAAAATATTGAAGTTAAGGCTATTTTTGTTGTTTATAGCTGTGAGTAGTAACTTTCTTGATCAAATATTATAATGTATATCTTCAGATTTAAAACAATTTCTTTGAAGAACATCCAAAATATTGAGAAACTACTGCACAAACATTGAACAATTTGTTGAGGACCACCCTTGTATATAAATTCTTCTATTGAATTGTAACCTGCACACCATTCCCTTTATTTCACATTTCTGTGATATTTTTTGTTTTAACTGTAGGTGTGCAATCTGATGTTAAATTGTTCATGGCCAAAAGTTGACACACCTTGATTAAATATAGGAATTAATAGAACAGATTGTGACTATACATAATTAATGTGACTTTATCAATGTCTGTTATTTAATGCATTAACTTAGTTTACCATGATTGTCTGACTAAATTGCGAAAGATTTTCTTGAGGTTAAAAAAAATTGTTTTCTTTCTTGTTAAATGCTTGAAACATTTTTATAAGTGAGAAGTAGATTCTATAACATGGACACCTGTTTTTTACTATCATGTTACATGTGAAATTTTGATGACCTTGATAATATATAATGGTTTTTAAATCAATGTTGCAAGGAGCAGAATTGGTTATTTTTGAATTATTTGATTTTTGAATAAGAATTGAGCAAAATAAATGCTTGACACTGAATAATATCTTGAGGGCAAAATAACCTCTTAAGAATCACCTCTTACATTTCAAATTCTAATTAGAATGTAAGGCATGCTGCAAAGGATCAACCAAATTTCCATGCATGCCCACACCCCAATTTGAAAAGGCCGAACTTACCTATATTGACAAGTCTGACATTATCATTAGCAATAGCAGTTAATGCTACAGTAACATTTTGAATACTCTGATGTTGGTTTATTGGTTTGGCAACAACTCGACCTATTTTCTTCTGCTGTAATGCTTCCACCAGAGCACATAACTTAACTCCATCACAGAAATCATCCTGCAAATCACTGACTTCTAAATTCCTTGGCTGGAGTTGAACATTCACCCAATTAGTAAATGTTGTTTTTTGAATAATAATCCACTTATCACTATCCCCACTTCTAACAGATATACCTCTACCCTCTTTGGATCTGGCCTGATGGCCAACAACATCCACCTGTACCTCACTCATCCTCAATCCCAATTAAACTGATAAATAACAGTAAATCTACAGTGAAGATTTCACGGTATGTAACACGATTAAAACATTAAAAGAATCAATAAAGCAAAACAACTACTCCTTAAACCGTAAGTTCAATCTTGTGTGTAAAATTACCGTTGTCGCGTTCAGCAACTGTATTACAAGGTGGCCCTTCAATGAAATCATCCACTCGAAACATAAAAGAAAACCTTATCCTTTGGGTGTTGGTTGAAATAGCGATACTTTCATTGAGTATACGAGACGAAACGCCATGCATATATCCCTCTCAGGTCGTTCGTCATATAAAACCGGTTTACTTGTGAACTATATATAACACATACAGGTAAATTATATTGACAGTTAACTTATACTGTTATAGTTGACAACAATAGACACCGGCTAGTCAAGCTATCAATCATATATCACAACAACACTGACCACATTTTTACATCACCTAGCACATCTGTCATACATGAGAGCAAAGGTATGTAATATAACAGACCTCCGACAACCTGGATCAGATATTATCGCCAAAGGAAACCTTTTTATTGTATTCTAAACCTATATTATATCGATTTTATCGAGCAGTGGAACAGGTGTCGGTTTACTATAATGATAATAAATCTACTATAATTTTAGTATTTAAAATATATTCAATATTAATTAAATTAACTTTAGACAAGAAGACTAGATCGGGCTCTGATTGACATCGAGGATTGAGCAACATGTTTTAGTAAAGGCGCCGATCATACAATAATTTGGTCTGAAATATAACAAATTGATCAATTTGGCCTCAAGTGACATTAATACTCCACAAATACTGTTTAGAATATTTAAATGCATGGTAATTTTCTACATCACCAAATTCTTAAAATTTACACATTTCCCGCTATAGGCCTACAACTAAATGAATTAACGTTCACGTTTTGTAATGTTCCTCACTGAGTAAGAATTGTTTGAGACAAATGTTCGTGACATGATTCACTATAATTAAAACATATCTAATGTTATGAGATTGAAAGAGTTTTTAGTAAAATTGCTATAGTTTAATAGAACAGAAGGAATATTGTTGTCTTAGCCAGGTGTGGAATAACCCGCTTACGTCCCTTTATTAGCATTGACCACCACAAGAATTATCGTCCTCGGAAATGTTAACCATTAAAACAGATTACAATATTTTTGTATATTGAAATGGAAAATAAAAAAAAAGAAATGCCGCACAGCTAGGCCTACACTGTTTACCTGAAGGTAAATGAGAGATCCCATCATGTCATTTAATCATTAATGAACTTTAAAAACAAGCCACTTGCAGAGGGTTATCTTGATATCACTATACAGTTAATTTAAAAACATAAATGATGTATATACGTACATTTCGATTATAAGATATGATCATGCCAAAGAACTACCCATAGCATATTATATTAAAGCATTAATCTCATCCATGTCATATGCCAACAATTTAAATTGGTGAAAACTAGTAGAAATAACTTGATGTCGTAAAATCACAAGAAGAAAACATAATTTTTACATATCTATTATAACAGTAATAACGATTAAATTTGTAGTGAATGATGTGCTCAACTGATTTGAAACTAAATTATCATAATTTTAAATCTGAAAATTCTGAAATAATATATATCTAACGAATATTAAGAAATATATCACGCATAATCTGCAATAGGGAAGTAAATTGTAAAGATCTTTGTTTCATCTTAAATGTCAGTATGAAAATTCGTAAATAGTTTTTTTTTAAATCATTTGACAAGAAATATTCTTGCTGAGACAAGGGTATGTACTTTGATTTTTGGTCATAGATACAGTCACTATCCTATAATATATGCAAACGTTTGTACAGTATCTATTTCATCAGACCTCCAAATCAAATATTTATTCTACAAGTGCTATTCGGTGGTGACAAATTGGATTTCTGATAGTATCCACTGTAGACCAGTTAATTGGAATATCTATGTTTTTCTTACACACTCTAAGTTATGATTTCAGCGCACTGAATTGGTGATTAAAAATGATTCAAGACCAATTATAACTTATTTCCTATAATTCATGTCAGAATTTACTTATAGTTGAGTGGTACATAAATTACAATTCAAACTTGAAAGATATAAATAAACCTTAAGTATTCTTTTTATAGGTGTATTTACGGGAAAGAGGAAGTTTTGAAAGGAAAGATAACACCCGTTATAAGGTTATAATATGTACTGTTACATTTCAAATACATTACATACAAATATTCAACTTACCTATATTGACCAGCTTGACATTATCATTGGCAACAGCAGTTAATGCCACAGTGGCATTTTGTATAGCCTGGTGATTATTCTTTGGTTTCTGAACAACTTTTCCAACTATCTTCTTATTTTGTAAAACTTCCACAAGTGCGCATAGTCGAACACCATCTTTCATATCCTCTTCTAAATTTTCTATTCCCAAATTTCTGTGTTGCATATGTATATTAGCCCAGTTGACGAACGTATTGGTTTGTATTTCTTTCCATTTATCCCCTGCAGCTATCCCCCGTCCCTGTTGGGATCGGGCAGGATGGCTCGTGCTTAAAGTCGTCTCTTCGCCCATATCTATATTTGAAGAGCTAGACACGTCCTAATCATACCTAACCCAACCCAACTATGTACTTGCACGTTAAACAGGATACAGGTTTTTTCCAATAGAGTAACTCAGCCGTGCAAACATACATTCCGATCTTTCAATGGTTCAGAAAATCCCTTTCATAAATAATATTATATAGGTGTAATTTTATAAGTTTCCTCATCTTACTTTTTAAGTGACTTAAGATCTAAATATTATACAGTTGATTTTATTTCAAGAAAATTATCCTCGCATGTATGACATTTATAATAATTATCCGAATACAAATTGGTTGAAATTTAAATTTATTTTTGTGTCAGATATATAAGATATATGTATACTATAGTTATAATTGCAATATTGATATTGAAATTAATATATATGACAGCGAACATTCTAGACGAGCGAAAATGGTGTTGAGGAAGACCTCTAAAAGATGAGGATAGTGATGGCGACTACTAAAGACGAGAAAAGGTGATGGCAACAACAAGACGAGGATGATGCTGATGAAGACTACCACAGGACTTGGTTGATGCTGATGAAGACTGCTACAAGAAAACGATAATGTTGATGAAGACCAGTACAAAGCGAGGTAAATGTTCATGAAGACTACTACAAGACGAGATTGATTTTGACGAAGACCGCTACAAGACGGGTTTGATTTTGATAATAAGACCGCTACAAGTCCTACGGGATTGATAATGTTGATGAAGTCTACAACAGGACGAGGTTGATGTTAATGAACACTGCTACAAGATTATGATGATGCAGATGAAGACAACTACATGTGTTTCAATTGCCTTGTAAACCATTTATCATATCGATCATCATATTCGGAACATTTCGACTGGTTTTAAGATCCGCTGGTGATGAATGTAAACGTTACTGTTGTACAAACATGTCACGGTGACTATAGTCATTGAACCGCATAACATTAAAGATAGTATGAGAAACTCTGGTAACGTATACAGGTTCATTAAATGATTTTTATGGCTTGTTCTTTGGATGACTCGGAGAGGAATATGCCGTTTGTGGAAGACACGGCATCTTACGAGGTGTAGAATCCCCACTCCCTAGATTCAGCATTGTGTAATATCTATTCCTGTGACAATCAGTTGGGATCAGATTTTATCAGGGTTTTTTACGAGTTTATTACACGAAAACCAGTTTCGATTATCCCTGTAACTAAATGGCTAAAATGCTTTAAACTTGTATTTGCAACATAGATCTTAAACCAAGAATAATAATACATGGGCGTATTTATCTAATATGTTATGATATATTGAGAGACGTGTCCTTTAAATACTAAGCTACAATAAAATATATTGATATAGATGATTAAGGTAAACAGTAAATAAATGGGTATCACGTATCTATAATTTATACCCAGTACTAAGCCCTTTGTAATATTTGTTTATTTTAACATTTATCATATTGGAGTAAATATATCATATAGAGCTTATATCAAATCCTCTGGTCAAATGTAAAAATTAGATTTCCAATAAGCCACATTAGTTACCATTAACTATTAACAATATTTGATCTCCTTCATTCAATTAATTGCTTATTATGATCACATATAGCCGAGTCTTCCCATTAGGACTAATTCCACTGGTATTAGCTAACTCTCTTTACAAATTATAACATCAGGTGAGGAATCGTGTGGGTGCCTTAGAACAAAGGCCATTCATTCATTTTCAAAAATGATATAGGGCTGAAAACGGACATCATTGCAGCGTATTTGCATCTGTCGTGTAAGAGAAAGTGGTGTACAAAAAAAGTTCAAAGGAAATAATATTTCCGAATCGTAAACCATATATTTATAATTATCATCAATGAGTGTATAACTCGTAATTTATTAAAATTCCAAAATTAAGAGAACAAGTTTTGGAGAAACGAGCATTCCAATAAGTTCAAAAATGTAATTTATTACAGGGCTAATATGGACAAGGTACATATATATTTCAAATGAGATGACGTGTGATAATAACCAATCCACTTACAGTTTTCAAATCAGCCTCATATGATACTTATAGTCTTAGTGTTCTAAATACAGGTATTACTCTCATTAAGATATCCATTATCCGGACTTTATTGACATCTATAAAATAAGATCAAAATACGTTTACTTCATTCATCATAACTTGCTTTCAACGTTTTGAACCTTTTATCATTATCATGTTGGTTTTAAGTTTGTCGGTTTTAATCTGGTTTATAGCAACTCTTCAGGCTACATCGGATGTTTCAGATGCTATAGAATTTATGTTACCGTTTGAAGAAGCTGCGGTATTTCATGACGATTATCTGTCGCAAGCTAAGTATATCTACAAACTTTATTGTAAGCAGTCTTGTCATTCAGCTAACAACAACTTTAACAACAGATATTGTAATTATTGCTTCTGTGATTCAGCCTGCAGGTACTATGGAGACTGTTGTCCAGATTATCCTTACAATAACAATTCATATTTGGGGTCTCACAGTTGTCTTCCGACACAATTTCCTTTTCCGGACAGGTTCTTCAAAATTGTTGGCTCCTGTCCTGAAAATCATGAAGATAAAAAAATGGTTGAAAGATGCAAAAAAACATCTGTTTACAATTGGAAATCAATACAACCCGTTTCGGATCATAGTACAGGTTTGACGTACAAAAACCGGTATTGTGCTGACTGTAATGGTGTTAAAAGTTCTCGAATTGTACCATGGAACATTGGTGCTAGATGTGTTGGTGGCCCTCTTGAACTAGATGGTTTCGACAACAAACAGCAGATTTATATGAGTATTCTTTCAACTGAATATTGTAAAATAGTTTTTGTAAAACCTGATGGTATATCTTATCGGCCATGTAAACCAACTGATACTATTCCGCCTAAACAGTGTAATTTAACGGGATTATCATTGATGCACGATCCCTTAGTTGAAAGAGGCTGCTTAACATTCCCGGAAAACGTTGTTCGTTCTTATCCTAACGTCTTTTGTTATATTTGTAACACTTATTTAACATGGCAAGAAATCAAAGAGAATATATTAGGACATGATCCAAATGTATTTCGCGTGGCTCTCTCAGCATTATTGGATCTTGATGGTTCAGACGATTATGAAGATGATACAACTGTCAACACCAGTGAATCATGTCCTTTCACAGATCCGTACACAGTAAGTTATTTTATTATTAATTATTGTCTTCCACCAAGTGCGTAGATCTGTCGCCAACAAAGGCAGTTGACTATCATAGACAAGACTTTAATTTAGTTTCAAATGGATTTAAAATTTCAAACAGATTATCATCATATACGTATACAAGACGATATTATTGTTTTTCATGCTCACTTATTAACCTCTGAAGCGAAACTGCTCAGTCAATTATAAAATTCTAATTTCAGTGTGAATGTAGAAATATAAGTTGTGTTGAAGGAAAGAAATTTGAGGATAGACAATGTGTATCTTTGTTTAAAATGACCAAGACCTATAGATACAATGCATGTTTTAACGTTCAGCTCAACTTCAATTCTAGTGTAAAATCACCTAATGAGACATTCTTGGAAACATTTGTCCAGAATATGGCATCCTTAGAGGCTACCTTTGATTGTGATTTGTATACTGATTATTTATCTGAATGCGGATTTAATATGACCTTGAAAGTTATAATGAAATGCACGTTGTATTTTCGACAGCCTGTTTACACTGACGTCTTTGAAGAAGCGATTTTCTTCATGACTAAAAACAAACTAAATCTTACTGATGATTATCTGGGAATAGAGATACACTTGGCGGGTGAATGTAAAAGTGTATCCGGAGCGGTATATATAAATTATGATTTAACTGTGCCATGTCCTAATTATTCAACAGCAAAAATCCGCATTACTCAGTATAATGCCACAGTCGATCGAAACATGAAAATCCAAACAAAGTCATTAATCCTTTCCAAAACATTTCTGTGCCCGAAAATAACCTTGACTACGAATGAAGTCGTGGTTTCGCCATCAAATGACTCTCTGTTAATTGTAGCAACAAACGAAACAGTTAAAGCTTTTGAAGTCGCATCTGATGAAGAGTTTAAGTATTTGGTGTGTTTGGATGATTATTTACATGCACAGATTGATTGGGTAAATTGTGACATTGATCCTGCCCATTCATCTATAATGCAAAAATATTCAACTCTTGGAATAGTGTCTGGAGTTTGTACCTGCATTTCTGTTATCTTTCTCGCTATAACTTTGGTGATATTCTGTTGTTTTAAAACTTTAAGAACGACAATTGGAATTGGCATAATTGCACTAACCGCGTCTCTAATTATAGCACAACTGCTATTTGAATTTGGTGCCGAGCAAACAGAAATAAGCTGGGTTTGTCAAGCCTTAGGAATACTGACCCATTTCTTTTGGTTAGCCTCAACGTTTTGGATGAATGTCTGCACTTTAATTCTATTTTACAAGTTGAATTTTCCTGTTGAATCTCGGAATCTATCAACGAAACGTTTGCTGATAGCCTCCAATTCATATTGCTGGGGTAGTTCTGGTCTTATAATAGCCATTCTGGTCTTGTCCTCTTATTACACCGATAATTCGTTTGGGTATGGAGGCGCCTCGTGTTATATTACTAGTATTAATGGTCGACGTTATGGCTTTGCTCTACCAGTTGGTCTTCTTGTTCTGATAAATATTCTTCTATTCTTCTCTACTTTCATCAAGTTAAAGATGAACGAGAAGTTGCAATCAAACCAAGAAAGTCAAATCAGTATGTTAGGTTGTCTTAAATTATCTGTGATCACAGGCCTGACCTGGAGCTTTGCTTTTGTCTTTGAAGCAACTGGGAACGTCGTGTTTGCCTATTTGTTCACGATATTTGTGGGATCACAAGGTGTCGTGATTTTTCTGGCTTTTGTGGGCAATAAACGAGTCTTTGGAATGCTGAAAGAAGGTTTTAAAGCTTCAAGTGAACACAATATGCAGTATAAGAAAGAAAGTTCAAATGTAGAAAATAGACAAAAATCTCCCAACTTTAAAAGTTATCCTGAAACTGAAGAGTTTGAAGATAAGAAGAAATTTGATAGAAGTGATGTATCTGTAAGAGATGAACAGAGTTCCGAAGATGTCACACATGCAGTCATTTAGTCCATTGAAATTAATGTCGTTTATTTAATTATTTGTGATTTTAGTAAAGCATATAGAAATAAAAATAAAATATTGTATCGAGGCTAATATACAATTGATTAACAAAAGGAAAATTATCTGTATAGTAGAAAAAAAGGGTTAGCTACGAATCGTCACTGGGGTTGTATACATAATTGTCCTTCAAAGTAAAAATCTAAACTATTAGTTTTCGGGGAATGGAGGGATTGATTCTCCCAGATGTACAGGTGTAGGGTGGAACAATTACTTTATTGAGAAATTGGGATAAATAGTTGGGATATTTTTCTTCTGTTCTGATGGTCGTCGAGATTGAAATTGTAAAAACAGGCTTAACTTATTTAATTTGATATCTGATCCGTGAGTACTTAAATTATTCTTAGTTTCTCCTACATATTAATTGGGATATTTCTTACATGCAGTTAAATATATGACAATTGAGTTTTTAAATGTTAGATGCTACTGGATTGGGTACCTTTTATTCGTAGAGTTACTTAAAAAATAGTGAGTTTCTGTTTTAGTTTCTATCTGTGCTAAGTGCAATATTAATGTTCGTAAAAATCATTTAGAGTATCCACACTCTCTCCGAGAAAACAATCAATACAGAATTGGTCGAAATCGGATGATCTTGCGAAAACTCAGTGAAATCGTTGATGAATGTCGGTTTCTTCGTCACTGCTACATGGTACCTTAAAACGACTGCACTATGGCACCCGTATTTATTAGCAACTTTAATTATAGGAGAATGAAAATTCTTTCAATTTTAAATTAATTTCAGAGGTGACAGGATAGTTAGATTTCGGACTACTAACACTATACCATGATTAAATTGATTATACATACAGGTGTGCAAATCGAACACACCTTATTAAATTGTCTCGAGTGCGCGTGCTATCAGATATCAACATCCGCTGGGCTTATCCCCTGTTTTAATGAATGGCAATGTTTCTGATTCCTCCAATTTGGACTCGACGAGTAAATATCATATCATGGGCAATACTTTTTCTTATCATGTTTCTTTTCCAAATTGTTTTCTTGATATCACAGTTATCAATACAAAGGTTTGAACAAACCAATGAAATAGACAGGTAATTAGTGATACTATTACTACTGGAAAGTGTTTTGTCTAAATCGTATTTTGACATCAAATACCATGGCTGGTATTCCACACATGGATCCACACTTGGATCCACACTGTGATTCTGTTTTAATTTTGTCAATTACATGAACTTACATTTTTATATCAACAAAAAATGACAATACCAAAAGTTTAAGCCTTGGGCGAAATTTTATTCAATGAGATAAAGGGTTAGATGCATTATTTTCATCTGAGGGAAATATTTGTTGCTAAATGACCGGTTCTTAAGCCAAACCGGGCGACATTCTAAGACAAATAATAAATTAATGAAAATGTAACATTGGATATTTCCGAAAGACAGAATTCAATTCAGAAGAACAAGTGGTCAGTCAGAAACGCAAATTAGTTTCATTTAGCTTAATAAATTGAGGGAATTAGGAATATTTTTGTATCTTTCTGCTCATCATGCACTGCAAAAACTGTGTAATAAAGGTGCAGAAAAAGAAAAAAAACCTGCCAATTAATAGGCATAATTCATGTATGAAACTTTTGGAGTAGGATATCAAATTCTTATATTAATTATTGAAAATTAATTTAATACTATAGGTTACACGACGACCAACGTGGACGTAATGCTATATTAAATTCCTCAGAATTAAAGATATTAATGAAGGAAATTATTCGAAATGATTTCCGACCACCTGATTCAGCCTATAATTTCAACGTCAGTAAAAGTGATGAAATTACATTAGATAGAGATATAACGGATACAAGACCCCCAGGCTGTGTGGCCAAAGCTTATACCATTCCACATGGCATTAAAGTGTCAGTCATCGTCATTTTCCACAACGAGGCATTGACAACATTATTACGAACAGTCCATAGTGTACTTCAAAGATCTCCAGACGATTTACTGAAAGAAGTCATACTTGTTGATGACCTCAGTACCTTTGCAGATCTTGGCGAGGTTTTAGCATTATATGTGTCATCTTTGGATCTAAGAGTACGTTTATTGAGGAACAAGCAACGTGAAGGTTTGGTTAGATCTAGATTAAGAGGTGCTGATAATGCTACTGGTGATATTTTGGTGTGGTTAGATGCTCATACTGAATGTAATACTGGCTGGTTAGAACCACTTGTTCATGAATTAACCAGTCACAACCAAACTATTGTACAACCTCATGTTGACGTCATTGATCCTAGTACTATAGATTTTTATGCCTACCCTGGAGATATGTTCCGTGGAGGATTTGGGTGGGATTTGAGGTTTGTTATTTTTTCTTTTACACCTTCTTATAAAATAGGCGCATTTCACACTTTGATTGATCTGTCTCACAACCATACCTTTGGAAGTTATCTGCCATGTTTCTGCATTAGATCCTTTATGTGTCAGGTTCATAAACTAGTGGTATACTCCAGAAGGGCAACCATTTGCAAATAAAAAAAAACAAAAAACAATTTTCTTTGATCAGATATCATTCTTGTAGATATTCATGGTTTCAACTACCTAAATACTTAAAACAGTCCTTAACATCAGTAACAGATCCTTTCCCAACACCAGTACTAGTTGGTTGTGCTATAGCTGTCAGGAAAGACTACTTTGATTCTACTGGAAGATTCGACGATGGACTTAATATTTGGGGTGGAGAGCACTTTGATTTATCATTCAGAACATGGTTATGTGGTGGAAGAATCCTAACAGTAACATGTTCTCGTGTGGGACATATGTTTAAAGAAATTAAGTATGGCTTTGATGGCGATAAATCAACTGTCATTAGAAAGAATCTTATGAGAATATCGGACATTTGGTTAGACGAATATAAATGGATATTTGATGCAGTATCCAGAGCATTCGGACCCGATCCAGTCATTACACATGCTGAAATTAAGTCGAGGATGGTTCGAAAAGCATTGAGGCGAAAATTAAATTGCAAGCCCTTTAGATGGTTTCTGGACCACATCATGCCTGAGATCAAAATACCTTCTTACTCTGATGAATATTTTGGAGAATTGACTAATTATAAAACAGCATTATGTTGGGCTCCGCTAGAGGATGGGTATATTGGTATAACATACGATTGTTTTAAACACAGAATATTACCAGAAAATCATTTTAGTTTGGATTTTCGAGGTCGACTTTTACACGACCATCAATGTGTTTATATGGACAAGCATACTTTGTTGTTACAGAAACAGCCCTGTGAATGTCTGACGGACTCGAATCGCGCTGTATGGTCTTTTCATCATAGCATGGAACTTGGTGGACAACTACTCTACGAGTTAAATGGTAGATTCTGGTGCCCAGCTCATGTTACAAATATTGCAAGCATCCATTATAACGAACAAATGGTTCAAATGCATCAATGTAATTCATCCGATCCCTATCAAATTTGGACTTTCACCTATACTTTAGTCAAATAAACCGCATCATTTTTATATGCATACTACAAAACCTAGTTTTTCAATTAATTATAAGAAAAAAATCGCTTAAGCTGTAAGAGTACACCCAGGACACTAGTCCGAAACTTGCTGACTCTATTCCCAGCCTCTGATAGCTATTTGGACAGATATGGCTGGGGGAGAGTCAGAAAAGCTAGGGACCAAAAACTTGGGATTTTCCACAACTCCGCGGGTGCGGGGTTTTAAACGTATTTACATGCCTCGAATCCACTAAACCTCGACATATTTAGAAAGATGGATGTTTTTGGTGCCTAGTTTATCTCTCATCCCAGCCATATCTGTTCAAATAGCTATCAGAGGCTTGGAATAGAGTCAGAAAGTTTCGCACTACCAGGACACTATGCAAAATTATATTTCCGACAAAGCTTTAAATCATTGCCAATGTGGCTAAACAGAAATCACAAATCTGAGGTGTCTCTCCGAGCCGGTGTCCGAAGGGCTAAAACTCCTTGAGACCGGGGTATGGAGGCTAGCAGAGAGACCTTTTTCAGATGCCCTCAAAATAAAGACCTTTCACAGCACTCAGTTGGGATGAGGCATGACTAAATAAGCCGCCGAACAAAACTTACATCAAAGATACCTTTATCAATAGATTAGTTCGAATAAACACGGTTTACTAACTCTTAAAAGTGTAGAAATTTTCGAGCATAATTTATTTACAATAGTTGAAAAAAGGCACAAAAACTTGCTTTCAAGGAATCGAATTATTGTATATTTATTTTGTGGTCATGTACTTGATCGCCGGAACATAGATCTGTCCATTGGATGCACATGTACTTGTGTATTTTTGGACGAATTGTATATTGAAGTATTGTGTATTTCCGCCTTTTTTCCCCAATGTATTGTCCCATGGGCTGAATGTGAGACAGGACCATGTCCTTGTGTATTGGGCCTAATTCTGACCCATGTAAAATAAAGAGTTTATTATCATTATTATTATTATTATTAATCCTTATATCCGAAGCACTTCCAATAATTTCAAAAGCATAATCGTTACTGAAAACATATAATAGTCTTTATCTACTGTTATTTATTCTACTCCGTGTGCATGTCAAAATCTAGTTACTACTGTCTTTGAATAATACTTGATAAAGAATATTGCAAAAAAACAGTAGCCTACTTTTAGTCGAATAATGGCATTGTTTTGATAATATAGTAATATAAAACACAAGCACACTTACAGCTTTAAATTTAAAAAGTCGGGACACTTTCGGTTGAAATTTTAATTCGAAAATATGCCTCTATCAATAATAATTACGCAAAATCATTTAACATCCACCACTGTGGGTTTAATGCTGATATAAGATTTTATTTATGAAAAAAAAAAGGTTTACACAACGAAAAGCCATACACTCTGTAGCTCTGTAGCCCTATCGAATATCTTTGAAAGCTAATATATTGGTAACTATTCATTAAAATATTCCACATGATAGATTTGATTTAAGATAATGTGAAAGTTTCTGCACTTTCCCACCTTTATCCTCGACCTGCATCTAGGTATGTCAAAGATCAAATAGTACCGCTGTATAATTGTTTATGTGTCTGGTAGACCACGACATAAATCTTACCGGTGAAATGCTAGAGAGTGCTTGATTGGATAAAAAATGTGACCATATATCTTACAACAACTCTTATTGGTTGACAATTATAGATTTAAACAAGGCACGTGTTATCGTCTGCATATTTTTTACATTATCCTTTAGAAATGGCTAAGCAAACTGTCTTACATAGTGGTTATTTCCACCCTGTTTTAAGATCATGGCAAGCAAATAATACCTCGGTCCAAACAGAGCATTTGATATATCCCATATTTATCACGTAAGTATTATAATACATTTTGTCTTCACCTTGTCATTATTTAGAACGCGACCGGTATATTAAAGGATACCGTACATTTGACAAATTTTTTCTTCAAAAATCTTATATTCTTTTAACAATATTGTATAAAAGAAAATGCAACTATTATAGTTGATTTTTGTTGATAATGAAATTTTTAGGCCTACTGTTTGTCCGAAATAACTGTCACCATTCCCGACTCTAATGCGTATTTTGAGATTTGTCGGCTTGAGTAGCCTAGATTCAGAAAAAAGAAACCCTGGAGAATTTTTGGGATTTTCCACTCATCCGAAGATGCGTTTGTTCTGGCATAATATAATATTACCTTTACGATGACTGAAAAATAGTTTTTGGCATCACCATAACCTTCGTTTTGTCAGTAGGCTATCACGCGACTCTGTGATCCTTGAACGTTTCGCTGCGAACGCACTTTTAAGATGTCAGACATTTTGATTGAATCTGAGACGTGACATAAATTTTGTATGGAGACAATTATGGTATAATTAAACTACAATAATATTCGTCTTTTCAAATATAGGCGTATCTCGGTTTTGAAGATCCGAGGTATCTCAATAGGTTTTAAAATAAAACGCACATAGAGAGATGCGGATAGTGGGCCTACCCATTTATCGGAGTTTTCTTTTCTGTCTCTAGCTAACATAGTTCTGTATAATAGTAAGCAGGGACTGGAATAGAGGCAGAAGTTTCGATCTTCATTTTTGTGTGAAAATGATAAACTCTATTGGCATTGGCTATCCAAGTATGGTTGAAGTACATTCAGGCCCGCTGGTCCGTCCGTGTTCAAGAAGGAGACATAAAAACAATAAACGGATGTAGTCTGAGTGTCACGATGTTCGCCGTACTAAATCCCCCTCTAGTTGTCGTGATAACACAATTTACCGACCGTTGCTTATCAATATTCCTGTTTCTGAAAATATTTTAGGTTTCTCCGAATCACCAAAAATTAAACTGCCCTAGTGGCCTATACGCTAGTCTGGATACATCGCTATTTACGGTTTTTTTTTGTATTCATACTAAAGTATACATAAAATACCCCTTTCTCATCAATTAGAGACGAACCAGATGGATTAGAAGAAATTCACAGCCTTCCGGGACAAAGCAGGTATGGAATCAACAAATTATTTGATGCTCTGGAGCCCTTGGTGAGGAAAGGGTTAAAAACAGTTCTACTATTTGGTGTTTTATCAAACACTGAAAAGGTAAGTTATGAAATATAATGAGATATTTCTGATGATTATGTTACATGAATAAAAACGATTATTTCTTTACGTCTCAGTGGTTAAACTCTATACTGCTGCAAATACTGCATATCATGCCGCTTCAATCGTAAAAAGCGGGATACACAAGTGCAGCCAATTTTGACAAAATGACAAATATGGAAAATCAATTATCTCTGGCCTTATATCAGCTATTAGATATTTGAAATTAGTTCTGATTTTGAATATTATACTCACAAATTTGTATTAACAATTGTTTAAATTGTTTTGGACATTGATAAGTCACAAAAATAATCGCGTAAAAACATTTGCTTTTTGACCCGTAAATTTTTAACCGATTCATTGAGGTTTCATTTATGGTATGCATTTTTAGTCATGCAATGTATTTCTAAAACTTTTTATACAACCAAATGAAATGGGTGGAAAGGGGGTGGGTATATTGTAGTCACCCATGTCCGTCTTCAATATTGCTCAAAAGCAAATTAACTGATTTTGACGAAACTTCGGACGAAATTCGGGCAAATCTAAAACTATGTAATATGGTTTATTGCCCTTCTCTGGACGCTCGTAATTTTCCTGAAAGATTTCGACGAATCTCTGTGTGAGTTTTTGTCACATAAGGATAAATTCCATAAGAATAAATCCTATTGATCACCAGAAAAATCTAATAATCTTGAATTGACTTATCGCACTTGTTCTTGAAAACATTTTGAGCTCGTTAATACTCTTAGTACTAATCTTGATGGATTTTGTCGAGTATTTGTGATCAACTGCGGATGAACGTCAGAAAAAAAAAATTACGAGTTATTGCCTTTGTTCTTAAAAACGCTAGAACACTAGAAGACTAGAATGGGTATCAGTGTACCCGATACATAAGTTTTTTCGAAAACCTCTTTACAATTTGTTGAGTAAGTTGAAATATTTGGACTGTTGAGTTGAATTTGTGATTGATCGACAAAGTCTCAATAAATCTACAGTAACCTTTGCCTTAGTTTCAGAATTGAAATATTTCCTGCTCTAATACAATACTTACATTTTGACTGAAATGATGTATATACTTGTCAAAACAGCCATGTGTATATGATGGTATATATAAATATTTATAAAAGTCAGAAGTGAAGTCAAATTGTATTCTTATTTAACTTCAATTAAAAGAGAAATTATTCTGTGTTTCTAAATTATTTAATTAATTTTAAGGATTCCAGGGGGTCTCCGGCAGACAGTGATAATAATCCTGTAGTTGTAGCCGTGCCAAAAATTCGAAGATGGTTTCCGGATTTACTCATCGCTTGTGATGTCTGTATCTGTCCTTACAGTAGCCACGGACATTGTGGTAATTATTTAGTTTTTCGATTTGTACGATTTAACAAGATAACATTGGTGCAAAGGTTAATTTGGTTTAGTGCATTCTAGGTAAATAAAATGTTTTGAAACACATCGCAGGGGTGGACAAATCCCCATTAAACAGTTTTTTCTAACTTACAAATTAGCTATCAGAACCTGGAGAAGATGTTCCGGACTAAGGCTGATAATATTATTTTTTGTGCCCCACTTGCTACCTACCAAGAACGACATGGGTTGGAAACATGATGACTTGTGGTTTGCAGTTATTTCTTTCTACATGTACATGTATTTTTATTTTCATTCCAGGCATTTTAAAGGAAGACGGTTACATTGATAATGAAGCATCTATAAATAGGCTAGCAGAGATCTCAGTAGCATATGCTAAAGCAGGTATCAGTAATGTTTCACTTAATCGAGATCCATGTAATACGAATCAAACACAGCGATCAACTGTCAATGCTATGCTAGTTGTCTGTGACTGTTTCAGATGATACTGTAGTGCTTGATTGAATCACATTGACAGTTCCACAGTGTAATTATACCATTTTTTTGGGCTCAATGACTCTCGCTTCAGCAAGCCAATGAAGTTTTCGTGAATAGGCGTTAAGAGTGCTGGAACTTCTGTACAATGTGCGCGAAACTCTCGTAGACAATGTCATGGTGCGTGTTATCCGTGGAGCTTTGCGTAAGCAAATAGTGCCATTGATAATGCTTGCGTTAGGTCTACTTATGCGTGTACAGTGCACAAACATACTACAAACATGCACTACGTTTTGGAGAATCGAAATAGCACGCCTTGTCACGATGCGCAGCATTGTGGGAACAAAAATGTCAAGAGGGGCATTACATTGACGATTTCTTTTTTCCAGGTTGTCATATCATTGCTCCATCTGACGTAATGGATGGTAGAATAAGTAGAATTAAAACTGCATTAAATAGCCATGGCATACTGAATCGCATTTCGGTAATGTCATATAGTGCCAAATTTGCATCGAATTTTTATGGACCATTCAGGTAGACTATTATTTATACTCAATAAAGTGAAAATGGGTTAGTTACCAAATTGAATCTTCACATTATTGAATACTCCTATAAGATATATGGATGCACGTTAGTATGTTTTACATGATAAAGCAAGTGGACACTAGGAATGTGTTTAATAAAATGAGGACTCTTTAATAACAAGTAATTGTAATTGTATAAGAGGCATATCCCCTTTATGACTTTGATTCTCGAAAACCAGAAATACACTTCAATTGAAGAAAACGTGATTGACAATCATATTTACAATTAAAGGGAAGCAGCAAAGAGTGCCCCAGCATTTGGTGACAGAAAGAATTACCAATTACCTCCAGGATCTATTGGTTTGGCTGAAAGAGCAGTGGTAGGTTTTATTGTATTATTATATTAAAGGTTTTGAATCTTTGCACCATTCTAGTGCTTTAAAGTTTGATGTTTTTATGGAAAAACTTGAAAAAGAACATCTGAATGTTACAAATAGATACTTTCATTGTCCAGGATACATATAAATGATAGAAAAATTCTTATACGTGTTTTAAACTTTCGATATTATTATTGTTCTAGACTGGTTCCTTGTTAAGGCCTTGTTCTGAATTTAAAATAAATTTTTTATGAAAACATCCGGACATAATCAAACAATGAGCATAAAATAGGCCTTCTTGAATTTGAAAATACTTTGTCGAATTGACCGACAATGTCATGTCATGTTCATAATCACTATTCATTTACTAGCAATGGAAACTTCTAAATAAGATATTGTTACATTTTCAGGATAGAGATGTTGCAGAAGGAGCTGATATGTTAATGATCAAACCAGGAATGCCTTATCTTGATGTTGTTAGAATGGCTAAACAAAAGGTACACTTCAATAATATCATTTACATCTTGGGCGTAATGGCTCAAGATTTGACATCAGAGACTTCCAAATGACTACAGCACCTAATCTACAAACAACTTATCACAATATAACTTTTCTTCTCATGAAAAATTACTGAATTATTTAAGTTACGATTTCATCGTGTAATCATGTATCTTTTTATCCGCAGTATCCTAATCACCCATTAGCTATATATCATGTATCTGGTGAATATGCAATGTTATATCACGGTGCTAAGGCTGGTGCTTTTAAACTACAAGATATTGTCATGGAAAGTTTACAGTGTATGAGGAGAGCAGGTAAAATGCCAGTTTTGTATTAGACGTATTATCTAAAATTCGGATTGTTTTTTTTTCTCGAATATGTACCATTCCCTTCTTCGTATATTTTTGGCATCCTGGTCTTTTATCAGGGAACAGTAGACAGCTAGACACATTGATCATAATTTTCCATAGTTTCTGTTACAAAACGATTTTCTGCTTGTTGTGTGAAAAGTTGCTTCGTTGTTTCAGGTGCAGATATAATCATTACATATTTTGTACCTCAGTTGTTAGATTGGTTGTGTGAAAATAAATAAACGATTGGTATTGGTGAGAGCTTACCATGTTACTGGTGACAGTATATAAGATATAAATCTATATATTATGTTACAATGGTACTATTAAACAAATACTAACTTACACAGTTACAATGTTGGTCGCTCTGTAACCATGGTATTATGATATGATATAACATACTGTATGTATTACATCGTTATTTTGCAATGTTGTGGGTACTCTGTTTAATGTTGTTTTATTGTTTTTGACCTGTTATAAGCATTATCTATATTTGTGAAAATTATGATAATCAAATTTTATTTACGAAATTTAAAATATTTAGAATATATCATAATCTATATTTATATAATAAAATAATAAACTAGTGTATCACTGTCATACTCTTATTCACGACCACAAGGAATCATGAATACCTTTGAACATGATTTCAGCCTTGGGAGCTGTGTCGTTACTGATTATCAGACGGGTAATGCATGTTCGCAGTAAAGTCTACCGGTCTGCTGCCTTCTATTTTTGTGGAGGGTCCGTTTGCCGAGTGGTCTAGACGGTTGACATGTATTGCTGGCGATTCTGACTCAGAGAAACCCGTTCGGGTCTCAGCCAATTTTCAGCACTAGATTCTGTGCTGTACCAAGAAAGTGTAATCCCAATAACGAAAAGGTTGTAAATTATAAACATTTAATCATTACATTATCACCGAGTAATTCAGTTAAAATATTTATGCTTACTTTCCAAAGAATTTATTGATAGTCGCAATTTCCACAATTTAATTGCAAGTCAAATGTTTTACACTATATCTGTTTAATATCAATATTTGAATAAATATGACAAAACTTGCTGTATTTATCAACAATTAGTATAATATTATGTAAATAATTCGATTTCCATAGGAAACAAATAATTACCGTTGGCCAATCAATTAAAATCCGTAAAGACTCATATTAAAACACGTAGATTTTAATACTGTTTGAATAGTTAATTGATGGTGAATAATTTATCTAATATGAAACGAATATAACCGTGTAACACCATAGGATACTTCTCTAATATAACAGGAATAACAATATGATCGTTAATTATTGAACTGCAGAGTGATAAGAGTTAGCATGAATTGGAACATCGGATCTGGTGTTAAATTTTTACAACTGGCAACCCTGCATATAAACCATTCCATGTACCATAATACTACAAAAGGATTAAGATTCATCTAATGAATGATTGAACATTATTCTATATATGTGGAATAATAATTTCTAACTTTTCGCCTGGGATCCTAACAAAAGACATCCTTACTTTTCTGTTCATTCGTTGATAGCTGATAAATTGACAGTGCTTTACTCTGTGAACAAAATGAATATTAAATTAAAACTAGAAAAGCTAGTAGACGAGTTTTTAGCCCTTTCAACATTGCATGGACTTAACTATGTTGGTGGAAAGGGTAGGTCTAAATTTCTGAGATGTTTGTGGTTTATTGGTGTAATTGTAATGTTTTCTGTACTTAGTGTTAACATATATTGGGAATATCAGGAATATAAACAATTTAATTATATTACAAAAACTAATGTGAAGTTTCAAACCCAATTGGAATTTCCGGCCATTACACTTTGTAATGCTCATCCATTTGATAAAAATAAATTTAACAGAACTATTGATGACGACATTGCAGCTTATATTACCAACAGTTATCGTTCACAAATGACCATTCAAGAAAGTTTAAACTATTCAACTGAAAAGTGGCAAACTAAAATAGTGAGCGTCGAAGACATTAACAATTCAACCTTTAATGTTAATGATACGATACTGGTAGCTTATGTTTTTAGAAAAACTGGTCCCATGGTTTTAACAGAGAAATTCACTAATGTATTCCTGTTCATAATGACACCATGCTTAACATTAAATGAACAGTGGTTCAAGAAGAAATACGACCCTTTGCAGTTTGAAATAGACTCTAGAATGATCATGTATATTAATGTCAACCAAGGAAGATATGCGCTCGAGAGCCTTACCTCTGGCATGTCGGTATACATACACCCCCCTGATGAACCAGCCGAAATGTCTCAACCATCGGTAAAACTTTCTCCTGGTCAATACTATGATATTAAATTATCATATAAACAATATCAGTATCTCCCTGCACCGTACAATTCTTATCAAAATTCTGATTGTGTTCAGAAATCTCAACTGTCTGACAAATTGAAATATTTCACTCGTTATTCGAAAAGTGCTTGTCTATTAGAATGTTTAACAGATTTAGTGATTAATGAATGTGAATGTGTGGTTGAATACATTGTGTATAATACAAGCCAATATCAATTTTGTTCTGTTTATCAAAGGGAATATTGTGCCAAGCCGTTGGCAACAAAATACTATCAGAATGCTGAAAATCTCAGGGAGAATTGTAGCTGTCCGCTAACGTGCAATGAAGATGTTTTTGAGCGACAGCTGTCCTCGGAATTATTCCCTTCTGAATCGTTTATTGATTATTTAGTTCATCTTAATTTAACTACTAGTTTACAACATGCAAGGAATAATTTGATGCGAGTAGATATGTCATATAGTGATTTAAAATTTGAGCAGATTATTCATCAACCAAAGTTATCTTTAAGTGATGTGGTCAGTGTACTTGGTGGTTACATGGGTTTTTTTCTCGGTGCAAGTATTTTCACCTTAATGGAACTATTAGATTTGATCATACGAAGTACTATTACTGTGATTTCCTCATACTTTACTTCTGAAATAAAACCAGATAAAACCTCAGTGGTACCAACAAAGACAAACAAATTATAGCGTTGGAGATAATATGCAACGCACATGTTTCGACGTATGTCGTAGATAATGTAACAGCTCTTCGCTTTCCAACCTATTGAACCCCTCAAAGAAACAGCACTTCATTTAATACGTGATTTAGAAATTAAGAATTTATTATTACATTCCTAAAATACAGAAAGGACTGACCTGGTCAGAAATGTCAGTGGAAGTTAATTTGACATTATTAGGCCTATCATGATATTGTAATATCAGAATTCTTGATACTTGTACATAATTGATTAATGATTAAAATATATAGAGATTTCATAAATAAGTATATAATCCTTGATGGTTCGTTTACTTAAAATAGTCCGTAGTAAAAAACAACAAGGGTAAACAAACTTAAATTGTAAATTAAAAAATTTAATTATTACGTTGATTGATTATTATGCACCGAGTAATTCAGTTAAAATATTAATGCTTAACTTTCATAGAGTTAAATTGATAGTCGTAAATTTAATTGAACGCCAAATATTTTACACACATAAATGTTTACCTTCAATATTTGAATAAATATGACAAAACTTGATGTATTTATCAACAATTAGTATAATATTATGTAAATAATTCGATTTCTAGAGGAAACAAATAATTACCGTTGGCCAATCAATTAAAATCCGTAAAAACTCATATTAAAACACGCAGATTTTAATACTGTTTGAATAGTTAATTGATGGTGAAAAATTTATCTAATTTGAAACGAATATAAACGTGTAACACCATAAGATATATATCCCACTATAACAAGATTAACAATATGATCGTCACTTATTGAACTGCAGTGTGATAAGAGTTAGCATGATTTGAAGGACGTATGTAATAAAGACACGGGATCAGGTTAGCAGGTAAAGCTTTTAATACACAGTTGTATGTTATACTACCAAAATGATAAAGATTCTTCTAACGGATATATATTTATATATTATGTTGAATAAATTATTTTCCAATTATGCATAAAATGTCTACTAATACAATGTAATGAATAACGAGGCTGGTAGTTCCCAGCTTTTAGAAACTGTTGATATCCTTAGAGTATACGGACTTCACTGGAACTGATGGATTACTGTTAGTTATGTAATACATCTATGAGATTATGCTTATAATTTGTAACCTTTAGGACATGATAAAACACCATTCTTGGTATTAATTTGAGTATTTTTGTAAAAGGATCCTAACTAAAGACATCCTTACATTTTCTGTTCATTCGTTGATAGCTGATAAATTGACAGTGCTTTACTCTGTGAACAAAATGAATATTAAACTTAAACTAGAGAGGCTAGTGGAAGAATTTTTAACCCTTTCAACATTGCATGGACTTAACTATGTTGGTGGAAAGGGTAGGTCTAAATTTTTGAGATGTTTGTGGTTTATTGGTGTAATTGTAATGTTTTGTGTACTTAGTGTTAACATATATTGGGAATATCAGGAATATAAACAATTTAATTATATTACAAAAACTAATGTGAAGTTTCAAACCCAAATGGAATTTCCAGCCATTACTCTTTGTAATGCTCATCCATTTGATAAAAATAACTTTAACAGAACTATTGATGACGATATTGCAGCTTATTTTACCCACAGTTATCGTTCACAAGTGATCTTTCAAGAAAGTTTCAACTATTCAACTGAAAAGTGGCAAACTAAAATAGTGAGCGTTGAAGACATTAACAATTCAACCTTTAATGTTAATGATACAATATCAGGAGCAGTAGTTTATAGCAAAACTGGTTTCATGTATTTAACAGAAAAATTCAAAAAGGTATTCCTGTCCGCGATGACACCATGCTTTACAATAAATGAACAGTGGTTCAAGAAGAAATACGACCCTTTGCAGTTTGAAATAGACTCTAGAATGATCATGTATATTAATGTAAACCAAGGAAGATATGCGCTCGAGAGCCTTACCTCTGGCATGTCGGTATACATACACCCCCCTGATGAACCAGCCGAAATGTCTCAACCATCGGTAAAACTTTCTCCTGGTCAATACTATGATATCAAATTATCATATAAACAATATCAGTATCTCCCTGCACCGTACAATTCTTATCAAAATTCTGATTGTGTTCAGAAATCTCAACTGTCTGACAAATTGAAATATTTTACTCGTTATTCGAAAAGTGCCTGTCTATTAGAATGTTTAACAGATTTGGTGATAAAACAATGTGAATGTGTGGTTGAATACATTGTGTATAATACAAGCCAATATCAATTTTGTTCTGTTTATCAGAGGGAATATTGTGCCAAGCCGTTGGCAAAGAAATTCTATCAGAATTCTCAAAATCTCAGTGAGAATTGCAGCTGTCCGCTGACGTGCTATGAAGATGTTTTTGAGCGACAGCTTTCCTCGGAATTATTCCCTTCTGAATCGTTAATTGATTATTTAGTTCGTGCTAATTATACTACCAGTTTACAACATGCAAGGAATAATTTGATGCGAGTAGATATATCATATAGTAATTTAAAACTTGAGCAGATTATTCATCAACCAAAGTTATCTTTAAGTGATGTGGTCAGTGTACTTGGTGGTTACATGGGTTTTTTTCTCGGTGCAAGTATTTTCACCTTAATGGAACTATTAGATTTGATCATACGAAGTACTATAACTGTGATTTCCTCATACTTTACTTCTGAAATAAAACCAAATAATGCATAAGTGGTACCAACAAAGACAAATAAATTATAACGTTGGAGAAAATATGGATCGCACGTGAAGCGACATATGTCGTAGATATTGTAACAGCTCCTCGCTTTCCAACCTACTGAACCCCGCAAAGAAACAGCACTTCATTTAATACGTGTTTAGATATTAAGAATTTATTATTACATTCCTAAAAAACAGAAATGACTCGCCTGGTCAAAAATGTCAGTGGAAGTTAATTTGACATTATTAGGTCTATCATGTTATAATGTAATATCAGAATTGTTATGCAATCGATTATTATTTTTTTATGCCCTGAAAATGATAGAATATAACCGATCTGACCAAAGAATCAAAAAATAAATATTTAACATTGAATTTTGATTGCCATAGAATTTTCAATGTAGCTTTCCATAGGTAGGTTACTTACAGTCTTGGACGACTGTACCACATGCTATAACATACTTCCATAGGCATGGATGGTTTAATACAAAATTTTAAATTGTTAAATCTGGCAAAAATAAAAAACAGAAAACATAAGTTCTGTTTCTGGTAAAATAAGAGATTTATACGGTTAAGATGATGTACACTTGTTAAAAGAGGTTTATATAACAATGGTAACCCTTAAAAATTGTATTGATTGCTTTCAAAATTGTAGAATTCAAATTCCATAAATACCTCCATTTATAGCTGTGAATTTGAAAGTTATAAAGCAGTTGCCAGTTTATTCCTATCTAAATAAGAACTATGTTAGTGTTTCTATAGGAGTAGAAGTCGCACAATAGTTTAATCTGAACAACTTAAAAAAAGGCAGGGTTAAAAATCAGATTTCAAGCACATTACAATGAAATCAAACTAGATGTTGTATGTGTTATTTATGCTCCGCAACTTCAACAATCACTGGCAGGAAGACAGACAGCGCAACACTAATCGCAAACCTAACTAACATTACATACCCTACAATAGCCGTCCACCAAACAACCCAGCCAGTTATATTCAACGTTCAACAAGATCTACCCATCCAAAGACAACCACCGACCTCATCAACATGAGAAACGCAATAGACGCCAACCAGTTACCAGGAGGAAGAACCCTTTGTTAAGGTGTTCTTCAAAATTTTGCAGTGTCTTCAAGTCCATCATTTGGCAATCCTTATCCTTCAGCAACAAGGTCAGCCAGCATTCACCTTCAAACGGAAAGTCTCTGAGTTGGATAGTTTATCGCCCTATTTTTTTTAGATGGCGTTAATAAAAGACGGAATCCGTCTTTTTATACGCCCACATTATAATGTGGTCGTATATTGTCGTCACCCCTGTCCGTCCGTCCGTCCGTCCGTCCGTCCGTCCGTCCACAATTGCTTGTGAACGCAATAGAGGCTATAGTTTTTGTGGGATTTGAATGAACATTGCTGTGATCATTTATATTGATGAGATCTTGGACAAGTTCGAAATTGACGATTTTTCGATAAACGGTTTTTGAGTTATTGCACTTGACTTAGCCAAAACGCGTCAAAATTGGCTTGTGAACGCGATAGAGACTACAGTTTTCATCAGATGTGAATTAAACTTGCTGTGATCATTTATATTAATGAGATCTTGGACAAGTTCGAAATTGGCGATTTTTCGATGAATAGTTTTTGAGTTATTGCACTTGACTTAGTCAAAACGCCTCAAAATTGGCTTGTGAATGCGATAGAGATCACATTTTCCATTTGATTTGAATGAAATTTAGTGTTATCATTTATATTGATGAAATCTTGCACAAGTTCGAAATTGGCGATTTTTGGTCAAATTGCGTCGAAATAGACTCGTGAACACGATAGAGACAACAGTTTTCATCTGATTGGAATGAAATTTGGTGTGATCATTGAAGTTGATGTCATCTTTGTCAAGTTCGAAATTGACATTTCGATATACTGTTTTTGAACTATTGCACTTAGTCAAAACGCGGTTTGTGATTGCGATAGACAATACAGTTTTCATCTGATTTTAATGAAATTTGGTGTGAACATTTATATTGACGAGAACCTGGATTAGACCTAAATAATCTTAGAGTTTTTGCCCGTGTTAAAACACAAATATATTGTGGGCGTATCTTGCTAGGCAACCACTTGTATTAATGCAGAATCCGTATTTTATTAATATCATGACCGGCGTTAATAAAAGACGGATTCCGCGGATAGGGGACAATAGGGCGCTTATTTGACAATATATTTATAAAATCTTGAATAAAACTATCCAACTCAGAGACTTTCCGTTTGAAGGTGAATGCTGGCTGACCTTGTTGCTGAAGGATAAGGATTGGCAAATGATGGACTTAGAGACACTTTTGCCTATTCTTTATGCATAGTTTGTTATTTACATAGGTATCTAGTTCTCGACATCATTTATACCAGAGGACTGCTTTTTAAAAATCCACAGATAATCCGTCTTTTATTAACGCCGGTCATGATATTAATAAAAGACGGATTCTGCAGATTAATAAAATACGGATTCCGCGGATTCCGTCTTTTATTAACGCCGTGTTTAAGATGCTTTATCAAAGAATGTGTTTTTGCATTTAACCTACGTGATTCTAAAAAGTAACTTTCACCTTGTATCATTAATAAGCCGGCAGCATATTTTGTAAATAATATATTATATCTATATATATTTCTATTGTATATATCATATTGTAATATGGTTCTTTGGCTTCGGCCCGAAACCCTAATAAACTGTTAGTATTTGTTATTATTATTATCCGTCCAGCAATGAAAACATCAACGAATATTTGAAGCCTCAATCGGACAGGTTACCAAACCACCCTTTTCAACTAGCCAAAGACTGCATTATTTCCCATGTCCTGTCCTATGGGCAACCTCTTACTCAACCAGTAAGTACCCAATTTTACTAAACATTCAACGAAACAAATGCCAGAATAACCATATCCCTACCAACTGAAATAAAGATTGTTCAACGAACACCCGCACCAACAAGAGCCAAACACCTAGTCCAGCAGACGTGGGTGAACGGTCTCGTAGAGATGGCATGGTCCCCCTTATCTTTTCCCTTTCAGATTCTACTACACCATCTGAGTCTCCACCACGTGACCCAGGTTCCGCCGATCTTTCTTCCTTCTGTGCGTGTTTTGATCAACAAGACAGGTCGTGTAACCAGACCATCTCCACCTTGAACCAGATCTCAGTCCGTACCCAATGCTACATTCTAAACAACTGCTAAACCAGTACCAATCACCCTGTTGCCAAACATTATATCAACCGCTAGGCAATTTGCCAAGTATGTAGCCAAATATAAAATCTTTCCATAATGCATTGGAATCACTTCTTACTACCATTAGCATGTCAACAGCGAGCCTACCTTAAGAACACAACTGATTTTGTAAATAAATCTTCAAGTTCCTTCGAATGCTATTTTAATTTCTATTGATGTAACTTCTATGTCACCAATATGGATGGTGAGACTAATAAAAACTAGATATTAAAGTATATTTTAAAGAACCGACACTCATCAACTGTTGAGACAGTTTGCTATTCATAATGCGGGCATATCACTTTTTGTCGCCCCCTTCAATACAAAAAGAAACAAAGCAAGCAAGATAATTCATTCCAAGAAAAATTTCAATAATCTTCCATCTTTCCTGGACTATTTTTCAGTCCATTTTTCCCCAGGGACTGACATGAAAAAAGCGTCGGATGGGACAATAAATTGAGACCCTATGTGCTACAAGCGGTGCACGTGAAGGTTCCTCGACAAAAATAGCAAAAAGTTTAGGCTAATGCCGCTGTCCTGGCAGAATTGCCATAAGGTGTAGAAGAGTAGGACGTAAAACTCCAATCATTTCACTCCATTCACTCACCGGGACTCATCTCATAGGATCCGTCATAGTTGATATGGGAAAGGTTCATATCGAAAAAATGACCAGTTACTAGCATTTTTGAGCAGCTGTGATCTGTATGTAAAGTAGCTTAGAAACTTACATTGTACCTACATCTTAGTACCAGGTTTACATTATTACATCATACCAGATACGGGAAAAAATATAAATACATGTATCATTTTTTTGTATCCTAATATTTCCAAATAACACAATATAACTACAATTCCAATATACCATTGCTTTTGATTAATAACAGAATAATCATTAAATGATGATTTACATTATTTCAGTTTTCAGTGTTCCAGATTACTTTTCAAAGTAAAGGAGACTTATACCGAATTCGGTTAAGTTCAGAAGGATTTGAATTGATTGATTAAGCACATTATATGCATCTTCTGACATCTATCATCTGTTAGTCAAGAAGCGAATGTTTTTTTTTAATGGGAAGGTCCCTAACGTTACGAATAACAAAATCTGTTTAGGTAGATTCATTTGTTCAATAATAAGTGTCTTCGAAATTGCAATATTTCACGTACTTTCCTCTTTTGCTTTCTCTTTTGCGACATGAACACTATTTGTATCTTTAAACTTGTATCGTAGAACTGTTGTTATCCCAGCTAAAATACTGCGATAGATAACTTCAATAAGTTCTACCAGTGTTAATATACTAGCTCCTAAAAAAAACCCCATGTATCCACCAAGATCACTAATGGCTTGTCCAACTGTCAACTTGGGCACGTGATTAATTTCTTCAATCATTGAATACTTAAACGACATGGTTATCTGGATTAGATTGTTTCTAGCATGATCATAACTCTCCGAAATATTCTGTTTAATGAGATAATCTGAAAATGATTTTGCTGGAAACACAACAGACGAGCTATCCACATCATAAACAGTCTCAAAACAAGGGTGAGTACAGTTGCAAATGGAATTAAATGATGTCGCTGCTTGGATTTCGATATCGTTAACACAATGTTCCCGTTCATAAACATTACAATAACGTAGTTTGGTTTTAGAAACCATAAATTCAACCATGCAATGACAAGTATCAAATATCAAATCAGTTAAACATTCAAGTTGGCATGCTTTAAAAGTGTATCTTGGAAAATATTTCATAACTTTTGCTGAAATGTGTTGCCTTTCAATACAATTTTTGTTTTCAAATGAATTGTGAGGCGCAGGTAAATAATTATAATATTTAACTGATAGTTTTATATCGTAATGGTTACCGGGAGACAGACTAACTGCCCCAGTACCAAATCCAACAGGTTCGTCATAAGGATGTACTGCCATTTGAATACCGGCTCTGGAAGCTTCAAATGCATAACGATCCTGGTTGATGTTAATGTACATTGTTAACGTACTACCCATAGAAGTTATTTTTGGAGACAGTACTTCATTAAACCACTGCCCATTGTAAGTAAAACAAGTACGCAGGTTGATTGGAAAGACCATTTTGAGTTCATTGTTAACGTCTATTTTTTCCATATTGTTTTTTGCGTATATAAATGTATCGTTTACTAAAAAAGAAATCGATTTCAAATGATCCGTGGTAATTTCTATCTTTTTCCACTTTTCCTCGGTATAATTTGGTTTTATCTGGTGTATGGTAAAGGACGACAGAAGATAGGAATAATACGGATCGCTTTCGCGTACTTTTGTTTTATCAAAGGGATGGGTATTACAAATAGTTAAAGCTGGAAAATCAAACTGGTTGACGAATTTCACATGTGTCTTTGTTTCAAAATTATATTCTTTGTATGTGTTATACAATCGATTAAGATTAAAACTAAGAAAGGAAACTGTACAAACAAACAAACAAGTCCATATCACTTTCACTATCATGTGTCTGTTTTGATTTATAGCAAATCGAACACCATGTAATGATGTTTCGCCGACAAAGTCACTCCAAAGGTTTATCTGTCGATTTTTCATGTTCACAGTACCTTCTTTATATCACGCATAAAAAGTAAGTGTATTATTATCTACAGTCACGTTACCAAGTGAATGTTGGTGTAATCCAGAGGAGTAATGGTATCTAAAAGTCCAATCAGGCCCACAGATCCTAAAGTTATAACGGCGTACGGATTCCTAAAAACCAAGTGAAAGATATGGTGTATATGGTCATATACACACCATTATTAAATTCCAGTCAGTTGTTTTATTTTATCGTTGATTTATTACTAATATTACATTTAACCTATCTGTTATCTAAGCTTTAAGAACAATCTTCCAAACAAATATGTAAACTGTTAATGCAATATTTTTAAAGGAAACGGCAAGCCTAAATCCACAATTTTTATGGTAGGCAACTTCGAAGCGGACACGATTTGGTTCTTAACAGGATATATCAATACACTTCGAGTTACGTGATATAGTACCTTTAAATATCATTATTATTTCCAGGGATATCCTGGTATTTGTTATATTAGCATTCACATTTTAAATGCCTTTTCTAAATAAAACGTGACATAAACAGGAAATGGCGATAAAATATGATACACAAATTGATGGTTGATTCATGTTAATGTTGATGTGATAACTGATATTTGTAAGCAACCAATACAAGATAAGTTGCCAGACAAGACAATTTAGGGCAACAGCTCAAAAAGACTATCATTTCCATGAGAATTTGTCAACCTGTTGGAAATCCATTAATTTACAGATCAGAATTTAAATCAGAATTGGATATCTAGCGTCTTTTGTACTCCTTATTATCAAGCTGTTAATTCTCTGGATTCTCTCTCTTTGATCTGTATAAATACTAGCCTGCATTTGTTATTTGGCCAGCGGTTCAGTGTCGGTACAGTCATCTTATTGTAGAGTTACTTGTAAAATGGCGAAGGTATTGTGGAGTGGTAATAAGACGGTCCCCGTCTTACCTTTACTGAAGAAATAGAGAGAAAATGGATCACCACCCAAAGTTTTTGCTAATTTTGAAGAGGGCAAGAATATAGAAACCCTCTCCTTACAGAAAATAAAGAATTACCTAGAGAAAGACATGCAATTGGAAATAGCAGAAATATGTGGAATTTTAGGAATCGATATTTCTCGAGAAAACATGGTAAACGTGGCAATCGCTGCCATCTTGGTTTAAATCATGGTGAGGAGGAAATTCAAAATGATCCTAAAAAGAAGAAAGTTAAATGAAGACCCCACCCCAAAAGCAAAGGTTTATATTTAATATTATGTCAATTAGTCACTAGATCAGCTTCTGTTTTGTGCGCGCAGGAAGTGTATACATAGTGTATAACCAATGATTGGTCAATAGTTTTTCTTAACTAAATGGCGCGTGTTTTAGTAAGTGACTTTTAACTTTAGTAAGTCACTCGGCCCTTTTAATTTAATGATGTGAGATTCACATTTCGTTATTTTTCAGATTCATTGTAACATTTATAAACGAGTTTATAATGATGTAATGGGTGTCTCCGCGTCTAGTATTTGGTGAAGGTCGATACCGATGGTATTTAAATGTGGTCGTAGTGACGGTTGATATAAATTGTAGTGGAACCGGTCTTGGGTGTGCGGATGGCCGTCTGATTAACGTTTAAATTGAGATATTTTGGAGTTATTGATTAGAACCAGGTCGATATTGAGAGGTGGTGGTCGATTTTGCTGATGTATATAACTTTAATTTAATTTGAGAAATCGATAGTAAGTGTAGGATAATACGACCGTCCTGGAAAAAATGCCCCATTGTACACTAGTGATTTCTAAAACTGGTGCATTTCTTTTCTTAATTGGGGAAATTATTTTTATTGAAGTCTCAATATATTTTTACCCTGCTACGTATTAAGTGTTATGAGTTAGCGATAGAGAGGGAGACGGATGAGATAGATAAGATAGAATTAGATATAGATATCTGTATAGAAAGATGGGTTGTTGAGTTAGAAATACACAAAGATGGAGTTGAGATAGAGATTAGAGAAACAGGGTAGAGACAAATGTAGGGATAGGGTAGATATAGAGGATATTGGTAGATGTAGACGGTGGAGAGGGATATGTAGAGGAAGAAAGTTAATAGAGCTGCCAGAATTTTCTCAATGAAGATATCATTATGAAGCATTTGTTTTTGTGGGCATAATCCTAAATTAAAGTTACTGTTCTAGATATGCTGTGATTCAATTACTACATGGTTTTTGTTTGTTTTCTTTTAGAGTGCCTCATCGCCTTCAGAGAATGTCATTAGAAATGAATTCAGAAACAGAATCGTTGAACTGGACGGCTTTGTAGGTTCGAAAAAGTATAATGTGCAAAAGGGAAAGCTGGTGACAGAGCTTGAGTGTTTTCTGAACTCTCTTATACCCCCACAATCGGTTGGCTCAGCTGCGGTTTATAACATGAGAGAATTCTTAGTCTTTAAAGATAAGGTTTGCAAGACCCAGGTTCATGTCGTGGATTGCTCTTTTAATGAAAGTTTGGTTATAAAGGAGCGTGTTTGTCCTGTGCGTCGTGCAGCGTCATCGTTGGATAGTCTTATTGGTCAATTGCGAGCTATTTTCAGAGATAGGGGAAGAGGTTTAGTGTTGAATGAAGATCTCGGCTTGGGGGATCCTATGGCATCTTCTATTATTAAGCGGCACTTGGAGGCTACCAAGATTGAACAAAATTTGGCTTTGGTGTCATCGAAGCAAGCTAGACCGTTATTCTTACAAAAGATTTTGAAGTTGTCTAGATATTTAAATTTCAGTTGTAAGTACCCAACTCTCTCTCAGGGACTCGTATTTGCTTCAAAGGATTGATGTGTTTTTAAAATTTTTAGGATTCTCTGGCGATGGGGCTAATCTCAGGACCGAACATGTAAAGTACTTATCGGATAGAACCGGTGTAATCGTTAATCTGATGGAAGGAAAGACTATCTTGGGTACCCCTCGTATTATTATAATCTTGAAAGGTTATAGTGATGAGATTTGTCCTGTGCAAGGGATAGCCGTATATGTAGATTGGTGCCAGAGTAAAGAGTTGGGTCTGCGTTTGGCGTATTTATTTCGATCATGCAGATATATTGCCGTTTTAAAGTCAAATTAGCCAGTCACATCATCTACAATGAACACTCGCTTAAGGAAACACCTTCAGAACGCTGGTCTTCGGAGTGGTGAAACGGCCCGTGGTGCAAGGGGGCATGTGCAATGTCTCTTAAATTGTTGTGTGTGCCTGTTGATGAAATCTGTCATGTTGGGTGGAAGTCACCTAAAATGCTAGACAGATATACGACTGGTTTAACCCTTGTGGAAAACACGGCCTCTGCTAAGTTTGCTAAGTTATTATCAGAGAATGCTTATAGGGTCAAAACGTGCAAATTCTGTGCAGTTGGTCGGGTTTGGATTCGGTGTGCTAGACAATGATTTCATTATTTTCAGACTAATATTGAGAAAGAGAGATAAGGGCCAGTGATGTGACCCTACTAATAAAATTCACTGATGCCCTTCGATGCCATGGACTTGAGTTGATGGATACAATCCAATTCCAAAGTGCACCTGTGGTCTGTGGTCGTTCCCAGATCGGGATTTCTAGGTATTAAGGATAAGATTTGCACACTAAAATCTTTGTGTGAGTGACCACGTAAATTAAAATGTTTCCCGACGGGTTTTTCTCGACGTGATCTGATATCCAATAAGTGTTCAGTGATTCTCACAGTGAGACTTCTTTTAGTTTCTCCTGTGTATTGTTTATTGCATGATTTGCAGGTAATGAGATTAATAAGGTTGCTTGATTGGCAATCAATGTTTTGAATACTAGGGTATGTTCTTTTTAACCTAAGTTTCTTTTAAAATTTATATAATCAATTAAAATTAAAAATTTCAAAACAAGTTTCAGTTTTTTGTGAAAGCTTTCTTCTCTTCTTCTCTCCTTTCTCACGTCTCCTTTTCTTCTTTCTTTTAGGTCTTCAACTCTTCCAAGCACAGGCAAATAATCAAACCAAGTCACTCACGCCATTGCCATCCAGGGCCGAGTTTCACCGCCATGACATTCCTTCCGACCAGATCGTACGATTACTCAAACCACCACCAAACCAACAGTTTTCTAAATCATCCAATTGATTCTAAATCCACTACCAACGACCACCAAAGTGCAACTACCTAGTTTGCGATATCAGCAATTGCTGGAAGCAAACGTTAACTCGTCAATTTCCACCACCCCAGTAGCAACAGTCTCCCTGAAGAGTACAAATTGTACGAAACGCGTTGGAGCGAAACAAGGATTCTCAAAAAGAGAAAGATTCCTTAACTCTTTAATTTTTTGATATTGAGAAAGAGTTAGAGGATTTAAGGAAAACAGTGGTAAGGCAACAAAGATGTCAAAATGTCGTTTCCCTGTTCAAATCAGCATCATCATCACCATCACCATCACATCATCATCATCATCATCATCATCATCATCATCATCATCATCATCATCATCATCATCATCAATCAATTTCATTCATAAAAAATTTTCATCTTAAAAAAGTGCTTATATAGCGCTTATCTAAAAAAAAGAATTACTCTAAGCGCTTTACAGTTCCTAGGTTAAAAATAAAATCATCAAATAAGCAATAAGCTAAAAAATACAGATGATACTAGTGAGAGTCTTAAATATAGATAGATAAAATCTTAAAAGAAATAATTCTATAAAATGACTAAAAATTTAGATTTATCACAGTTACGAAAGGTATCGATCACAGTTTCAGTTTGAAGATGCAAGTAACGAGTTGGGTCATATTTCAAGATACTGCCCAGTTAAAAAATAATTTAAGGTGGGTAATCTCCATAATTCCCTTACCGAATGGGAGCTTGTGGCGAAAGATCATAATCCAGATGGCATTGATATTTTAGATGTTATAAAATATAACAAAGTAGATTTATTTAAATATGTTCGCCCCTTTTAGTAGCTCTTTTTCCACCTTCAGAACACTTTTCCAACTCAAAAAAATTGTGAAGGCTTAAGTGATTTAATTTGCTCAGAAATAAATAATCGCCTAAAGACAGGTGCTATCTCTAACCTTATCTAATCTCTCCCTTGACAGTAGAGCCTTCTAAACCCAGATTGTGCATCGATTTAAGATTTTGGAATTGCTGGATGATTGACACTCCTTGATACTCTGAAATCGGTACCAATGGTTATTAGTAAAAATTCTTGATTATAAATCTGAATATGATCATATGTT
Source organism: Nipponacmea schrenckii (assembly GCA_030562195.1). Classification (NCBI taxonomy): domain Eukaryota; kingdom Metazoa; phylum Mollusca; class Gastropoda; family Lottiidae; genus Nipponacmea; species Nipponacmea schrenckii. The sequence goes on from JAUJPP010000012.1 coordinate 5,440,019, forward strand.
GCTGAATGAAGGTCGAAATCTCTAGTAGGTTTTTGTCGGGATAACATTTATTATGTATGTAATACTTTACCCTATGGCTGGAAGAATTCTGCTTTTGTCTATCATAGCCTTAATTTAACAATAGCATCGTATTTAAGAAGTCATTCAATTTGTAATCGTGTATATGATATTGATGATAGTGTAATAGGGAAATTTCAAAGAGGTTAAAAAGGCACAAGGATTCCTATAGCAACGCCTCTGTTGCTTTATACGCAACTTGTCAGATAGTGGTCCGTTTGGGACACTTTATAGGTATCAAAAAATCAGTCTTCATATCTTCACAGTCAGTAGTATTTCTTGGGCTTGAAATTGATTCCAAAAATCAATGTTTCCATGTTCCGAGAGACAAGTTTTCCCGATTAAGAGAAGACATCTTACGCAATGACTCAGTTTCGGTGAAGGTTTTACAAAAATTCAGGGGAAAATGTATTTCATTTATGTTAGCCGTCCATGGGGCAAGATCATTTATTTCTGATATATGTATAGCTATTTCGGATAACTATAGATCTGGTCTCGTTCACATTCCCTTCACTAATGGGTTTAAGGAGGAAGTAATTTTCTGGAGATTTTTGGATAGCTGGGAAGGTTACCTTCCATGGAAATTAGAAAAGCATAAAGTAGTGAATCTTACAACTGACTCGTCAAATTATAAATAGGCTGGTATCTTTAAATGGAATGGTGAGGAAATTGAATTTGGGGGCTATTGGAGGTCGGAATAAACTCACCGATAATTGTAAAGAAGGCCAGAGCTATAGTTCTGTCACTCGACACGTTATAGATTCCCGTGTAGATATATTTTGTGATTGTCTATCATTTATACAAGCATGGGAAGGTCAGGGCTCAAGGTCGACTCGATTGACGTCTGAACTTAAGAGTTTGTTTTACCTAATTAAGGAATTTAATGATAGCATTGTCTTTTCATTTTGTACCCTCTGAAGAAAATGAAGCGGATCCGATGTCAAGTTTGTCAAAAGAGGATGCTATGTTATCTGATATCGCGTGGGAACGTGTGCAGCAGTTGAGAGGTGGTAATGTGATGTGGTGTGATTCTAACGTCACGAGAGGCAAAACTGGTTCACGCTTGCTTCATTTTACGCAGTTTCCGTCACGTTCGTGAATGTCTTCAATTATCAGACAATGTATGGCATCAGTGGTGTTGCCTTAAAATGGTTCTCTTCATATCTATCCAAGAGAACTCAAATCGTCATTGTTCATGATGCATCATCAGAAACGATCCCACTCGCCTGTGGTTTACCACAAGGTTCGGTCCTTGGTCCCGTGTTATTCAGTTTATATACCAAACCCCTTCGTAAAGTAATTGGATATTACCATATCGGTCATCATTTTTATGCTGATGATTCTCAGCTTATTGACAGTTTCTCGCCAGCTCTTTCAAATCACGACTTAACTTACTCCAAGATGGAAGACTGTGTCTCCGATATACAGCAGTGGATGAGTTCCAACATGTTGAAACTAAACTCCGATAAGACTGTTAATTGGACCCTCTTCTCGACTGGCTGGTCATGAACTTGATGGGCTAAAAACCTTGGAGTTTATTTGGATCAAAACTTAGGAATGGAGGATCACATCAGTAATCTTTGTAAAACTTGTCATTTCCATCTAAGAACATAGGAGCTATTCGCCATCTAATCACCAGAGATACGTGTGCCACACTTGTTAGATGTCTCATCCTCATTCGTTTAGACTATTGTCTTTTGTATGGTTTACCAGACACCCAGATTGAACGACTGCAGAAGATATAAAATCGAGGTGCCAGACTGGTTACACGTACAAAATCTACTGCTCACATTACCCCGGTCTTAAACGACATGCACTTGCTACGAATTGAAGAGCGTATTGTTTTCAAAATACTATGTTTATGTTTTCAAGCAGTTAACAACGTCGGTCCTTCCTACATTCAAAATCTTGTTCAACCATATGTTCCTTGTAGAAATCTACGCTCTAAAGATAAAATTCAACTTGTGAAACCATCATTTAATTTAAAATCATTTGGTGGTGGAACATTTGCATATGCTGCTGCAAACTTATGGAATTCCTTCAACATATCCATTAAATCATCGTCAAATATACAAGACTTCAAATCCAAATTGAAAACACATTTGTTTCGTAGTTACGATTAGACTTAAAGTGAATAATGCTTGTGAAAGACACGTGTCTTATTATTATTACCTTGCTCCGACGGAGTGGATGTATCTCGTGCTGAAGTTTGTTATGCTTTCCCACCGATAAAGTCATACGAGGCTGTGATAGCTTTTATCCTAGAATCTGATTAGGATTGTACACTGGTGATTCCGAAATTCTCAGTTAAACAAATTTGGTTTCCTAGAGTGTTTGCCACTTCCTCGAAAGTGGTCACCCTGGGTATAAAAGGGACAGGGATGTTTTATTGTATCCTTCCTAGAAGGGATTCCGGTGAGACAAAAAAAGGCTTGCCGTAAATATCACACGAATGATAGGAAAATATTTATAATGCCATCTAAACCTAGGTCAAAAGTGAAAAAAGGCGATTCTATTGTTCGCCCTGTATCGGGAAACGTACAGTGGGATGTTGAATCGATAAGTGGGGCTAAAATTTGCAGAGTTTCTAGAGCTTTGACTGATTATGTTCAATTTGCTAAACCCCTGTACGTTATCTTACATGTAGGTTTAAATGATGTTAACAAGTTTTATGCATATTCAGGTATTATTTTATTTAAATCTACAAGAATTTATGCGAAATTAGTAATGTAAAATTTAGCAGCCACGATCTGAATGAGGCACATCTACAGGATGTGGGGGCGTAGAAAGATTTAGTAGATCCCTTATGGTGTTAGAATAAAGTTATAGATTCTGGCCAAATATTCATGTTTTATTTGATAGATTGGTAAATGTGTATTTCATTGTTTTTCATAATTTAATTGTGGTTTGGGTTAATTATTTTTTGGGTAAAATGAGTTTGTGGTGATAGAAATAGAATTATGAATTATGGTGTTTATCGTTAGGTTGCGATATACTGCTGCCTCCAATCCCAACATCTATAGATCAAAGGGTGATCCAGAGTGATCAGTAGTTCTTGTAGTGTGAGCGCATTATGCCTCCAATAAAAGGGTGATCCAGAGTGATCAGTATACTGATGAGGACTCATCTACTCTGATAGTGGACAGTGTACTAATGACTTACTGTACAATGAAATACTGCTGATTTTGGTGTGTTACAATTTATTTATCAAGCTTTTCAAAATGATTTCCAACAAAAAAGAAAAGATTAGGATTTTATTCAATATTTAACATTATACATTCTATCAAATCGAAAAAGTAACAACATTTCTGTGAACACTATTTTACATTGTGACATTTTAATGTGTCCTTTGATCCACTTCCATTGACTGTTTGCCTATGACTTTGATTTCGGTTAAGGGATAGGACCTAAGTTTGGGTGAATTTGTTTATTTTATGCATATACAATCTTTAAAATAGTAAAGCATTCATAAATACTGAAGATCACATCGACATGAGTATCCATTCAAAACGTGTCTTCATAGGGGGTTCTTGACCAAATGTTTTGACACAATATTGCCACGATATTATATTCATTGCGAAATTGGAGCTGATTCGTCAACTAAATTGTTTGGACTTAAAATGATTTCATTGTCCATAAAATTAAATGTTAGAATAGTGCAGAAGATTATTTGCGATGGTGCACTTTATATTGAGTAAGAGATTGGTCCACACACAACTCTTAAATGCTGAAATCAACAGCATACATTGTTCATTAAGATTTTTTGGACATGACGCTTCGGACATTTGAAGCTTACAGATTTTCGTCTGCGAGGTGGACTATTGACTAATTTACTTTGACATTTGACAGAATTGTTACCTTACTTATAAAAGTTCGCTTCAAACAATCAAATGTCAAAAAAATTTTTATGAAATGACCGACTAAAAGTAGAACACATATGGATAATTGGCAAGGTATCGTAAACTATATATTTAAATCATTTACAAAACTTGTATCATTCACTATCAGATCATTATCAACCACTGTAAGAAGTTAACACAAGCTTTCACCAACAGCAGCACTAAAACTCGTCTTTTTACTCATTTGTATATTCATTAAGAAGCTGATATAGGACATTATTAAATCATCTATATTGTGACCCTGGAATAAGATCAGAGAAATTTCTTATTATTTCTTTTGATATTAACACAATGGAATATTTCCAGACTGTTTGGAAATGATTTGTAATATTATATTAAATTATCATTGTAATTAGTAAGGATGGCAAACTATGTTCCATTTTTAAATTATATATATATACATATTAACTAAATAGAAATAAAAGGTGTGTAGCAAATTTATAAAACTTCCTGAAAAATCCCCACGAAAATGTCCAGAAATATGGTAAATACCACCATTTAAAGGGAATATCTAACTTATATAATAAAATATAAGGTGTTAACGCATTTATACTAATAACATAACTTACAACTCTAGTTTCTAACAATATATGCCTCGATTCGTGTTTTTCTTGTAACATGATTGTAAACGAATTTTCGTCATAAGCCCAATTTGGTATGCTAGAAAACGGATGGGTTACAATCAACTCCTGCAAAAGACAAATAAACCCACATTTTCAAGAAAATAGGCCTACACCCATCTAAAATGAATTTTCAATTTGACAATATTTTTTCTCATAGAGGTGGCAAGAAAAAGGCAAAGCTGTACATTTTGCGAATGGAACATACTAAGCATTATAGTTTGTTTAAGATAAATAACAAGCGCAGATCACCTTTTCAATAAAGTATTTGTCCGTAAGTATTAAGGCCTATATTTGAAAGTCAAACTCTCCCTTCCTCGAAATCTTAAAGATAAATCAGATAATTGATTAACTTTACCAACCTTTGTGGACTTGTATAATAAATGAACGCCTTTAGAATTGATTGCAAGTAACATTTCTTTTGGTAATGTCTTGGAACTCCTTTGCTGAAATTTGATAACACAGATACATGTATAATGAAACCGTATAAACAGTATATTTGCTTAATTTTCCTTGTCAGCAAATGATTTCATACATTTTTTTCAGTGTAATTCATAGAAATAAGTACTAAATGGATTTATTTTAATATAAAAACGCATAGCCGTATGTGGATCATACCAAATTCTGAATCGTTGTTAATATTACAACATAAAAATATTCTTACTTTGACTTCAAAAAACACAGAACCATATGTTGGATGTTTTTCGGCCTGTTTTAAAAACTGTAACATAGCATTTTCAGGTGTCATACCATTGGACTTCTTATGTTCATCAGATATATGCTGAAAGGCAATGGAAACCAATAATTACATCTTGCATACTGTTGAATAGCAATGCAAATAAATATTTCGATTTCATTTTAGTTATATATCTTGCGATCTAAAAAAAACCCCAGATTATTTCATTTTTGTCTTTTGAATTCCTTTCTCTGCTTTATATAAAGCTGTTAACATAATATATTGCTACGATAAGGTAATAAAATTTCCTGTATACGATGTTTGTAATCATGTTTTAATGATTTCAGTTCAGAAAGCTTTTGTAATCTCCTTAATAAAGGTCGTAGCAGAAATTGACTTAATCACGAAAGTGACTTGTTATTCATATTATACTTGATACATCACAAGTAGTAAAGCAGAAGGAAAACGTTACATAGAAAAACATTACATTCCTACCTGAACCCAATCACCAGCAGGGCTTGATGATAACAAATGTCTTGGTATTATCGACGTCGCAATTTTACTGAAAGCAAAACAATCCAATTTAATGTATGGAAATATACATCATGATCAACATTTCAGGTCATATGTACACATGTATATGCTAATTGACAATGTTCCGTCAGGATTCCAACTTGTTCAATATTATGGATTATGAAGCATTGCCATGTTCTACAGTCTTGTTCTACTCTACTAAAGGTGGTATCAACAATAATAATTTGTATGTCAACTATGTGAAATCCTATAGTGAAAAATTCTGAAATATATTTACCCAAAGTTTGAAAATTGTGTGTTATCATCACCATATTTGGCTCGATATGCCAATGCTGCAAATTGTATTACAACGGCGTCTGTACATTTAAGATATCCTTGAAGATAATTCTGTAATTCCTGAAAAGGGGATAATCATAATTGTTTATGTTTAACCTTCCAGATAGAAATGAATAGATTGAAATGCATAATTTATCCTTTTATAAAGTACCAAATGAGATAGCATAACTCATCCCTCGTCCAGTTTACCAAAAGTATTCGGTACATCTGTGATTTATACTAATATGACCAATTTGAAGAAATGTTCTGTACCTGAGGATAATGAAAATGGAAATCGGCTGATTGGTTATCAGCACTCTGTGTGTTTACCCATAACTTCCTTAACATAACAATACATATTCCTGATTTCGGCACTGAAATACGAGACGAGCAATATGAATTTTCAATTTAGAGCAATGCACGAGGGATAAAAATGTGTTTAGATGAGCATTTTGTCCCGGCACGTTAGCTGTTGGATAACCGGGCATTAGACGAATCATAAATAGCGACTCACTTCTGCCAATCTCTGAAATTACCTTACATTGTATTTTTAAAACTATATTACTAGATGTGTGGAATAAATAACAAATACTTACAAGGAGTATCTGGTTGAGGTCGTAAATTAAATATCTCGGCATGAGATATACTGTCATAATAAAAGTGATCCCAGGCCATGGCGTGAACTAAAAAATAAATATATTTAAGTCATCGACAAGAAACGATTGGTGGTGTCAAATTAACGTTAAAAGGGTATTCCTTAATGTTACTTACTTCCATTGGCTACCGTCATAAATAATGAATATTCGTCGACATATTGTAGTTTTAATTTTACACCAATATGGTTAGATATATCTCTTACTCTAGTATCAGTACTAACAGCTATTGTCTGAAAAACATACGTACACATTGCAGAAATAATACGAAAAGCTTGTATAAACCCATACTTTATATCATCTTGTGATCCAAATTCTCCAGCTATAATCAGAATGAAAAGCCTACTTCCTGATTTCTTCAACAGCAGTTGACCTCTACGACGGTATTCTGTAAATTCAACTGATGACGCAGATGTAACGCAATGTTTCTAAACATCGACTTTCTGTTGACCTTTTCGACCTCCACTTTATAATATATCACCTATACAGTGATTAAACCCCTATATTTTCCGAATATCAATGATGTGATCAAAGGTTCTGGTGGTTCCAGCATGTGAATAGATCGTTCAATATTTATATTATTTATGGGGAATTCGTTATTCTTACACGTAAAAAACTTAAGCTGTATTTACCTGTTTAGTACCATCAGGCAAAAACACGTCAACCGGTATCGTAAATTGTGTGTTGCTGATAGCTTCATATTCTACTGGATGGGGTGGATGTAAACGACAACCACATCTGAAAGAAGATTCACGTCATTAACACATACATATATACAGTTCAGATTTTGGAGAAAGATATTAACAGTTTGTAAACAGTAAAGAGAATCAACGCCTAAAACTTTCATAATGAAAATTCTTCAGAAGATTGTCCACATTCGACATATTCTATTATTAAACTACCAATATAATATTTGGGCGAACTTGAATTCTTAAGCGACAAGCCTAGCTGTAAAGACTATTTCCATGACAATTATTCCAAAAGCTGAGTGATGGACCAAATAAAAACTTATACTCTTACTTTTTAGCACCGTGTAGTCTTTGAATACAATGTTTAGCCATGAAATGTTGACTGGTTTGTAAAAATCGCAGAAGTTCTTGTTGTATTTCATAACTAGGTAGAGCTGCACCACAAATAAAATAAAGCAGTTGATACCCTTTATCACAACTTGATCTACAATCAAAAAATTTGAAAAAATGTAATAAAAAAGGCTAAAAAAACAATGAATGTCGTACGCTGTTTAATAATAAATATAAGCTCTTTATTTACAAATCAGAATCAGGTCGAATACACTAGGACATGGTCCTGTCTAACATAAAGCTCATGGGAAATACAATCGAAAACAAAAGGGAATATACAATATTCAACGTATTTCAATGTACAATTCACATAACCAGCTTCTGTTTCACTCTATGCTGCTAATTCACAATCATATCATGTTTCATGTGATTAGTAACATTCTGAGTACATCCTATTGAAAGAGGAACTTTTAATATTTAGGTTTACAATGAATAGTTAACATTAGATTAATGTATTGAAAGGCTGCAGTAGTGATTGAAAACTCCAATTAAAATTCTTTGATTATCAATTCAACTTACTTATTAGGGTTGTTTGTTAACTGTTTAATTATCTGACAAAATATCTCTTCTCGTAGATATCTCTAAATAAAATATTTCAACAGCATTTAGAGGAGACCTGCAGTTATTTCAATATAATGGCATACAGTATTTGGTATGTGATAAAATGATAAAATGTTACATCGAACATTTTCAAATACATCTGACCTTATACATTTCCTAAGAACGAGGACTGTTCTTCCTATAAATAATTATAACTGAAACTTACATTTCTACTGACTTGGTCTATAACGTTCTCATTAACAACTTCTATTACAGACTGTGTTTCTGGTGCCGGGGCATCACCCATAAATTGTTGTATTGGTAATATAAAGTCAAGGATTGTAAGCAATACTAATGATACCTTAATTATCCTTTTGTGCTAGTCTCTGCTGCATTATATTAATTGATATTCAAATGAACACATAATAAAGACATCAAAAAAGAAAATTCTTAATTGCATACCACGAGACACCAATGATATTGTGATTATATATAACCACCATTGCACATTCTGGAATTTCTGATGTAAACAAAGAATTACAATTAAAAGGATATCATGAAATGAACGTATTGCGCATATTCGCACATCTTCTTTTAGAAAGGATTTCTTTAAAAATGGTTTCTTAGATATTTCTCTACTATACTGCCACAATAAATCCGATTTCTCTTTCTTGAATGAAGCTTTAGACAATAGTTTACTGACGGCATTTTCATTACTTTGTCTAAAGTGGTAACGAGCAAACAATGCTAGAGTATGCTGCTTGTTACCAACCTCAGAACAAAACGGCATGACATCTTTCTTCAGCTGTGACGTCAACATTGTCTGTAAAAAGATAATTTACCTAATTGATTAAGGTTTAAATCATGTTTAAAGAGTCATTTACGTTATGCATCAAGCCAAGTTGCTATAAATAGCATTATTTGATATTGTTTTGATTGACGTTGTTTGTAGGTGATTCCAATCACAAGCCAATTAAACTTGTAACTGTAAGTTATTTTGTAGCATATAAATGTGATAATTAAATTAAGTGTTCTTACTATGATGCTTGTATTTGGTTCCTTGACTGCGGGTAGTATATATAATATGTCACGTGGTAGTTGGCCAGATTTACTGGTTCTAGGACAAGTTACAGAAATAATATCATAACCATCATATTCCTTATTGGCCTTGTCTAATATTACCAGATCTCCTTTCGATAGAGTCATATCAACTGCACCTAAAAGGGATATTTCAAACAGTCCTACAACTCCAGAAGTTTCTGCTTCAAACTGATGCTATAGGTATGTATTTGCGTTACTCTGTTCAAGTATTAAACGTAGTCTCTATAAAGTCTTTCAGCAGATAGATGTTCGTATGGTATCGAGAAGAAAATACATAAGAACGTCCAAGCATTGGAAAAGCAGACAGTGGCCACAATTTCATGTGTGTTTTCGTTCTTGTTTGTGAAGCTTTTGAAAATCTTTAAAATGTCCAGCAGAATTTTAAGAATCGATATATCTAATGTTACATTACCGTGTTCAGCAGTATCTTGAATAACAAAGGCATAGGTTGACCGATCTTTTAAACCATCATAAAATGTACTTAGTAATTGAAACATATCATCAGAATGTTGAGATGTTACTACAAAACTTTCATTTTTTACTGTAGTTATGGTCACAGAGTGTCTGAAATACATTTAATAAAGTTCTGTACAGTTATAACGTTCACGCGACTATAGCAAACTATGGAGTAAATTGTATATTATGTGTCTTACCATAACAGTTAGATACCGACGCAGGAAATGTTTTCAATACTTATTAAAAAAAAACATAAACGAGAATCACAAATTAGTTCCATTAAAGCAGTATCATATTTACATGCAACTATGTACAGGTACTTACCTCCATTTCGATACACCAGATATTTCAATATAATTAACGGTATAACGAACACTTTCAGTTTCATCCAGTATATGTACACCACTTGAATTTATAGCCATAACAACATTATTTAATGATCCAGCCGGTCCGGCATATCTTGAGACGTCGTAAAATCGTGAAAACAACAGACACCATTTTTCTACGGCAAACGTTACAATGTCGACTTTCAACTGATGAGACGTTGGTTGGTTTTCTTCAAAATTGTTTTTGATTGCCGCTTTTACCTTGTTCGTCCATTCCTCCATACTATTTTTATATTTACTGTCTTGTGGAAGCCAAGTCCTTAACATCATGTCTAATTTCTTATCATCTACATCAGGAGGGTTTTCTAGGTAATATTTCTGTGCAGCTAGAAGTATCAATACACTTTCCTGAGAAGAAATAATAAAAAGACACTCAATTACCTACTTACTATACATGCTCATAATATAGTACAGCGGAAAACAGATCTGATAGGGACAGGTTCTCCTCAGTTCACCATTGAAATTAAGCATGGTTGTCAAGAATTGTACGCGTTTGAAAGTTAAACTTACGACTCGCCTTTTCTTAAGAGTCAGCAATAGATATATATATAAAAGACGTTTTATAGAAATATAAAGTAGAATTTTTGTTTGAGATATATTAGTTCCAGCACTTAACAAACTCCTAAAATAGAGAACCATGACCATGAAGTGAGCTTTTTTAAGAAGGCGTTTTGTCCATAAAAAACCCCTGACTGATTCATCAGTTGATTTTCATGGGGTAAATTATCATTGTTTATCAATGTGAAGAACTTTGCTGCCAGACTGCAGTTTAAATCTAGGCCATTTCAATATCTGATTCCTCATCCGTTTCGCCTGGATAATGATTTCTAGAGTACGCATGTTTACTGATCGTACGTACAAAGATACAGAAAAAAGAATACCTTTTCACATGAATATTCTCCCAGGGAAATTCCCCTCATGATCTGTTGGTACACCAGATTAGTACCAGTTATATCTAAAGTGGCATCATGCCACGGAGTAAAGAACTCTTTCCTATAGAATAATCTCCAGCTAGAATTACTCTCTCTCATTCCTAACTTTCTTGTATGTTGTTCACATTCTGAGATGGCATCCATAATTCGCAATTGACCATTTCCAAGACACGATATCTTTTAAAAATACATATTTATTAATTAATAAATATTATATTATTAAGTAAAATGTTTTTAAGAAATTTATCGGCACTACTTTGCATGTAAATCACTGCTCGAAGCGACACATTGTGTATACATGTTTATTTACTTTCCTTAAGTTTGAATGATGGCTATACACTGCAATCAATTCATGGATGCGAGTAAGAAACTCACCTTATTATGTAATGATATATAAACAGAGAAACCAGCCTCGTCAGCTATATTATGTTTAACACAAAGATTATAACTCAGTTCTTTTACTGTCGTAGCGGCATCAACTTCTGCAAGGTATCGTTGGCCAGTCATAAAACTTATTGGAAGTAATATTGGTTTACCATTCTTTGCTGCCTATAAACATTGACACATTGAATATCTGAGTTTTAAGTCCCATGCAAGAAGATCGATATTATGCAGTGTGCATAATATTAACCTATTCTTTAACTATGCCCAAGTTTTCCAACAAGCACATCCTCAAACACATTGAAACATTTTTGAAGGGTTTATTGGGACCGGGTTCAAAGAATGTTATGATACGTTCAGTAAAACTATATTAATTGTATCCTGGATACCTGTTAACTCTAACCGCCTGGTTCCGTTTGAAATTTGAAATTCAAAATAAAAAGTCTTACTTGAAATTCTAACCAGCTTGGTGGAAAGCCTCTAGTCCCCACGGAACCTGTTCTTCTGATCAGTCTGTCCACTTTATTGGCTAACTCTCTTGGACCTTCTCTTAAAAATCCTTTCAAACAGGCAGCAAACTACAAAGAACAGATTGTTTTCAATAAATTATCTCACGCACAATTTTCAAAAGTTACATGGGCTAAGATGAGACAAAAGAAAAACGTTGGCACTTAAATATAAGGAAAAAAAAAATCCTCGTGTACTTACATGTTCTGTTGGTGTAAAACTGGCAGCCAGTAACTGCATCAGTACCCAACCTCTAATAGTACTGTTCTTGGATGGATTACTAGATAGTTGTTTACACAATTGACAATACAGTTCATCTCTACAAATACAAATAATCATTGATAATCACGATTTTAGCCAAATAACCAGGTTTTTGGCTTTCGCAATGTAATTGATCAATGTGTATTCAAGGCCAGTAACTAAACATTAAGTAATGGGCAAAAAACAATATGTCTTGTTTTCTGACATCAACAGTCCAGTACATTTTATACATTTTGAGCTAACTTAAAGTAATAAAAACAAACAAGAACTGTTATAGAGATCGATACCTTAATTCAGGTTTGTATATTCCTAGAGCAGTTAAAAACTGAACTTTTTCCAGCATAGTTTCTTTACCATCATATAAGAAAGGTATACCCTTTATTGAAGAACTCTGAGGATCTTTGAACTGGAAAAAGAATTAAGAAGAAAACCAAGATGTATAAGATCCCAAAACCATAAGAATTTTTTTCAATCCATAATATGTTGTAACAAGTGACCTTTTCCTAAGAGGAAGTACAATATTTATGCGAAAGTATTTCATATTGATGTCATCTTTCATAAACCCACCAATTCAGTATATTTCTTCTGTGCTTCATCCATATCCTTTTTGGTATACTTTATTTTGTATGAATCCTTTACTTTAGAAACTACAGATGGTTCCTCCTAAAATGTATATATTTCAAATGATGATAATACAGTCGTGTTTAGAATTCAAGGTTTATGTATTAAGATGTGTTGATGATAATGTGAGTATTAGAACATTAATAATATGCATTGTGTGCAAATATATAGTTTTTATTAGGCAGATATTTTGATAACTAAAGTATGCAAATTCATACCCCGGGTATAGCTATTTCTAACTCTTCAGTGCGATCCGGTAGATCTCCCATAATCCTCAATATGGTGACCCAGGAGGCAAGTGCTGCCTGAAATGAAATAATGAAAATCAAATATATCGACAGTCTTTTTTAGACTTAGATTTAGATCAAATTGAAATTTGGAAATATTTCCCAGTGTAATTTGATTATACATGTATTTCGATCACTGAAAATTCTTTTTTATTCGAATTAATTTTGCTTAAGATGATGTTAGATTGTTAGATGTCACTTACCAAATAGTCTCCTTTATCAATCTTTTGAAGTAAGGGTTGTGGTAACGCTGAACAAGAATATACATGAGTTGTTTTACAATGAAATAATGTTTTAGCATACAAAGCGAAACTGGAAGGTATGATATTAATTTTATTCTGTGTATCAGAAAAATCAGGAAAGGAACTTGTACTGGTTGTAGTTTCTTCTGTTGATTCACTTGCAATGTCTTCTTGTCCATTTTCACTTGTCGATTCTTGTCGCAAACCCTGTAAATAGTCCCTTTCATTATAGTCATTGGAAGGAATTGAAGAGTGAACCTGAATAGATCAATGCTTCTGAATGCTCCAGAGTGCCAATAACAGATGTAATTTCACGTCGGAGTTAAAACCGTAGATACTTACAGTTCTTTGAAGTTCTGGTGGAGTTTTAGATATTGTTCCATACAGAAATTTTGTAGGTTTTTTGTCTTTATTCTTGTTTTCTTTCTCGTCAAAAACTGAAGTGATCTCTGATACACTGTACATATCATCATCTTTCTCAGGACCAAAAGCTGTAACAGGACTGTTGGTGGCTGTGACAACAACACTAGCACGATGTACATTGTTCTAGAAGAAATATACATGTATTACTATATAATCTTTATTGTGATGTTTATCAATTAGAACTTTATACATCATAATTTGGGTTGTGTGAGTCTTTTGTTCATTGTATATATCATTTCTATATAGTTATCATCTGAATCATATATATTGTATTAATTTTCATAAAATAACTGCAAATTTTTCTTTCTTCCAGTAGGTCGTGATGTGTTAACCTTGTAATATGATTATACTAGGGAGAAACAAATATCGTGTTTGAGCAACTCTCAAAGAAATCACTCAACTTCATCATCTCAAGAGAGGAGAGTTACGGATCAGAAGGTTCAGTTACGCCCACTTAGGTAAATAAAAATATGTTATATTTTCTTAGTTTTGGATCAAAAAACTCTCCTATAGTAACACTGGCCAAGACTACAAGAGGAGATTATACACCTTCTATTATCAATGTAATAAAGATTTTAAAAAAAAATTTCCGTAGTTTAAGTAGAGATGACTGAAATTACTGCTTACAAATGATTTAAAATAGCCAAACCACAAAATGCAATTGTTTCGAGGGGTAAAAGAATAGGATTTAAACGACACTGTGTAAGGTTCTAACGTGGAAATAACACACACGAACGTAGCTCACAGTCATAATTGAATCTTTTTCTCGACTTAATAGGCTGCATATTTCAACGAATCACCTTCAAAGAAATTTAAAAAAAATCTAAACCTTGGCATGTAATTTGAAGACTTGAAAAATTCGACTTATTGTGTCGAGGAAGATAATCAGTATGGCCATCAGATACGTTCGTGCGTTATTTCCTTGTAAGAACCTTACGTACTTTCGTATTATTCGACTTATTTCGGAGAAGTAGAGCACTAACCAAACGTTTACTTTAAATATCCTTTTATAATTTTTCCAGATATAAATATTTCTCTTTTCAAGATGAACTAGAGTACAGATGAAAAGAATTATAGAAATAATTGTTAGATATTTTGTTGAAGGTAAATATTAATGATATACATTTCTTTACATCTATACAACATAACATTGTTTAATATATAAGTCGGCTAAATGGTGGTTTACAAATTATAACGTTCCTTCAATGTTGACAAAATCGAATAGAGTGCTTTTATCTTCTTCCTTATATGGTGAAAAATAATTGGCCCATATATTTGTTTTCCACCGAATGTTGTTTATTCGAATTGGTATTTCATATTTAATAATCAATCGCAACTTGTCCACTGATTTATCTTAAAATATCTGCTAATCATGGTCCTTAAATTCCTTTATATAGACCATCAAATAAAGAGTTGTTTGTTTACATTTGCAAAAGATTACTTTTCAGATCTAATCTAATGTTATCTAAATGTTTATTGAAATAATTCTGAAGAATTCTCTTATTGTGCTTGTATTTTATTCATACTGAGTTATTTTTTTACTGGTTTCTTTTCAAAATCTGACAAATTTCCCTCCTGACCTTCTTTCTAGCGTATCAATGAATACTTATTAGTTTAGCTTCATTTACTCCCCAATTACAGTCGGAATGTGGTTTGAAGTATATTATTATATTATTTGGTGTTACAAAGAAAATAGACCAACCATGTCAGATATTGTCTCTATATGTGAAAAGTTATTTTGAGAATTTAGAAGAATAATATAAGTAACTGGGTTCAATTTGTCATTGCGAGATACCATTTCATAATGATGTTCACAATATAACCAAAAAAAACTATTTTTATTTTTTAATTGTCACTATATATTCAATCGCAGTTAACCTGGTGAAGCTGAATTCAAATCTCAACAATTCATAGTAATTAGAATCTTTCAATGTCCACATGACATGATTTATATGATAAGATCAAACTAGTATACGTGTAATGTTAGGTATATCTATAATTGTGGTTTTTTTTTATCCAAAATAAAATCATGTAAACTAGTTTGTATTATGTAACTGATGGTTATATTCCACGATTTAAAGTAAAGATGATATAAAAAATAATGATAATGAAACGAATGAGAATATCTGTGAACAGAAACATATTGATGAGTGATTTCTTAGCTCAAAACATGGATAAAATATATTTATTAAATCTTTCAAGCGCCTATATTATTAAAATGAACGAAATTGTTCCTACCATCAAACAGAAAAAAGAGGGTGGAGCGAGAGCTCAGGTTAGGATAGGGGTCAATTGTTTGAAAACCGCCCTAAGAATATTTGAAGACTTTATTATTGAAATAAGTTTATTATAAAAACCCAACCATGCGATTTACCATGTACATGTAGTCTTTTCAATGCTAGTATAAAAAGACGTTAACTGCATTTCAAATAATCTGTTTAAATTTATCTTATTTTCAAATGTCTGCATGGTATATGAAGTAAAACATTGCTAAATCTCGAAGAGGTTATAAAGGAGAAAAGAACTTTGATATCAAATATCTGTTGCAAATTAACCTTGATTAAATTGCTCTTCTCCCGAAAATTTTATTCATAATTAAATATTTAATATTATTTAAAACAGTTTGGAAAAAGGAACATTTTATAGAAAAGATAACACAGAAAAATTGAAAAGACTTCATGAAATTTAGAGGTTAAACTAAGACTGATAGTAGGGGTAAACATAATATAAGGGTATTAGAAGGTGTGCATTGGGTACGCCATTTTGAGGTTAGGTTACAGACAGCAAAATGATTGTACAAGGTTCATGTCAGTTTATTGGAATGCAATTTTTAGGTTAAAACAACACTGATAGAACAAGAAGCACAGGCTGTTCGGGAATAAGACTGGACAATTTCGTATCAGGTTATTGAAATGCAGTTTCGATGTTAAAGGAACATTTTACATTGGAGGTTAGAAAGATTTCTATAAATGTTAGAAGAGTGCACACCATCAGATTTCGCATACGTGATTGGAAAGATTCATTAATTCGTTATTGAAGTGTCATTTCGAGGTTAAAGGAACGTCAATAAGATATACTGATTTGGGTATTGGAAAGAGTTCATGTCGGGTTATTGTAATGACATTATAGCTTTGTGAGATATTTGACTATTGTTATTCTAACCCAGTTTCTGACTATTATATTTTATCAATGGTATAACAAACAGGTATAATAACTTATTCTATGTAGGCCTACTATAAACCTTGAATATCTGATCATTGATCAATATTTTTTAATTCAAACTTTTTATTTCATATATGCAATATAAGAAGTTCTTCGAATATATTTTTCAAATTCTTCCTTTTCCCTAAATATTTACAATTTACTGAGATGTTTGAAAGTGGGATTGGAAAGCGGACCACTATAGGTTATTTAAAGATGGCCTAATTCATTAATATATCGTTTGTGTAAGAATAATGTAGAAACTACACCTTTCTTTCTTGCGCATTATAATACAAATTTTATAAAATGGTCTATTTTCTAAATGATGATTTTCAATGTCTACACACACAAAGTTCCCTTCCATCTAAGTTTCTTCTATCTCTCATAAGGGAGCCGAGCTGGCTCAGGCTCGCTAATCTGTTAAAGGTCGTTACTGTCAATGATTCATGTCGGAAGGGCTTTTTTCTCTCATCTCACACTGCATGGCTTTGCCCCTCTTCAGTATAACCCATTGGTATCAGGGGGGGGGGGGGTCATCCATTTCATTTCATTTCTATCATTCTTAAAAGTCTACCTTACTTACCTTTGGTGGAGTGTCCATTTTAAGATGAAACTAACTTCTCTATTGCACTAGTTAAAATTACACTCTGTTAAGATCTTAATATCACTATTAACATAATATGTCCCAGTTGTATACTTAAACGCTAAGAGTTTCACATACTTTAATATTCATTTCGGGAAATCCAAATATAACTCACTTCTATTGACACTAAGCTACGAGCATAAGAAGACTTCCTTACATGAACAGCGTGTATTAGATCACCAAGTATTCAACAACTATTGCACTATAATATACAAACATTCGTAACGTTGATAACCCGTCAAAAAGTGAAAAATAATACGATCAAATTTTAGTCGTATGTATCACTGTGGCTTACTGCAGAGCATGTAATACAGGTATATTCAGCCACAGCCCTGTTTTGCTTGACTTCATTTCACGTTCCCTAAAGTATATATAGTTAACATCGTGTTATCTTTTTCTCTACACGAAAACACATCACTAAGAGTTATCCCGGGGCTCGATAAGGGTCGATTATATACACGTATTTTAATTTCTCATTTAAATGTGCTCTTCACGCTCTGTCAATTTATTTTAAGTTTATATGATCAAACTATTTAAGCCTCAAACATCCATTAAATTGGAATTCTTGTATTGAATGTAAATTTGATTATATGAATTTACTGTGGTATAATTATTACCTGGTATTATGTTTATGTTTAAATGTATATGACATTTATTTCTATCACTAATATGGATAAAACAAAAGTTCACATGCTTTAAGATAGTAGCCATCTTTGCTGGGATATAAAAAAATGACAACCTGCAGCTACAGTAATATTTGATTTTGGGTCTCTAGTGAAGAAGCAGGACCAATGTAATGTACATCTCAGAACAGTCAATTGTTCTCTCAAAACTAATGTATAAGATAGTTGTCGAAAGATAAAAATGTGATGGAGTTAATATTATTGACGATGTTTTGCTTACTGGAATGTCAAGCAAGATGAAAGTAATTTAAATTGACAATATAAATGCATATTTTTTTAAATTTCAAGATATAAACATAATTTACATAATTTGTCGTCGATAAGCTATATAATTGAAGCTAGGAAACGTTATCAAATAATACCGATCAAATATAAAAATGCTATCTCTGCCCATCGTTACCCGTGGGCAAATATAAAGTTATGGTCAGTGATCTATTTGAATCGGATAAAATCTCAATTATTTTGGACATGGAGATTATCAATTATTGGTTGTTGTTTGCGGTTGACATACCATGTCAATCATGTGAACGAAATAATGATGTATTCGATTTTTATTAATTTTAAGGTATTTTGTTAAAACTTTTGAGTTAAGTTGATGACTACATTTCGTCATTCTAATGTTATTATATGCAGAGAAATGAAATAAAGCTCGAATTCTAAACCACAAAATAAATAAATACATAAAAATAAAAAATAAAGTATATATTTAAAAAAAAATAAAGAACAGGTATTCATTTTTGAGGTTCTCTGAAATTTTAATTTTATTTATGATCGAAAACAGTTTCTAGTTTCGCAACCTACTTTATTAATGTGTCCGACTTCAGCAAATCGCTCAAAAAAACTTGGTCTACCATCATACTTTACTGTATTTCAAAAAGTGTTATAGTAAGACCTTTTCGTGATAAGGCACAGTTTGTGGCCTGTGGTCAATCGAAACTATGAAATATTCAGAAGGAAATATCAAACCTGTTTTAATTACAAGTTTTTGTAAACATATTACGAACCGAAGTCACATAGTTACACAGTTGTAGCTCGAATACTTTGTTGGACAACGATTCTATCACGTTTCCAACATTCGTTCATTGCGGTTTCTGAATATATGAAGGGAGGTAATTCCAGGTATTCCTTTAAACAAAGCGAATCAGACCAAAGATCTTTTTTTACGCTAAAACTGTTAAAAAACGTGCCAAATTCGAACTTGACCGCCGTCTTATCAATGCTCTCACCAGTTTTCATTTAAATCCATTGAAAATTATAGCTTTTATTAAGTCTACAACTAATATACAGGCAGGGGTAATAACTCAAAAACCGTTCATCGGAAAATCGTCAAAATCGACCATGACCGTCGTCTTATCAGTTCCAATACTCAAACCAAGTTTCATTAAAATCCATATAAAATTGTAGCTTCTATAGTGTCTACAACAAATGTAGACGGACCGACAGGCCGACGGACAGACGGACCGACAGACCGACGGACAGAGGTGACGACAAAAAGGTTGATTTAACTGCTCTTTGGTAGTTTATATATATATAAGAATTTACAATAAGATAAACCTTTAGATTTATTGCACACTATACAAATGCAACCAAATAAATTATGTCCTTATTTTAGTACACGTGAAAGCGGAACACACCAGAAGTAAAGAAAAGTGCTAAAAGACTGTAATGCCGTTTCCGATGACATTGTTTTGAACAACTTTCCATCTTATTCCAAAACTTCGGTTAGAAAATTCATCCAGTTTACCCAAAGAGGTGCCTTTATAATTTTAACGTAAACTTCTCTTCCTCGACAAATATACAACAGCAAACTAAGTGGTGTATTCGTCCTCACTGCTGGATTCACTTACTTCCACCACCTTCGAAATTTGCGTCTCTTTTAAGGCATTTTGTATATATTTACCATATTGATATAGGGCTATTCCTACGCAACACATTACTAAACCTACAAAATTACAAACTGTTGCGTGTCTAGATCCAACGCCATATAGTATTAACACTACTGTTATTCTTTTAACAGTATTTAATACTGAGGCAGTAACCACTGTTAACCGTTTTAATAAAACCAATGTATTTATATATGAACTTGAAACACCGAAAACCGAAGCACAAACCGCCAAGCAAAACAATAAACTTGAAAAACGAGGAATATAATCGTTTAACTCTAAATAAAATAAAAGACATATGGCACATAATATACACAATATCCACATTGCTATCTTTTTCCAACTTCGAAGTTTCACCTCCACTTTTTCTTGAAATTCCATAGAAATTACGATGTTCCTAGAAGACAGCAATATGTTTGACAGAAAGGCTATTAAAGATCCAACATTTGGACGAAATACATCGGCTGAAACATTTGTGAAGATAAGAGCTCCAATTACCATGATCGGTAGACTTAAAATAATTATCCAATTCAGTGGAGTTTTTTGAAAAATACGTTGTCCAATTGCTGCAGTAATACAATCCAAAAGTCTGATGGTCATTGCTGAAGATGGATCAAGAAAAATAAAACTTGCGTAATAAAGAAATGTTGTACCAATATGACTGATAATTTTAACAACTGTTCTCAATATTTTCACTTTCTGGCCATTCCAGAACACTGGTATTGCATCGAATATAATCAAACAAGAAGTACATTGCAGTACTGTTAATAATATCGGAGCAATCACCACGGAGCTATTAAGAAGATGCCAATCCGATATACACCATCCAGTCAGGTAACTGTTGAAAAATGAAACACCAAGTCCAATGAAATATGCTAAGAATAGTATTACTTTATCATAGGACTCCATCTACAAATATAATAAAATATCAAATATAAGTAACATATGATTTTACATGTAGCTAGTTAAAATTACATTGAGATTCAACCTGGGAAGAACATAAACTCGAAATATAATATTTGTCTTAACAGTATTGAACAACGATAACTTTTCAACACCAGTCAGTTATCAATGGTAAAAAGAAACATGATATTGTTTACAGTTCAGTCTTAATTCCAACAGGGATCACACCTACTCCTTTATACTTAACTTTATATTATTTATATTATATTAAACATTAGGTTTATATATTATAAGAAGTTTCATCAAAATAGGATAGGAGTTGTAGCGTTAATATCTGAAACTGATCATGTATAATTTTAAAAGGCGTAAACGTCATTCATGCATCTGGGACGCAAGTTTATCATAAATAACAATAGTAAACATGCATCATTAACGTTTAAATGGATCTTATCATTTAATCTTAATGAAAGACAAACAAATAAAACACTATTCAACAAAAAATAGGTGTCCTAAATAACAAACAATTTCACAAGTTGGTCGATACGGAAGCCATCATAGAGATCTCTTACCTCCTGCTGGAGTCGACCTTCCATAAGATAATTTCTTTGTTTTAGATGGTCATCTATTGCATGTAGTTGTTTCGCCGCAGTCGTCAAGCCGTGTTGATATTGTTTATTCATACATCCTATAGATGGAAATAGCGATGTTTGATTGACATGCAAGTGGAACTTCAGAAAATATAGTTGAGCTAAACGACGAGGCCAGAAATGACACTATATTTGATAATAATATCAACAACCACATTTCGAGCAGTTTCCCTTTTGGAAAAACCCCAAATTCCCCCCGATTCAGTTGCATTGGCACAGACGTAGACTGTTCGGGCAACGCTTTGACACACTTCAACAACTCATTTGTAAAAGATATGCGCCCACATGCATTGGTTTTGAATAAATACGGGACATACAGTAAACAATCACCGGAATGAAATATTCAACATTCCCTCTTATACTTTTTTCTGTAAGTTTCATTAAAATATGTCAAGAATTGTAACTTAATAAGCAACTCATTAAATATTTTCGGTATTTTTTGTGATTTGCAATAGGGTTCACCCTTGGGTTATAACAAACATTTTCAACAAGTTTTATAAAATTCTGTAAAGAATTGTGCCTTATGGTGTCTTTATAAGCCAAGAATAGAAATCGTTTTAAAGAACAAGGGCAATAATTCATATCAAATACTTTTTAATATTTCTTATTTTCAATAAGGTTCATCCTAGGGTGATAATTAAGAATTGAAGAAAGTTTTGTCAAAATCTGTCAAAAATTGTGCCTTCCAGAAGGTTTACTAGCTAAAATTTTGATGCATTTTCAAATACATTGGTAATAACCGATACTAAATATTTTTCTATTTTTCTGATTTTCAATAAGTTTCATCCTTAGATGATTTCAAATACTCATGCCAAGATTCATCAAAAAACTTAACGAATTGTGTCTTGTAGAGTTTTTACGAGACAAAAATCAAACACAAGGGCCACAATTCATATTAAATATATTTCGATAAGGGAAATTATTCATAAAAAATATATTTTGATACTTCTAATTTTCAAAAGGGCTCATCCTGGAGTTATAACTCACTAGAACACTAAGTTTCATCAAAAAACAGTCAAGAATTGTGCCATGTAGAGTGTTTACGAGCCAAAAATCAAACGTGTTTTAAACAATAAGTGCAATTATTCATAATAAATATATTTTGAAATTCATAATTTTAAAAGAGGGCCCCTCACCAGTGGGAAATATTTAACAATTTCAAACGAGTTTTGTCGAAAACGATTTAAATTAATTTGTTTAAACCGAAAAATTGAACGCTTTTTCAAAATAAGTGCAAAAAAATTTTGGCACAATTTTTTCGATTTAAAATTATTTTTTAAAGGGTTTAAATTTGACTATTTAAACAAATACTAGGCCAAATTTTTTCGTAAACCAAAATCAAAATCGTTCTTTTTATTTGATAAGCTAAAAATTATTCCGTTTTCGAAATAAATTTTTTAATCATACAAAATTTATTTTTCGTTTTCGAATCATTTTTAAACGAATTCATCCCTTTGTTAAACACACTGGTGAATTTAACTTTCATCGAATTCGTCAAACTCGGTTATTAAAGTGTTTGCAAAAAAAGCTAATTTTCAAAATAAGGGCAAAAAACTCATACAAGATTTTTTCCGATTTATCTGATTTTCAATGGGGTTTCATCCTTGTGTGATAAAACAAATATAGCCCAAGTTTTCATTAAATCCGTCAAGAATTGTTCTTTGGGTGTTTGCGAGAAAAATTGCGGTTCAAAAACGGAAAAACGGATACAAAAGGGATTCGCCCGGGACACATGGGTGACGAGAATATACGCCCCCCCCCCTCCATTTCACACGGGCGTATAAAGGACAAACAAAGGCCTTTTTTTTGGACTAATGGTATAACGTCCTTTACTCCAAAAAGCCCCTACTTACATGATTTTTTCATCAAAGATTCACAGTTAGACGGACCCTTTCCAACTATCGAGCAAAATCCAAATTCACTTAATCACCACCAAGAAGTTAAATACATAACATTAACACTTGATACTTCAAAGTCCAATGTTTTAAATTGGAACCCAAATCAGCCCAGAAATCTGCCTCCCACTATTTAATCTATTCAATCTAAACTTTTCTTTCAAACAAGAAGTGCAATAATTGGCACTAGATATTTTTCGATTTATCTGATAGGGATCATTCTTGGGTAAAAACAAATACTCAAGCCAAGATTCAACAAATCCATCAATAATTGTTCTTTCTAGAGTGTTTACAAGCTAAAATTGAGCGCGTTTTCAAGAACAAGAATAATAACTCATACTAAACATTAACCTTTAATCTTGAAATCAGCAAATGTTACTGCAATTCTTAAAGATCCATCTAAGTGCACGAATTGTAGACCAGTGCCACCTTTACGTAGTGTAGTAAAGATATTCGAGAAATGCATCTACAAGCATGTTTTTAACTTCCTGTAGTAAAATTCAGTTATTACTAACGTACAAAGCGGTTTCTTGCATGGACACTCGACAGTCTTATCTACTATCTACTACTTATCTAGATCTTTCTCACTTTTTCTGTCAATCACGCAGAGTTTTGCACGCTGGACTAGGGGCCATTTGGTTCCAGAACTATCTTAGAAACAGACAACAATGTGTTGTAGTAAATGGAGTCTTCTTTGAACCTAAGGCGGTCCCAGCTGGTGTTCCACAGAGTTCTGTCCTAGGATCATTATTATTTCTAATATACATTAACGACATTGTCATAAACATTAAATATAATATACGTTTATTTGCGGAAGACATCAGTCTATATCTTAAGATTGATGACCCAAAATGCATCCGATTACGTTCTAAACCAAGATCTTGAAACCACCAACAACTGGGCTAAAGAGTGGCTGGTTAACCTGCTGAAAACAATGGAATGTCCAAAACCTCACTTTAATTGGTAAAAATATTATAATTAAAACTTTCTGCATATCAAAAATAGCGCTATTGTTACAATCCATATTTGTTCCTGAAAATATAATTACAAAACTGTCAAGAATTTTCTTTAATTTTCTCTGGAATGGTCCAGATAAAATAAAACGTGACGTCATGTATCAACTATGTGAAAAAGGAGGAATAAAATTCATAAATTTAAAAGAATTTCATAAAAGTAAATCAATATTCTGAATCAAAAAGTTATTCCAGGAATCGAATCAGCCCTGGTTAACCACGCTCAATTTTAGTTTACATCCATTTGATCCATTGCTTTTAACAATCTGTAATAATGATAAAACAAAAAAAGGAATACCTTCACCATTTTACAAACAAATTTTCGATAATTGGTATGACTTACTTAACGACAAAATAGACGAGACAATGGAAATTCAAGACCAAATTATATATTTGAATAAACACATAAACAAAGATCAAGACATGAATACTATGACAATGCTTATGATGAAAAAACTTGTATTTATATCTGATTTTATTAAACCTTATAATATCAACACCCTAACTGAAGCTGAGAAGTTAAGATATTACGGATACCGAAGAAAATGTAAAAAAATAATAAACTTCAATGAAATCAGTCTGAATTCTAATGAGACAAGTGAGGTCATGCTAATGAACAATACTGATTATTCATCATGCAACGACGTATACAAACAAACAATTACAACATACCTTTAAAAAAATATACTCCACGGAATTCACAACATGCAAATCACGGCAGATGTATAATAAAAGATTACAGACAAACGATTTCTTAACACCTAATGCGTTTGTAAAATGGCAAGACGAATTAAATATTGAGTTGACAGAGAACGATATCACAGAAATATTTAAACGATTACATTCTATTTGTATAGATGTGAAATTAAAAAACTTTCAATATAAATATGTGCATAAAATCATTTATACCAATATCAACCTGTTCAAATTTCATCTCACTGAAACAACTTTATGTGATCTGTGTCATTCAGATCTTGAATCAGTTGAACACCTTTTTATATATTGTCCATTTGTTAATGAGATCTGGTCCCATGTTCGAAAAATTATAAAATTCCATTTGGGAATAGATCAAAATCAATTTGAGAACAAAGACCAATATGAATTTAACCATATAATAATTTTATCCAAATTCTTTATCTTCAAATGCAAATATTCCAATTAAAACAATTCATCTCATATACAGAATCAATTGCTAGTATTGAAATAAAACAAAATGAAAGCCTTATGAACAAGTGGAAATATATTTACATATAACTAGCTATATTTATTACTTCGAAATATTAAATATTAATTATATTGTATTTTTTTGTTCAAATTTTACATGTTGTGTAATATATTGTATATTTCAGGATTGAAAAAAATGTATTCTTTCAGTTCGATTAGCTTGGTGCGGATATTTGTAACATATGTAACATTAATTATGTAAATGTATGGTTATTGTGTAATGTTTTGTACAGAATGTAAAATGTTTACAATATAATAAATAAAATTTAAAAAAAAAAAAAAAAAAACAAAAAAAAGATCTCATCATTATACACGATCACAGCAAATTTCATTCAAATCCAACTAACACTGTAGTCTCTATCGGGTTCACAAGCAATTGTGGACGGACTGACGGACCGACGGATGGACGGACGGACAGGGGTGACGACAAATATACGCCCACATTATCGTATGAAAAGGGAAGTAACTCTAACATATGGTTTCCCCGCGTCCTTGACGTCAACTCTTAAAATGACCTTAACATAGTCAGGCAATGTATGATACTTAAATTCACGGAAAACCGTGAAAAAGCATATGATTTTAAATGAATACTCCAATACTCACAAAATATTCAACGAAAATAAATCATATTAATATTTGTTTGTATACACCGTAGAATGATTGCCATAGCGCGCTTGCGCACGGATGTTTTAGCGCTGAATTCTCGGACGCTTTGATTCTCTGAGTGGAATCGTCGCTTGCTCTTTTTTTTGTAGAATTCCGAATATAGTTTTATTGACACTTTTTGAAAATTCAAGTGTGGGATACATATTTATTTAACCAATAGTCAATATTAAACATGAGCCGTAGGACTAGTGTATTCTTACACCTATTATCCCTTTAAGATTTGAAACATTTTCTTCTAAACTGTTCTTAGAAACAAATCTATAGATCTTTTTCCCAATCAATTTAAAAAAATAACCAACTTCTTATATGGAGTCAAAAATAACCATACAAATATATCATTTCAACATGATGTATTGTACATATTAAAATTTTGTAATAGGACGGGGATTATATAGGCGTTACCTTTTCATACCTGTTTTTTTTAATACGAGTTTCCTCGCTTTCTCGTAGACGAAAAGTCGGGAGTCGATATGCCCACAGTCGGCTCCCATACACAAGTAAGAAGCGCCACTTAACCCAGATTAATAGTTAGTGGAATTTAGTCTCCTTGCTGATTCTAAATTCCCAAACTCTTAGTATTAGGTTAAAAAAGACTTAAAATTTAGACTATTTTTGCGTTAAAGGCTTTGGGAGTAACAACGAATGAATTTTATAAAAAAAACTTTATGTTTACAGTTATTTTAGTAAATCGTATGAACAATATTGTTGTCAAAAAATTGATAACATTCAATTATTGACACTCATGCCCATGAATTCCAAAGCAATATATATACCACTTTATTTCCTCCAATTATGAAGATTTTACAGATAATACACATATAAAGTAATTAAATAAACAATGAATTAGTATTTAGTTATTGGCACTGTAAAGAACATCGATTTCGTTGGAAATACGCTTGTTTAAAGGAAAGCATTCGAATAATACAAGCGTCTGTTCTTGGAAAGTAGGTTAAAAACATCAGGAATAAAGCCACGCCTTTCAAAGATTAGTTCTTCTTATATTTGAGTATTCTGGTAATCACAAGTTGGCGAGGTAGACATGAAGGTTGAAGTTTCAGTAGCTGTCCAAGACATAATAAATTCTGGGTATCAATGTAAGCTTCAATGAAAAAACCATCCAAGAAGACCGAGGCAAATGTAAGATCGACTTCTAATGTGTAGAATACGCTTGGATATAAATCTTTGAGATCTCTCTAGTGACATTGATTCTATTGCTTAAAGATTGGACCATAGTTGACACCCGTAGAGTGATATTGGTAAGATGTATGTTTTAATAAGCTTACTTGTTATTAAAGGATTTAATTCTTTCGATATTTTT
This sequence comes from Nipponacmea schrenckii, assembly GCA_030562195.1. NCBI lineage: Eukaryota > Metazoa > Mollusca > Gastropoda > Lottiidae > Nipponacmea > Nipponacmea schrenckii. Next base: position 5,468,065 of record JAUJPP010000012.1, read on the forward strand.
GAAAATGATCTGAAAGATCTACAGCAGGGTGCAGTTCTTCTTATGAATTAAAGAATGAGTTGAGTAAAAGACGTGTAAGGGTAAAACAATGTCAAATAGTGAAATATTATAGATTGTGTCACTGGAACATTTTAAAGACAAAAATGGAGAACTACGCTTTTGGCTGCTGCGAATGAGAACCTCCATTTTTACTGCTGTAAACCGGTTAATTAGATCTTGTAGGCCAGAGATACTGTATGTAATGTCATCAGCATGGGTTGGACATGTGTAGTTCAGACCAAGTACTCTTGCTCCATTGTTTGAATCGGATAGTTGGTCTAGTAATCACGTGATTATTTGTAAGAACAACTTGTCTACATTCTGAGAATTTCAGATTGATCAGATAATTAGCAACAAAGTTAGAAATTTTAAAAATTTTGGGAAATTTTTGTTCAATTTATTTTGGAAAATTTTTAAAAGCACCCAATACATCTTGTTACAATAAACATATTAAAGAAAAATGGAGGTAAATCGATAATATATTGTATATTTCAGGATTGAAAAAAATGTATTCTTTCAGTTCGATTAGCTTGGTGCGGATATTTGTAACATATGTAACATTAATTATGTAAATGTATGGTTATTGTGTAATGTTTTGTACAGAATGTAAAATGTTTACAATATAATAAATAAAATTTAAAAAAAAAAAAAAAAGACAAAAAAAAGATCTCATCATTATACACGATCACAGCAAATTTCATTCAAATCCAACTAACACTGTAGTCTCTATCGGGTTCACAAGCAATTGTGGACGGACTGACGGACCGACGGATGGACGGACGGACAGGGGTGACGACAAATATACGCCCACATTATCGTATGAAAAGGGAAGTAACTCTAACATATGGTTTCCCCGCGTCCTTGACGTCAACTCTTAAAATGACCTTAACATAGTCAGGCAATGTATGATACTTAAATTCACGGAAAACCGTGAAAAAGCATATGATTTTAAATGAATACTCCAATACTCACAAAATATTCAACGAAAATAAATCATATTAATATTTGTTTGTATACACCGTAGAATGATTGCCATAGCGCGCTTGCGCACGGATGTTTTAGCGCTGAATTCTCAGACGCTTTGATTCTCTGAGTGGAATCGTCGCTTGCTCTTTTTTTTGTAGAATTCCGAATATAGTTTTATTGACACTTTTTGAAAATTCAAGTGTGGGATACATATTTATTTAACCAATAGTCAATATTAAACATGAGCCGTAGGACTAGTGTATTCTTACACCTATTATCCCTTTAAGATTTGAAACATTTTCTTCTAAACTGTTCTTAGAAACAAATCTATAGATCTTTTTCCCAATCAATTTAAAAAAATAACCAACTTCTTATATGGAGTCAAAAATAACCATACAAATATATCATTTCAACATGATGTATTGTACATATTAAAATTTTGTAATAGGACGGGGATTATATAGGCGTTACCTTTTCATACCTGTTTTTTTTAATACGAGTTTCCTCGCTTTCTCGTAGACGAAAAGTCGGGAGTCGATATGCCCACAGTCGGCTCCCATACACAAGTAAGAAGCGCCACTTAACCCAGATTAATAGTTAGGGGAAATTTTAAAGTCTCCTTGCTGATTCTAAATTCCCAAACTCTTAGTATTAGGTTAAAAAAGACTTAAAATTTAGACTATTTTTGCGTTAAAGGCTTTGGGAGTAACAACGAATGAATTTTATAAAAAAAACTTTATGTTTACAGTTATTTTAGTAAATCGTATGAACAATATTGTTGTCAAAAAATTGATAACATTCAATTATTGACACTCATGCCCATGAATTCCAAAGCAATATATATACCACTTTATTTCCTCCAATTATGAAGATTTTACAGATAATACACATATAAAGTAATTAAATAAACAATGAATTAGTATTTAGTTATTGGCACTGTAAAGAACATCGATTTCGTTGGAAATACGCTTGTTTAAAGGAAAGCATTCGAATAATACAAGCGTCTGTTCTTGGAAAGTAGGTTAAAAACATCAGGAATAAAGCCACGCCTTTCAAAGATTAGTTCTTCTTATATTTGAGTATTCTGGTAATCACAAGTTGGCGAGGTAGACATGAAGGTTGAAGTTTCAGTAGCTGTCCAAGACATAATAAATTCTGGGTATCAATGTAAGCTTCAATGGAAAAACCATCCAAGAAGACCGAGGCAAATGTAAGATCGACTTCTAATGTGTAGAATACGCTTGGATATAAATCTTTGAGATCTCTCTAGTGACATTGATTCTATTGCTTAAAGATTGGACCATAGTTGACACCCGTAGAGTGATATTGGTAAGATGTATGTTTTAATAAGCTTACTTGTTATTAAAGGATTTAATTCTTTCGATATTTTTGAAAATGATCTGAAAGATCTACAGCAGGGTGCAGTTCTTCTTATGAATTAAAGAATGAGTTGAGTAAAAGACGTGTAAGGGTAAAACAATGTCAAATAGTGAAATATTATAGATTGTGTCACTGGAACATTTTAAAGACAAAAATGGAGAACTACGCTTTTGGCTGCTGCGAATGAGAACATACATTTTTACTGCTGTAAACCGGTTAATTAGATCTTGTAGGCCAGAGATACTGTATGTAATGTCATCAGCATGGGTTGGACATGTGTAGTTCAGACCAAGTACTCTTGCTCCATTGTTTGAATCGGATAGTTGGTCTAGTAATCACGTGATTATTTGTAAGGACAACTTGTCTACATTCTGAGAATTTCAGATTGATCAGATAATTAGCAACAAAGTTAGAAATTTTAAAAATTTTGGGAAATTTTTGTTCAATTTATTTTGGAAAATTTTTAAAAGCACCCAATACATCTTGTTACAATAAACATATTAAAGAAAAATGGAGGTAAATCGATCCAAAAATAAGCCATACAGACTCGATGAAAAATTCTTGCTCATTATGCAATATCGCATTTCCGGTCTAGCAAATATTTGGTTTTAGATATTCACTTACTGGTTCAGTCCTTTTCAATGTGTATGGTATTCCATCTATTATCTCTAGCAAAAGGCAATAATACATTTAAATATCATTTTGCAAAAAAATTATGAATTAATTAAGATAAGTTTTGACTTATCTCTTTTTGAATATGTTTAGATAATGATAATAAAATACGAAATCATTTCTTATACACCTTCTTTCATATGACGTCATTTTGTCACGTGTTCAACATGGAGTCTAAATTTAGCGTTTCAAAGCAGATTAGAGTCAAATGGATTCCCCAAGCATTTCTACGTTCACATAGGTCTCTTGAACTTGAGAATGCATGGATTATTCATTAGAAACCCCAATTAATCAATTAGTAAGCTTACTTTGGCTCTAATTAATGAGGGAACCCAACTTTATGGGTAGAGACATTGTTAATAATTAACACGCTTCAGTAAAACTAACTGCCAACTATCCATTGATTTCCTTGATACGACAGTATTATCACCATGTAAATATTATAAGAATATCTAAGTATATTATCCATGAAGATGCATTTGATTATTGAAAAACGCTTAATAAATTGATAAAATAAAATAAACGTTTATTGATAAAATGAAACAAAATTTATATTTTTCATTAGAGGGGGGGGGGGTGGGAGAGGGGGTCATTCGGGGAAATCCTAGGCATCTATTATATCTATATTATCCTGTCCACATGCACCTTAACATTAACCATTTGGCCGTGTGTTCTGTTGAATGGTAACTTGTTACTTTTCAACCTCTCAATTCCCTTTCATATTATTGAACTATGGAATAGCCCTCTTTAGTGTTACTTAGGCTAGTATTTCTGCTATTTAAAAGGCTTTTAAATTATAGTATTATTCTCATTAATTTAGTATTACGAAATCTAACATTAATATAGTATAATCTAAGGTGGAAATGTTGAATCATATTAAGTAAGTGTGTGTTAGATATCAAGTTATTTCTATTATTCCCTGATTACAAATCAATGGTAGTCTATTAGACACGCTATTCAAACCTGTACACATATAAAACATACAGATCTATGACTTAAGATATAGAAGTATCAACAAAGTCATGGCTACGGGGTTAAAGTTCAAAAACAATATTGAAATCTTACGAAGACATCACTTTTGAACTTAGTTGATATGTGTTATCGGGAATATCTATATAATGTCAGCAAAAGGTGTCAGTTTAGGGTAAGATTTAAGTTTAATACGCATTTTTAGACTTTTCGAGGTAAATTAACAGTATTATTTTTCTTCTTTTCTGTATAGGCCTATCTTTAAGAGACTATATATTGTTAGCATCTGTCTGTCTGTCTGTCTGTCTGTCTGTCTGTCTGTCTGTCTGTCTGTCTGTCTGTCTGTCTGTCTGTCTGTCTGTCTGTCTGTCTGTCTGTCTGTCTGTCTGTCTGTCTGTCTGTCTGTCTGTCTGGAATTCTTTGTGACAGAGAGCTGGATTCTTGATGGATTTTAACGAAACTTATTGTGAGTATTTGTTAGAACCCAAGGATGAACCCTATTGAAAATGAGACCAATCTCAAAATATTTAACATGAGTTATTGCCTTTGAGTTGGTTTCTGGATGGATTTTGATGAAATAAGGTGTGAGTGCTTGCAATCACTCAAGGACAAAGCCTATTAAGAATCAAACTAATCGAAAACTATTTACTATGACTTATTGGCCTTATTCTTGAACTTTTTGTGGACACGAAAGAGCTGATTTCATGATGGATTTTGATACTTTGTGTGAGCTTTTGTAATCACCCAATGATGAACCCTGTTAAAAATCAGACAAATCGAAAAATATTACTATGAGTTATTGCCCCTGATCTTTAATTCTTTGTGGAGACGATTGAGAGCTGAAATTTATTGTGAGTGTTCCTAATCACCCAAGGATGAACTTTATTTAAAATTCAAGAAAAATCTTTCATTTACCGATAATGCTTGTCAACCTCCCAGACAAATTGGCTGCCATTATAAATTGGGGCGTATTACGATGGCCATCGCTATTTTTTTTAATTTACATTAACATAAGTGAACAATATTAGATTACCAATGTGGACAATTTAAGAATTTAATGAGCCAATAGATTGTGAAATATATAGGGTCTATAAGTAATATAAACTATAAATCATTATCAATAGTCTATTAAAATGTATTTCAATATTAACTTGATAACGCTTGTTTAGTTTAGTTTACTGGCTTAAACGAAGAGACGATCAATATTCTTGAATATGTAGGGGGGGGGGGATTCCGTCAGTCATTTCCAGTCTTTGTTTAGGTCTAGTGAAATGGCCCTAACAGTGTACTCAAAATCATTTTTATCGGTTCTAAGTAATATTTTGACCAGAACCCTGCTACATTCGTCACATTTTCCAACGTATCAGTTTGAGTATAGATTGAATATGAACCTCTTTGCTGTTATAATATCTATAACAAGCATTCTCTTCATTGCCGGTTGGGCCGATGAAACGGGTTATTGCTTCAATGATACCTGAATTACAGAGTAATGTTCAAATGTATGTAAGAAAACATGTTCATGTATATCCAATACCTATCTGTGCCATCCCTTAATCAAATAGAGTCTATTTATACACCCTTCCCCCTTTTGGTGATTAAAGAATTTTTACAGAAAGAACAATGTACTTTAGTTTCACCAGGAACAATTACATTTCTATTTTACAAGGATAACAACTTAGGTTCACAAGTCCGCCGTGACAGGGATCCTGTCTACCAGCTGGTCCTTGGCCAAACCTCTTGGAATTTATCTTTCCCGGATTATCCGTACCCATTTACAGCTGGGTAGACTGGAATTGTGAGCGAAGATGACTTATTCACGGTAATCAGACTTTCACACTCGAGTCGAACAAAATCAATGTATGATCCGGAGTTATGATACAATACAGAATTTGACCGACTGACCAACAAGTGTTAAATGAAAGTTGTCGGTCAAGTATGATTTAAAGGGAATAAGAAATAGTAAAAGGGGATAATCCATATTGATTTGCGAAAGATGAACTCTTTAACCCGCTCTCAAACAATTTACCTACTTAATCAATCACATATTAATCTCTATTGATTTGTGTAATCCTGCTGGAACTTATTTCATAATCATATCTACGCTATAACACCAAGGTAGGTTAAATGAAATATGACTAGGTCTAGGTCTGCCATTTATCACCAGATGTAACCGATTTGACAATTGTTCTGACCGAAATATATCCTTCGTTTCGTCTGTTGATGAGCTGCATAGAAACAGTGTCTGGGGTAAAGATTGCATTTTACGAGATCGATCTTGACAATCAACATAAAAAAGCATTTAACTGTTTTGTCTCGTGGAATATAAATTTCAACCGCCTGAAAAACTAACATTATTCAAAGTTTTATACCGAAAGTATACATTAATTATTTTCCAAACATAATGAGCATATTTTCCAGAAAAAACTTTGACAATGATGTTTTCCTTCGTTTATTTTGTAATTGATTAATAAAATAGTGATAATTGAATATGTTTGATTTATAATCAACTAGAGGACATAGTTATATTGTCATTCTCCCGATTCATTAGCATGATAAAAGCTAAGCTTCACAAAGAATTTATAGAAACAAACATTTATGTGGATTTACATTTAGTTATTGATTCATAGATTGACGACTCCACTTCAGTGGTATAACTTCTTATAATAATCTTAGACCGAATACATAACACCAGTCGTTAATCAACATGTTTTTGTTATAAATTGGGGAAGAAGTGATATCGTTGCTTGGTTAAATAAAAAATAATAATAAGATTCACTTTTTGTTTTGCAGATGGTGTGTCTTCTGAAAATACAATCCTAAAATGTCTAATGTAAAACGACGGCATCATTCCAAGAAACATACAAAGAAGAAATCAGTAGTAGAACCATCGGAGACGCCGTACCATGGTCCTTATGGAGATCGTCCACTCTCCCACATTGGATATAGGGAAGGGCGACATTTACATCCGGGCAGATTACCAACACCATTAGGAGGTGAACGTGCTGTATCTTTACGATTATTAGATATAAGTAAAGAAACCGTGGAAAATGTTCAACACCTATCCTCGACATTAAGGAGACTTCAACTTTGTCGTCTGCAGTTACAAAAAATTCCAGGATGTCTCGTAGCAAATCTTGTCCATTTGCGGAAATTGGATTTGAGTGAAAACGATCTGGTTGACAATAGTTTTCCAGACTCTATAGCATCTTTAGAAAGTCTTGTTGAGCTACGTCTAAATAGTAATAAATTGACTAAGTTACCGGTTTTTCTGAAAAAACTGAAAAATCTATCGCGATTAGACCTAGGAAACAATAACTTGGAGACTATAGATGACATCAACAAACTACGCAAAATTCAAATATTAGTTTTAGACGGTAATAAACTATCATCTGTGATAAAAGAAATCTCTAATCTGACACAATTGGAGATATTAAGTTGCAATAACAATAGGATTACCGATATACCTCACGATGTTCGGCATTTACAATCACTCTCTGATGTTGATATATCCAACAATCGTCTTAAAGTGCTTAATCCAGAGGTATTCAAATTGCCGAAATTAGACGCATTTAATGCTAGTCAAAATAACATCAGCAAAATTCCATCGTTTTATGTTCAACTTCATCATAAGAATTGGATATCAGTTTTAGATATATCAAATAATAACTTAACAAAATTTCCAGCCCATTTACTACAGATAACAAATCAGCTTGATGTGTCCAGCAACGATATTAAAGTGCTTACATGGAACGCAATAAAGAAACTTGACCCAGGAATAGACCAGGAATTGGACGTACGAGACAATCCTATCTCATATCCCCCATTATCAGTCTGCGAAAGTGGTTTAAAAGCCGTTTGTAAATTTTTTCAAGAAACTAGAATTGATGTCAAAACGTATCAAGGAATTAAAATTTTGGTTTTAGGTTCGCATCGTAGTGGAAAGACCAGTTTGGTACAAAGTATTGTTGATCAGCAGTCCAGAGTTACCCGAGATGTTGATGAGGTATCGGCTGGTATTAATAGTTATGAAACAACCTTCGATTATGATGTGGAAGATGGGTGCCCTGGGAAACAGCTTCACCTCAATATATGGGATTTTTGTGGACACTCATTTTATAATTATCCCAATTATGTTTTTTTTGAAGAGTCGGCAATAACTATTTTGACATTCAACATGGCCAATTATCAAGACAATGATTTTTATGAATTGATTGGCGCTTGGTTTGATTGGATGATCACAAAAACTAACAAATTGGTAGTCCTTCTGGTAGCTACACATTGTGATCTCGTTCCGACTAAAAAAATTGGGTTAATATGTGATAGTGTATGTGATCAGTTAAAGTCTCACATGAATCAGGGGAGAAAGTTAATTGAAGATAAAATAAAAAAAATAGAAGAACAAATGTTTATTTCTCCAACATTGTCAGAGCAACTAAAATCATACACATTTCTTCTGCGATCCAAATTTTCAGTTCAAACAAATGTTATTGTTACTAGCGCCGCTAAGTATAAAGGTTTTGATAAATTGATCAGAGCTATCGAAAGTTTATCAAATGATAGAAAACTATTCCCACTTGTGATGCGTGTAATTCCATCATTTTGGGTAAATATAGAAAATTATTTAGAAGACAGAGGTAACTCGATGGTTGTTCCTGTTCTTTCATGGGAAGATTACATAAATGAAGTAACGGTAAAATTTGGAATGAAACATATTCTTCGTGATATTACTACTTATCTTCATGAAACGGGAAAGGTCATCTGGTTTGGACACAATAAATATTTGAAAAATTATGTATTTCTGAGACCACAATGGTTGTTTGATATTTTGAAACAGATTTACAATCATAATGCGAGTGAAATTATAACATACAACATGGGCGACCAGTTTAAATCTATAAATATTAGTCAACCGAAATTTGATCGTCTGAAGAGAGATCTGGTATCGCTAGGAATACTAGATATTGATTTAATGAAAGCATTATCAATACCATACCTTTATTGTGATAATAATCTTTCATCGTTGGTTAATAAAACTCTAAATGTGCTTGTGGAGGCTTTTGAAATAGGATACCCGGTGATAAAAAAGCCCAAAGATATGACAGTAACGTTTACAGTTGACCAAGAAAGCGATCAAAGTAAACCAAATAAGAAGTTGATTCAGTATCTTATTCCTTGGTTAAGAGGAACAGCCCAACCCGAAACGTCCAGTAAGAAATGGGAAAGCATTTCTCATAGACGATGTTTGGTAATTCACTATTCTTTCCCAAGGTATTTACCTCCTGGGCTATTTCAGATCATAAGTGTTCGATTTTATAGGAAGGAGTTTAAATTACGATATGTAGCTCATTGGGCCAATGGACTACATGCTGAACATGAGGGACATCATGTTAGCATACTTGTGGAAGCTGATGAAAAGTATAAACCAGGTGGATCCATAAAGTTATCTGTGAGAGATGATACTGATGGAGAAGACGAGGTACCAATTTCAACCATGTGGACTCTTATAATACCTCTACTTGATGAAATTGATGATCTATTGAAAGTCTACACAGGTGAGATATACTTTTGCTAATTATAATGATAACAATCAACAAAAGTTTGCTTTAATAATTTGATAATTTTAATCACCAATTACATAATGCCCCAATTGTTTCACTCTTCAGGTGTTCTGGTCGACAGATTTGTTGGCTGTCCATATTGTAAAGAACCATCGTTTGTTGGTGAATGGGCGACCCCAAAAGAGACCCAGGCCGTAAACAGTAAAGTATGTGGTTGCTGTGGTGCAGATGTCGATACTAACCATTTAGTTCAACCTAAAACGAAAACAAGAGGTAAGAGGACGATCCCTGCTTCATTCTGCGTTTATATAATATATAAGGATCATGTTAATACAGGTACCTTTCTTGGACACCTGATTATCACATTGGTTTTACGTTTTATATCACTACATGTAATGAAATATAGATAGCATTCAAATATATTAGTTTAACACACGCTGCATAGACTGGCAATGGTTTCAATTAAGAAAAAAAAATAAGCCCTTTGGATATAACCCAATAAAAATGTCACTGACTAAAGGTAACATAACATAAAATAAAATATTTTAGTAAGAATAAAACGAGTTGGTCAGTTACGACCAGAGCCACAGATGTTAGTAAGTAGGCCTAATGTAATTTCTATTTTTACAGTTATTTATTGACATTAGAATGACCCAGTTAACTTTTACCTAACGTAACTAACACTAACCAAGTTGAATATCTTACGGAGATTAAGTTTTATTATCCTGAAGTATAATTAAGTATTTATTATTTGACAATTAATTCATAATGATTACTAACGGCACTAAATTACCCGAGAGTCTTTCATTTGGCTAAGTATTTTTATGATATAGGCCAGCAGTCAAGGTTTTAGCCCATTAACTTTCAATAATGTGTGTCTATTAATTTTGCAAACATAATCATAATAAATTTACAGTTCCTTTGCTTAATTTATTTTTTATAAGTAAAGTTTAGTATATAATACAAGTTACTAACATCAGTATTTGTTCTGTTGATGCCATTTATAACTAATAGTTATTTATGAATAGATTATTCCCTTCTGTTATTTAACAGTGCGAATATTGATTATTTTTTAAAGGGAAAGTATGCCAAATTTTCATAAACAGAAACGTCGTAAATTTGTAACTGAAAATATTCATAAAATATGCCATTACATCCATGTAACCACATTATCAAACTGACTTGTTTTGAATTGTTAATTAAAAATGGAACGTGCTTATTGATCAGTTTGACCTTATTTGGGTGTTTATTCGAATTTATGAAGGCTCAATATTATTTGTTGAAACCTACAACTGCCCCTACAATATAAAATATCATGTAGTATCAAGTTGAATTGATATGCTATTCACCAGTCTTGGATTTGTTATACATGTACATGTACCTTCATGTCATACTCGCCCTTTTCTGCGAGTCCGTATATTATGTTATTTTAATTGGATTATCTTATCACATCTAATGCAGGATCCGAGTTTATCCGATTTATAAAATAGAAATAAGCCAAAATTTGCAATTTTATTAGAAAAGAGATTTGAAAAACCTTCTTAATATTTTGAATGGTGAGCAATTGAGTTCTTCTTATAATAGTATTATAATAGTTGAATAAGTGTATTACCGAAAGAGAGACATACTTTTTTCAAATGATTACGGACATTTTTGAAGTAATCAACATTTACAGAAGACAATTATTGTTCAAATATATTTGCAGCTATTTTTATATTACACTGGACTTGCTAATTAGTAAGCTTAATTCAATAGGAATGATTCTGTGGGTAAATAGGTGTTTTGGTTATCTTGAAAAATATAGGCAGTAGATTTAGATCTTAAGTAGAAAAATGTGTATCCATGATGCACATTGACAGTTTAATTTAATTTCAACAACAATTCCCATGCCGATATCTGATTTGATAAGTGCCATTGTTATTTCACCCGATTTTCTTAGTGTTAGCTGCCTCAAGCATAAAATTGTTATTAAGATAGGCGTCTTTCAGCCTTCAGAGTTAAATGTTAGTTGCTACCAGAAGATAACAAAGACTAACATGTTTATAATAATTCACAGCTTACACCAGCTCACAAAGGCTTACAATTATACTGCTACTAACAACTAACAATGGTTGAAATTATTGATACAAAACATTAATAATTTTATTTTTATATTTTTTAACCCTACATTCTACCTGCCTTTTCAGATCTACAAGTACCAAATATCAGTATCTAAATACCCCACGTCAATTTTACTGGACCACTGGTGGGACTAGGCTCTTGTTACTGTTATTACTAGGCTAATTTTATTGGGCCACTTGTTGTATTAGGGTATTGTTACTTGATCACTGGTAGGATTTTGTTACAGTACCACTGGTGTTCCTTAGCTATTGTTTATTGGTCGTTTGGTAGAACTGGGTTCTTCTTACTGTGCCACTGGTAGTACAAGGCTACTTTTACTGGACCATTGGAAGTACTAAAATATTGATGCTAGGCTACCGGTAGTATTGAGCTATTGTTACTGGGAAATGGTGGTACTAGGTTATTATTACCTGACCAATGGTACTGCTGGGGTATTGTTAATGGGTCATTACCAGTTTTACCAGCGGAACAGTAACAGAAACCTATTACTACCAGTGGCCTAGGAACAAGAGTACTAGTACAACCAATGGCCCTGTTACAAGAGCTTAGTACTTCTAGTGACCAAGTAACAATAAGCTATTACTAAAAGGGCCCAGTAACAAGAGCCTAGTACTTCAAATGACCCAGTAACTACAGCTTATTACTACCACCAGTGGACCAGTGGCCCAGTAACAATAGTCTAATACTACAAGTGGTTCAGTAACATGAGCTTAATACTACCAGTGACCCATTAACAATAACCTAATACTACACGTGGCCCAGTTACAATAGCTTTTTACTACAAGAAGTCCACTGAAAATAGGCTAGTACTACCAGTGGCCCGGGACAGTAGCCCAGTACTACCAATGATCCAGTAATAATAGCCTTCTACTATCAGTAATACGGTAACAAGAGCCCAGTAGTACAAGTGATCCAGTAACAATAAGCTAGCACCGCAACAATAGCCTAGTATACCACTGTTCCAGTAACAATAGCCTAGTATTACCAATGACCCAGTAACAATAGCCTAGTACTACTACTGTTCAAGTAACAATAGCCTAATACTACCACTGGTCTAGTAACGATAGCCTAGTACTACAAGTTGCACAGAGACATGAGCCTAGTACTAGTAAAATAATAAAGGTAATACCAGTGGTCTAGAAACAATACTTGGATATTCGATGAAGCTACCAGTAGATCAGAAGGCCCAGTTACAATACCCTGCCATTACACGAGGTCTGGCTACAATTAGTAGTAGCACTAGCACAATAAAAATACCACGGGGAGAATGTCCAGTAAGAATACCCTGGCTACCATTAACAAGTTAGTAACAATATCCCGGTACTATCATTGGCATATCCAGGTACTACCGGAGCTCCATTAACAATATAGGGATAAAACAAGTAACGAAAGTCCGGCACTATAAGAGACCTACAAATATTAGCCTGCACTGTGGTAGCATTGATCTGGTACTGCAGATATGCCGTGAGGTATTTAGGTACTGATATTTGTGAATTATTATGAGCATGTTAGTCTTTGTTATCAACGGGAAGGCGCCTTAATTTCTACTCGCGCCAATAGACACTAACAATTACATGCTAGAAACAACTAACAATAGGCGAATAGGGTGTTTATTTTGTAATATCAGATAATATATATTATGATATTGTATCAGATTATGCATCCCTGAGGCATCAAGCTAAAACGTCTCTTCATAGAAATGTGTATCTTTCACTAGGCTAAAGGTTTAATTTCCAAGTAATTTTTAATCAGAACAATTTCATGGTTCAAAATATCACAATAACATTACTTTAATTTCAGACGCCATTCTTTTAAATATCCGTAGTAAGAAAGGTAGACGGAGGGATGCTACGGTTGTGGAGCCTATATTGTCATCAAGAAGAATGTTACATAGAAAAAAGCGAGCATCGGTTCCTAACTTATCACCTGGTCGTACCATATCTAACATTTCTAACAGAAGGAAATCAACAAATGATTTTTGTTAGTTTAAGATGAAACATTATTTGAAATATTAACAGTTTAAGACTAATTTGGTACAATTTTATCATGTTATTTAAGCCGCACTTTTTCATTTGGAGTCGTACCGTTACCGAGGTGGATTTTACAAAGCTGCGAAGTGACCCGAAACAAGACAACATTGAAAGTCACCATATTATCTAAAGCAATAGTAGCTTTATGGGACATTACAGCAGTACAAGTCCCTAAGGCCTCTGTCACAGCCATTGCTATATTATGCAAAATCATTGTTAAAAAAATAAGCCTTATCTTCAAGGTTAAATGCTCCAGATATTCTACATGTTAAAACAGTTCACTTGTGGTATTTCATTGACAGATTAGAAATCCGACCTTGGAAAACTGTTGGCTGTCCATGGTAAATTGTGAAAGAATAAGATTTAATGCAATCAAACAAATTTTAACCAGAACTTTAATCTGAGAATTTATTTTAAAAAAATGCACCTTTAAAATTTGTACAACATTTGGGTCTTGGGAATTGTAATGGCATATATTGTAATTTCACTACACTTCTGAAAGTATCTTTTTACACCTCTCACATAGGAGCACCATGCCAACACCTTTTTCGCATTTAAAGGAATATTGCCCCATACAATTTAAAAACTAAACCTTCGTCAATAAGAGTATATATTACCATGACTATCTACTTTTCTATTAGTCTTCTTTAGTTTTATGGATTTATTGCGTAGTTTTATGGACCATTGCGTAGTTTCAAGGATTTATTTGATTATAGAGGGATGAAACTTTAAATTTCTTGATATTACTTGATATGAAACTCATCTGTTCCGTTTGACATTCGGAAAGCTTCATCTTAACATCCAGCCTGTTTGGAGGTGGATTTTACTATCGCTTTAATAATGTCGGTTCAAAAAACTTTCTAAGACAGAAAAAGAGAACAGTCCAGTGTTTTTTTTTCAGAAATGACTGGTTTTATCTGTTATAACGAAAATGTTATACATACTCAGAAAACAGCTTTATAATTACATGGATAACTGCAACATTACCTCAACCCTCAACAAACACAGGGACAAGTACCTTAATCCGAAAGCTCATGTGATTGTCATACATCGTATATGGCTCTACCAAATCTGTTCTCGTGATAAAGGTTCAAGGTCTGTTAAGAAAGTCATAGAAACAATGCGGGTATAGGTTCAGGTTGAAAACTCTTTGTATTTGTAAATAGAAACTTCGGCCTCTATTATTGATAAGAAAAGATAAGAGCTGATATAAATAAAGACTATGTTAGGAGGGGTTCAAAGTTGTTGCCGAATACCAACAACATGATCAAATCAATAACCCTGTTAGTGCTATTATACCCATCCATTGTTTTTGCAAGCTCAAAGAAAGGGTTTGGATTATGTGGGGCGCTGTATAAATGTGGTGATACACATGCTCTATCCTCATCAACATGGTGGTAAGTAAAACAAACGGACAAGCAGGACAATGGCATTTGGCTTTCTTTAATCGTCGTCGCATGCAGTACTACAGTATTTAATCTGTAAAGAAAAGAAATTTGAAAAGACAAAATAAAAAACAAATGTCAATGGAGCTGTGTGTGAGGTGGGTGCTTGTGTGTGAATTTAGTTGCTGACAGTTTGTAAATACCTAACATAGGTTATCGTAAAGGTGTTTAGTCGTCTTGGTTTTTACTGTACAAACCGACATTTATGAAATTTAACATTACACTATTCAGACTTATAATTCTACGTATGATTTCCATTTACAATTTACTACCGAAGTGATGACGATAAATATGATAACTGCACACAGGCATATTGATATCGACCTTGGAGACATGATGGCCTTAACTGGTGTGTCATGCAGAATATTTGGAGAACCGGACGACGGAAATTAAAATAAAACTGAAACAAATATTTAAAGTACTGTATAGCATGTTTTTTTTCAGGTAATATTGTTATTTTAATTGAAATGTTAAAATATATTTGACAGGTACAATTGGCATGATAACTTCAATAAAGACACGCTGTATCATTGTTCAAAACGATTTAGAGGCGAATACATACCAATGGTACACAAGGAAAAAGATGTGCACAATTTTAATCCTCCCAGTAACGCCAAGCATATTCTAGGCTTTAATGAGCCCAACGTATGGATAAATGGACATTTCGAATTATCACCTGAAAGGGCTGCTGAACTCTGGCCACAAATTGAGCAAAAGGCACATGGAAAGATTTTAGTATCTCCTGCTCCAACTAGTTGTGATAATTTTCCCAATTCATGTTATTCTTGGTTCGATCGATTCTTTAAAGCTTGTCATAATTGTCGTGTAGATAGATTAGCTTTACATTCTTATAATTGTCAACCAAACCAAATTATGGATATGATTAATACGTTTTACCACAGATATAATAGACAGATTTGGCTAACAGAGTTTGCCTGTTATCATGCAAAGAATGCTGATGATAATGTTAATTTCTTGAAGCAAATTTTACCTCGTCTTGAAAGTTCACCCTTCGTAGAAAAATATGCCTGGTTCTGCACCCGGGAAAAGCCAGGCTATTCACATGAAAACTGGAATTTATTGAACCAAGGGTCCCCAACTCTTAGTAAAGTAGGACAATATTATAATTCACATTAAATATAAATATCAAAACGCTCATTGTTATTCATCAGTTTACAAAACAAAAGAGACACTTTCAAAGTGAAGATGTAAAATATCGATTGTCAAACTTCAGCAAATGCTGCCATGGCCATAAATACATGAAGGCAAATTGGATAAAATCCTCATATCGAACTTAATATCTGCACATTTGATGTCTTCGGCAGAGGTGCGTTACCCTTTGCCTTCTGAAGTGTCGCAATTATTTAACCTAAAACACCACTTTTGCCTTAAAGAAAAACACATTCCATCAGATTGTCTTCAACAAGTATGTATAACAAGTGGTTGCCTAGCAAGATACGCCCACTTTAAAATATATTTTCTGTTTTAACACAGGCAGAAACTCTTACATTATTTAGGTCTAATTAAATTTTTCATCAATATAAATGTTCACACCAAATTTGATTCAAATCAGATGAAAACTGTATTGTCTATCGCAATCACAAGCCGCGTTTTGACTAAGTCAAGTGCAATAACTCAAAAACAGTATATCGAAATGTCAATTTCGAACTTGACCAAGATGACATCAACTTCAATGAACACACCAAATTTCATTCCCATCAGATGAAAACTGTTGTCTCTATCGTGTTCACATGTCTATTTCGACGCAATTTGACTTAGTCAAGGCCAATAACTCAAAAAACGTTCACCCAAAAATCGTCACGATCAAACTTGTCCAAGATTTCATCAATATAAATGATAACACCAAATTTCATTCAAATCAAATGGAAATTGTGATCTCTACTGCGTTCACAAGCCAATTTTGAGGCGTTTTGACTAAGTGAAGTGCCTTGTCCAAGATCTCATCAATATAAATGATCACAGCAAGTTTCATTCAAATCTGATGAAAACTGTTGTCTCTATCGCGTTCACAAGTCAATTTTGACGCGTTTTGGCTAAGTCAAGTGCAATAATTCAAAAACCATTCATCGAAAAATCGCCAATTTCGAACTTGTCCAAGATCTCATCAATATTAATGATCACAGAAAGTTTCATTTAAATCCGATGAAAACTGTAGTCTCTATCGCGTTCACAAACCAATTTTGACGCGCTTTTACTAAGTCAAGTGCAATAACTCAAAAACCTTTCATCGAAAAATTGCCAATTTCGAACTTGTCCGAGATCTCATCAATAAAAATGATCACAGCAAGTTTCATTCAAATCCGACAAAAACTGTAGCCTCTAGCGTTCACCAGCAATTGTGGACGGACGGACCGACGGACGGACGAACGGGCGGGCAGGGGTGACGACAATATACGACCACATTATAATGTGGGCGTATAAAAATGAGTGGTAGTCTGGTGCCTCCCAATGGGAGGGAACTGCTTTTAAATTGCTTGATGTACAGACTCGGACCACAAAAACATTTTATGTTAATGATTGTATTTAGTCCGATCTATATAGTGGTTTACTTTCATTTTGTTTACCTAAATATTTTCATGGTCATACGAAATTGAAATTTTGTACAGAAACCAAATATTGGCTAGGCTTTCATGTGACATGTAGGAAAGTTTTCAAAGGGATTTCTGGAAAAAGTCATGGAAGATTAAAGGGATAATAGACGTTAGAATACACTCGTCCTACGGCTTATATTTGTGTTTCATATTGACTATTAGTTAAATAAGTATGCATCCCACACTTTACCAAATTTTAAAAAGCCATTATAAAAATATATTCGGAATTTTAAAAAAAAGTGAGCCAGCGACGATTCCATTCAGTTTGAGAATAAAAGCGTCTGGTAAATCAACGCTAAAACATCATTGTGGAATTCAACAGTAGGGGTCAAGGACGCGTGAAAACTCACTTGTTAGAGTTACTTCCCTTTATATTTACACGATTTGAAATTCGCTTGATGGATGGCTCAAGCGTTTTATGATTAACTACTTTATTTTGGGGATTTATCGGATTTTAGAGGGATTTTGATGTATAGGTAAGTCCACTGGTGGATATATACTGTTATTGTCCAAATTTGAGTGAACTTAAAATTTTTATGTTCGTTCTAACGCCTATTATCCCTTTAAATTACGTGATTTAACATTGAAACAGGTGGCAAATGAATTGGTGGATCAAGTCCTTAGTAGGCCTACTTTCGGACAACGCCTCTGAAATGATATTGGACTTAGTCACGAATTTAGTCAGTTCTATTTTTAGAAATCCTCTTTCTCCCTTCTTTTGGGGGTTTTTGCGTGCCCATTTTTGAATAATTTTTTGTCTAGATTTGGAATTTGATATCTGAAATTACATTTTCTTTCAGAATTTCTGAGATAATGAGAAATTTAATTAGCGGAAGGTTATTTCTAAAAAAAAAAGTGATTTTGTGTGCAGTGACATTCAAGCGGATGCTGATGAAATGCAGTGGTTTAACTTTCATTTTGACTAGTTCAAAATGTTCATGGTCATGCTTTATTGAATTTTTGTCCACAAACCAAGACAAGTAATCGCCAACTTTCATGAGAAAGATTGGAAAGTTTTCAACGAGATTTCTGAAAAAAGTTATATTGTGGTAGAATTTGCTGTGTGATTATGCACACGGCTCTCCGTGTATCTAGTACAGTTGCTACGAATAGTACCCGAAGGACGCTACGTAACTAACAACAATATAACTTCACCCACTTCTACATGTAAACAACGTATACTACTTTGGTTCTCGCTAAAGTGACATACTTTGTAGAAGGTAAGGAATTTCCATTCCTACTACAACTGGCGTCGCCGATAAACTAGGGGGCCTTAGTTTATTAATTGAAAGAAAAAGCATTATTTTGACATGTTGGCGTATATCACGGTCCATTTTGTTGATAGGCTGTGATTTGGTCGAAATAGTGCGTTGAATTTTACTTGCTTTCTGTCTTTAACTGAAGGTTCTGGTTGCTATTTATTGCATTCAGTTATTAAATAAATCACCAATTCGAGAATTAACACATTTCATTACATCAATTTTGCATTTAATTTATTAAATAAAACTATAAAGTATAAATCAAGATTTCTTTTTTTTTTACTTCATGATGGCCACGAAGGGAGTAATTGATATGCAAATTAAAACTCTGCCAAATGTTGGGGAACAAAAAGCCAATCGCATACTAGTAATTGCTTTGTGTGAAACACGTCTTGGTTTAATCAATTTCAAGGGTTTGGCTGAGGTCACTGGGATTGTTGTTTCAACATGGCAGAAATGGGCAAGAGAAGGTAGAATCACTCTCGGTCCACTTGCTGATACCAGTGCTGAGACTGAGTCTATCTTTGAGATCTCACAGGGTGCTCCTACTAATGCCGATATTGCACAACAGCTAGCTGCTCAAGCTAAGCAGTTTGACCTCTTGCTCCACACGCTAAATGACCATAAGTAACAGTTTTCGGTCATTAATAAAACACTTGCAGAGCACCATAGGCTGTTAGCAACAATTGTTAGTCGCCTGTCGCTGGTTCCACCGGTTGATCCATCATTTGTATCTTCGACTCCGCTGAAAGATGTAGATCCATTAAAGACAATTCCATCAAAGGATCATGTAATAGAGAGCATAATGTCTCTTATTCCTGGACGAAAATATGGTATATCACAGGAGAGGGATGTCAAGCCTAAGTTTAACCCCCATCCCCCTGATACGAAATATGTTTGTGGATCCAGGGGGTCAACAGACAAGCCTAGATTCAAGGAAGATGTGGATGACGTTTTGCCCCTCTCGGTGAAGACTACTTCACCTGTCAATGTTGACAAAGGCTTTGGACAGAGGAATTGGGCTAAGGGCTATTCTACATCTGAATTGTGGAATCTACAACAAGCTGATAAGGATATCGGTACTATTCTTACGTGGTTGCACCATTCTTCCACTCCCAACAATGAAGAGTTGAGATTACATTCTCCAACAGTTCGATCGCTGTGGCTGTTGAAAAGGCAGTTACATATAAAAGATGGTGTTCTATATTTTCAATGGGATGATGATGAGAGCTCAAGATGCTGACCGCCATCACTTCGACAAGACGCGATGCATCTGTGCCATAATGCAAAAGTATCTGGTCATTTGGGAAGTGACAAGACATGCTTCTTTTAAAACAGCACTTTTATTGGCATGGAATCGCTCTGGATTGTAAACTATATGTACAGTCTTGTCGTATATGTAACATGTACAAGAAATACAGTAAATATGTTTCATTCTGGGATTCCAATGGAAAGGATTCACCTTGACATTCTTGGTCCGTTTCAGGAGAGCAATCAGGGCAACCGTTACATCCTGATGATGATAGACCAATTCACTAAATGGGTCGAGATGGCAGCGCAACCTGATCAAACTACTCGAGCTGTCGCTGAAAACTTCCTGCTTCATTTCATTGTGACGTTTGGATGTTCTTTGGAAGTCTTGATCAGGGAAGGAAGTTCCTTGTTCCAGGAGATGTGTGATGTCCTGGGGGTGGCCAAAACAAGAACTACCCCATACCATTCAAGCTCCAATGGTCAGGTTGAGCGGTATAACCGGATTGTCCTCCAGATGGTTCGTTGCTATCTGGAAAAGAAAAATAAAGATTGGGACAAACATCTCCCTTTGTTAGCAATGTCACTTCATTCTATGGTGAATAGGAGTACTGGTTACCCACCTAATATGCTAATGCTCGGCAGAGAGATCTTTCTTTCAGCTGATCTGATATTTGGTTCAGTTGTCGCGAACACTGCACCTTTATCTACTGATGCATGGGTTCACCAGCAGAAGACGCTTCATGAGCAGGTCGGGAACATCAAAAGAAGACTTATGACTTACGAACCTCCGAGCAGAGATACAATCCTGGAGATGTTGTGTATTTACCAGACTCGTTAACAAAGATCGGAAAGAGAGATCAGTATTTTCATCATGATCGAATCAAGCGAGGTCATGATCGAGATCTTCCTCTTTGGATACTGAGAAAACGACATCAGCTTCTCAATCTAACTGAACCACTGCCTAGAGATCACGAACCACCAGAAGAAGATCTATATTCTCAGTCTGGTTCTGATGTAGGAGATCAATCTCTGCTATATGGGTTTGACAATGAAGAAACTGAGGATGCTACCTCATGTAATTCTGATCTGGATGTTTGTGGAGGTGGTGACTTGGTTGATGCCTCTTCTCTTGCCACAGAAGATTCCCTGAAAAACAATCAAGCGTCTAAGCCGCTTCAAAGATTACATTTGAGGTTCAGAAAAAACAAAAAACAAAAAAAAAAATCATAAATTTTTCATTTTACATAATTGTAAATAGGCATGAATTTGCTAACACTCACTTGCACTTTTGGGTTTTGGTTCATATCTGCACTTGCCATTCTTTGGCTAAAATGTCCTCTTCTGGTTTCAGATGAGCTCTAGTTCAAGCAATTATGAAACCGCTTCTGAGTACCTTACCGATGCACATTCTGACGAGGAATACATCACTCTGGATGAGTATGAAATGGAAGGGAAATCATCCCAACAGATCCATTCTAGATGTCGGTGTCCGATTGGTACCAAAAGATTTGGCCATCTACAGAGGCATGTACTGATCCGGCACCGTCCATGGTACGTCTCTGCATTTACAGCTTGTTTGACATGTCAGAGGCAGGAAGCTTCAGCATGTTTTATTCATGCCCGCCATCAAGGACATACTGGAGGATCAGGATTTAATGACGCTCAGTTACTGAACTGGGTCCAACTGGTGATTGGTTTGCTCACCTTTTTGAAGGACCAATTTCTCCTGGCTTCCCTTTGTTGAATTACACTATTACCAACAATCTGTAAAAATACTCAACAACAAGGGCAATCAGCTTTTGCTATTGAGGAGAGGATGTTACTGAGGGAAGCATCAATGGTGACTGGAATATCCCTAACTTCATTTGATATCAGCCCACCACAGTCTGCTTTGTCATTGCTTCGTTGGCGAGTCCTCTGTTTATTGTTTTTGCAATTGCCAAGGTCCATACTGAATAAGTGACGGATTTCTGTGAAGGCATCTCATCTTCACCAGCATCATCTCGGAACCTACTGAATCATTTTCAGACTCTCACTTCCTTCTAGATCAAGTCCTGAATAAGGAATCTAACATCGTTCCAGGAAGTCGACGAAGGTGGACTACTTTATGCTGTAGCGAATTATGTTTATCCAAAGACCTGGAAGAACTGTGATAAACAAGCAGATCCAAGGTCCTTCGAAGCTTTGGGCTACATCTTCGTCTGGTAGAAAGACAGTACTGTATTTATGACCTAAGACAGCCCGAGAAATACCTCAAGCATGAGGGATGTGTTGCTCTTGGTGAGATTGGTATTCTGATAGGGGAGGGAAGCAGGAAGCTCAAGAGCATTTCCTCAGAAAGGTGTTGTCTCTGGCCAATGGGAAGACCATTATTTTACATTGCAGGGATAGCGGGAATGGAAAGGTATCTGACTTGGTGTTTAATGTTTTATGTGAATTTGGTTTAGCATCAGCCAGGATCCACCGCCACTGTTTCTCTGGGAGTCTTAAAGAATTCCTGCGATGGTCTCATGCTTTTCCTAACTGCTCTTTTGGCATACCACTAAAACCTTGCAGCAGGCTTCCGCTATTCAAGCCTTGGACATATGTGACCTTCATCACTTCCTTTTGGAATATGACTCCCCGTATCTTGGTAAGAGTTGTTCCACAACGAAGGATGTTGCAAAGCAATTTGCCAAACGAAGAAATATTCCAACAACCATTGTATCCCAGTTGGCGATCCGTAATCTGACCAAGCCATATAACATCTCTGAGCCAACATTCATGCTGTAAATCTGGAACAATTATCTGTATATAAATGTACATTATGTGTTTACTGTTGTAGATATTTTTCTGAATGTGATTGTGAGTAACACGTGTCACTGTAAATAGAACTCTTTCAAAATGGAGGCGAATGTGGTAGAATTTGCTTTGTGATTATGCACACGGCTCTCCGTGTATCTAGTACCGTTGCTACGAATAGTACCAGAAGGACGCTACGTAACTAACAACAATGTAACTTCACTTCGATTCCTAACTTCTACATGTAAACAACGTATACTAATTTGGTTCTCGCTAAAGTGATATACTTTGTAGAATCGAGTCAAGGTAAGGAATTTCCATTCCTACTACAATATTTCGTAATTAAACATGAAAACTGGTGGCAAATGAATTAGCGGTCCGAGTCCATATTATAAAATTAATTATTTTGAGTAAAGAATGTATATAAATCAACGAGTTTAGCTTCTTTATAACACGGCTCTCCATGTATCTAGTACCGTTGCTACGAAGAGTACCGGAAGGACGCTACGTAACTAACAACAATGTAACTTCACTTCGATTCCTAACTTCAATATTTCGTAATTAAACATGAAAACTGGTGGCAAATGAATTAGCGGTCCGAGTCCATATTATAAAATTAATTATTTTGAGTAAAGAATTTATATAAATCAACGAGTTTAGCTTCTTTATAACACGGCTCTCCGTGTATCTAGTACCGTTGCTACGAAGAGTACCGGAAGGACGTTACGTAACTAAAAACAATGTAACTTCACTTCGATTCCTAACTTCTACATGTAAACAACGTATACTAATTTGGTTCTCGCTAAAGTGATATACTTTGTAGAATCGAGTCAAGGTAAGGAATTTCCATTCCAACTACAATATTTCGTAATTAAACATGAAAACTAGTGGCAAATGAATTAGCGGTCCGAGTCCATATTATAAAATTAATTATTTTGAGTAAAGAATTTATATAAATCAACGAGTTTAGCTTCTTTATAACACGGCT
The DNA here is from genome assembly GCA_030562195.1 of Nipponacmea schrenckii. Classification (NCBI taxonomy): domain Eukaryota; kingdom Metazoa; phylum Mollusca; class Gastropoda; family Lottiidae; genus Nipponacmea; species Nipponacmea schrenckii. The sequence goes on from JAUJPP010000012.1 coordinate 5,492,139, forward strand.
CTCCGTGTATCTAGTACCGTTGCTACGAAGAGTGCCGGAAGAACGCTACGTAACTAACAACAATGTAACTTCACTTCGATTCCTAACTTCTACATGTAAACAACGTATACTATTTTGGTTCTCGCTAAAGTGATATACTTTGTAGAATCGAGTCAAGGTAAGGAATTTCCATTCCTACTACAATATTTCGTAATTAAACATGAAAACTAGTGGCAAATGAATTAGCGGTCCGAGTCCATATAATAAAATTAATTATTTTGAGTAAAGAATTTATATAAATCAACGAGTTTAGCTTCTTTATAACACGGCTCTCCGTGTATCTAGTACCGTTGCTACGAAGAGTACCGGAAGGACGTTACGTAACTAAAAACAATGTAACTTCACTTCGATTCCTAACTTCTACATGTAAACAACGTATACTAATTTGGTTCTCGCTAAAGTGATATACTTTGTAGAATCGAGTCAAGGTAAGGAATTTCCATTCCAACTACAATATTTCGTAATTAAACATGAAAACTAGTGGCAAATGAATTAGCGGTCCGAGTCCATATTATAAAATTAATTATTTTGAGTAAAGAATTTATATAAATCAACGAGTTTAGCTTCTTTATAAAGGATATGTGAAAAGAAATATGAAAATCGTTGAATTTGATCAAAAGCATTTATTTTTAAAAGTAAACTAACATATCTATCAATTCCAACAAATTTTTTTTTTTCAAAAAACGTTTAGAGTAGAAAAAAAGGCTTTCAAAGTAGGCTTCTTTAGCATGAGTCGAACGTTAATGAGCTAGGCGATCACGTGACCGCATGACGTCAGAGATGCCCAACTAAAATAAAAACAAATGGAGAACTAAGCCTAGCTAATATTATTATAACCTTCGGGAGTTTAGCGCTTTAATTTCTGATCATATGTGGGCAATGGAGGATTTATCAGCTGGTATAGAGTCATTAGAAATTAAGCCATATCAATTCGAACCATTAAAACGCTCCATATCTGACGAAACTGCCAAGCTTTCAGACTCCCCCAGTCGGATTCTTCCGATCCATCAGAACTTGACACAGATACGGAAGAAGAGGATGATCCCCGTCTTGGAAATACGACATGGTAGGCAAAAACTTTTCACAAACTTTTTTAAAATTTGGGTCTCTCAACAATAAAATTGATCGGAAGAGGCCTTTGCTGATTCAAATTCGTAGTAGGCCTATAGGTTTTTTTTTTTTTATCTTCATTACGACAGTTGCCGTTCAGTGCAGTGGCTAAAAACCACGTCGTGGTAAATATAATTAGGCTAGGCCTTGTTGCGATTTTCATAAAATTTTGAAGTTAGAAGAGTACAGTCGGCATTTTCATGGGTTGATTTTGATCTTGAATATTTGTAAAGAGCCTTCAGAAGTACCAGAAATGTAGGCCTACGTAAATTGCATCAGGCATATTCGAAATTTCTCCTTTGGCTTTACTGCCTTTAGGATAATTTGAATAGGCCTACTAGGCTACCGTTTTCACACCTAGCTGGCACTTTTAAAATCAAATCATTGTAATATTGCAGTGGAAATCTCGACTAGGCTTATATAGCGGGATAATTGCTTTCGTTTGCAATCTGCGTGTGTGTGCTGTTGTGTGCTAATATAAAATGTTACCACGCTGTGGAAAAGAGCCACTGCCACAAATAAATGGCGTTACATAATTTGTTCTAAAATGGGGAACTCGCCACTAAAGTCTTTAAAAGATCTTATTCACATCCCACAATTTTGTTTCGGGACATGTTATACATTATTTAAAGAGGCATAAGTGAATAATTTTCTGGAGAAACTGTAATTTAGAGCCGAATTTATCATTATGGACGTAGGCCTTTTTCTCACTGATAGGCCGAGGAGGGTCTAGTGTTGCAGTGTAGTGATCAAAACGAAATTCAGAAAAATGAAAACGATGGATCGTTTAGATTAGCTTAGGCCGAATATAATTGAATTATGTTTCTTTTTTCCCCTAGGTGTTCATGTGGCATGTGGCATCGTCTGCAAAATGATCGGAACACAGCCTGGAATATTTAGTGGGGGAAAAATTCTTCCGCTTCAGTTTGACAATCCAAGTTTTCACAAGATGTTCATCTTTAGGAAAGCGGAACATATGAACACCAGAGCCCTTTCCTCCGCGATTATTACAGCCATAGGCCACACACTGCGGCATAACGTCAATGTAAACAATATGGCGGGTGAATTAGATTGGGCATCTCTGACGTCATTTACAAAAGGTCACGGAAACGACCTTTCATTTTTGCATATTTCAGACCTGTGTTTTTAAAAGGATTTTTAGCTATTTTAGAATTATTTCTAATTTTTTTATTGGTTGCAATCGATAGATGAATGATTTTACTTTTCAAATAGGTGGTTTCAAGCCTTTTTTGAAAATCTCTTCACATATCCTTTTATAACACGGCTCTCCGTGTATCTAGTACCGTTGCTACGAAGAGTGCCGGAAGAACGCTACGTAACTAACAACAATGTAACTTCACTTCGATTCCTAACTTCTACATGTAAACAACGTATACTATTTTGGTTCTCGCTAAAGTGATATACTTTGTAGAATCGAGTCAAGGTAAGGAATTTCCATTCCTACTACAATATTTCGTAATTAAACATGAAAACTAGTGGCAAATGAATTAGCGGTCCGAGTCCATATAATAAAATTAATTATTTTGAGTAAAGAATTTATATAAATCAACGAGTTTAGCTTCTTTATAACACGGCTCTCCGTGTATCTAGTACCGTTGCTACGAAGAGTACCGGAAGGACGCTACGTAACTAACAACAATGTAACTTCACTTCGATTCCTAACTTCAATATTTCGTAATTAAACATGAAAACTGGTGGCAAATGAATTAACTGTCCGAGTCCATATTATAAAATTAATTATTTTGAGTAAAGAATTTATATAGATCAACGAGTTTAGCTTCTTTATAACATAGTCCGACCAGACGGATACGTTTGTATATCTTATTGTATCTAAGCAGACTATGGAAGTTGTAAGAATTGTGTCTGTGATTTGCCCATTTGCCGAATTGTTTTTAACCTTGACAGTATGTCAGCCGAAAAATAGAAACTTATAAGAGGTGTGGTCATCTTGCTTTCGCCAAACGGGTAATGAATAAGGCTGATGACTTTCCCATTTCGCCCTTGTATGATAACAGCCTTGTCCAGTATTCGAACCCGGAACAAGCACACTTAAAAGGGGTGGAATGGGAAAGGGGTGAAATGACAAGGGGCAAAGTCGAAAGAGGCGAAAAGGGCAAGGGGTGAACTGAAAAAGAGGTGAAATGGGAAAGGTGCAAAAAGTGAAAGGGGCGTACTGGGAAGGGGTGGAATGGAAAAGCTGCGAAATGGGAGGATTTTGGGGTCGAAGTGGGAAGGGGCGATATGGGAAGACACTACTTGGAAATTTTAAAATGGCGCTAACTGAAACACAGAATTCACTTGACAAGTTGAATGAAGAGGTTTTAAAAATCTGAGTGAAGAAAAAGATATAATCGACGACGTTATTGAAGCCGGAGAGGTATTTGCTGTAATTATTAGCACCCTATATTGAATGAATATGTATCTGAATAACAGCTCTCCATCAACGGACAGATAGGCAGAGAGAGATTAAAGGAACACAGAATTGTGTGACGTGGAAGAGAGTTCACTGGACAAGGGATGAAGTAGAGAGATCGGGGTGGGTGAAGTGGACTGAGGGCATTTTCTTATATTGAGAGGTACTCGATGTACACCCGTGCAATGCTTCGAATTACAGGACTTCGAAGACTTCTAAAGGATTTGATACATATTTAATACACTCAAACAAAAAAAAATTATATTTGATTTGAAAAAAATTCATAAAGAGTCTCAATGGTCAAAAAAAAAAATGACAAATTTAAATCGTATAGAATACGTCCCTTATACATAACGAATATAAAACGAAAATATTTATAAAATTTAATTAGTAACGTTTTATAAAGGGGAGTAATAAACTACATTTGTATTTGTCATTTTCATTTGACCATTGAGAGGCTTTATGAATTTTTTCAAAACCCAATTTAAATCGTTTAAGTTAATTGTTCGTTAGAAGTAAATAATCCTTTATAAGTCATAGGAGTACTGTAATTCGAAGCATGGAGGTACATCTCAATATAAAAGAACACCCCTGTCCACTTAACTATCTCTATGTGAAACAGTAACACCCCAATCCTCTCTCTTTCCTTCAGCCCCTGTCCACTTTAGCGAACTTTCTTCCACACTACGCCAGTCAGTGTTCCCTTAATAAAGGATCTTAAACTCGTGCTTATGTAATATGAAATTTATGAAATGAGTTGACAGATTAAATATTACCCGAGCCTTTGTTTAAGATTTTTTTTACCACACAACTATCGATAAACGCATATTTAGTTTACTTGTTTCAATGAATGAATGGCTTTCATTTTGACGTCAGCCTCTTTGTGCCTGCTTAAAATATCATTGCGCGTAAGAAATAAGATACAGAAAATAAACAGTACTTCTTTATTTCACATGGATATCAGAATAGAATAGAATATTTATTTATTATAGTGACGTGTAATAACAATGCTATATACATATAGTATAAATAGTACAAAATACACCCGACCCGTTGGGTCTATAAGTCCCTTTCAGGTTTATAAATAAGTATTTCATCTTTTCACGTATTTCAAAATTGAAACAAAGTTTGAGGGAAAAAAAACGAAATTACGAGGAAAAGAGACAAATTGTCAATAATCAGATCATGCATATAGCACTCTGCGTCGATGGAAAGCGCTCATAGTATATTTAGCAAGTTTTCTCGGATAGTTCGTCAACAGAAAGATCAATTTTTCGTCATCTGTCATGTTATGTGTGCCATTGTTATGATATATATCACTAAAGGTATTTTCTCGCAAGGCATCGAATGACGAGCAATTTAGTACAAAATGGTACTTTGTCCTCAGTCGAGTTAGAGTCGCAAAATTGGCATATACGTTCATTTGGCTGTTAACCGACATATCTACCAGTCTCTATTCTTAAAGGTAGAATTCCACATCTGAGTTGTGCCAGACAGGACCGTTCACTTTTGTTTAAATTGAGTTTTACATATTGTTCAAGTCCGAAGTTCGCCTTTAATTTCACATAAGTTCTTAACTTTGGAGTCTTCGAAACGCTATATTGCCATATAGAATTATAATAGTCCTGCAGAACACGTTCGAACATTATCATATTGATAACATCTTTGCGATCAAAATATTCCACCATTCCAAGTTTAGTGAGTATGTATTTTAAATCAGAACACCAATTATTTCTGCATTTATCGTGGTCGTAGTTACAAGCTTATTTAGTAATGCGATTGTCATCACATTGAACAAATCTATTCCAGAGACGCACCATATTAATCCAGTGTCTGTAGTGGCATGGAATCCATCCTATATCTCCATAGATACCAAGAAGAGGCGCAAAACGATGAACTCATAGAAAGTAGCGTATAGATCTGTTTTGAATGTTCTTAATCGCTTGAAATTTTTTACTTCCCCAAACGCCGGATGAGTAGTCTAATATTGGTACAACGCGCGAGTAAAAAAGTTTTTCAAACGAGTTAATTCCAATCTCTTTAAGTGAGTGAATGTTCGAAATGATCTACACAGTGCTCTCCCGGCTCCTTTTGACAGTGCTTCGGTAGTTGCAGTGAAATTCCCATTATATGTAAATATAACACCTAAGTATTTATATTGGTCAAAAACAGGGAGATGGTTTCTTCCGACCATAAAGCTGAAGTCAGTCCGTTTACATCTCGACTTTCTAAAGTGAACACATTTTGATTTGTTAGTGTTTATTAAAACTTTCCAACGTTTGCACCAATTATCATGTTTGTCCAACAGTAGTTGTAAGTCTTCTACACATTTGGCCATTAAAGCTATATCATCAGCATAAAGTAACGCCGATAAATTTCGGCCCGAGAGTTCCACTCCGATATTAAGCTCATTTAGCTCCGATACGAGATCATTCACGAAAATTGAGAATAATGTTGGCGATAAATTGTCACCCGGAAGTGCAGCTGAACCAGTCAGTCAGTTTTCCATTCAATTTAATACAAGATTCGGAACTGTGGTAAATGTTTTTAATAGAATTGCAAATTTTTCCGTCAATATTATTTCGCAAAAGTATATAAAGCATCATCTCTCTTTCAGCAAAATCAAAGCATTTCCTTAAGTCGATGAAGGCCACAAAAAGTTTATCGTTGTTCCTGATTGCACTATTCGACGTGAAAATATGGTCTTCACATGACCGGTTTCTTCTGAAACCGTTTTGTTCGTCTACCAATATTTCATTATCTTCCAGGTAAGTCGTGATCCTCTTATTGATGAAAGAACTGTATAATTTACTGGTACACGAGAGCAAACTTACACCTCTGTAGTTCATCGGATCTCTAGCGTCTGTATTGTGATCTTTTAAGATGGGACAAATAATATACTTTCTACAGATTGACGGAATAATACTAGTATCAAGTATACACTGGAATAGTTTATGTAAAGTGTCGATGATTACGGGGTTCTTTAACACAATATACGGAATTTGATCATAGCCACTTGCTGAACGGTTTTTTGCGTGCATAATAATGCTACTGATTTCTTCTCGTGTTATATTAATGATGATAACTTCATTCGTCTCATACGATGGATCTTCCATATTTTGTTCTAGCAAGACTTTGTGCACTTTTGTTTGGTTATAATGATTGGTATCGAACTGGTCACTATTTCCACTGTTATCACTGTTATTCAAGTTGAAAAAATCAGTTCGCCACTTTTCTAGAATATCTGCTTCGTTTCGTACCGAATGTCCGTTATCGTCAATTATCTCCATCGGAATAGAAGTATCTCTCTATGGTCCGAGTTTACTTATTTTATCCAAAAATTCATTCGGATTACTCACGGCTATCGTTTCTGTGTTCACGTTCCGTTTTTCTCAGCCATTTGTCGAATTTGTTTCGTGCATCCGCATATTGGTTTCTTAGTGTTGTTTTTGTGTGTCTATTCCCATTACACTTAAGAAAAACCTTCTCCTTTGAATGCATGTTATTCCACGCTTCAGTTAGTGCGCCATTCCAGTACGGTTTAAAGTGTTTAAAACGTTTTTTTGAAGAAATTGAGGCTGATTTCGGAATCGTTTCATTCATTTCGGCGATAATTGTATTGCACAATTCACTATATATCGTGTCAATATTTTCTTGTGTTTCTCTATTTCACTCTATCTGATCAATAATATTTACAATTGCAAGTCGTCTCATTTCACTTGTCATAAAATCGCCCGGTATCCTATCTAGCCTAAAGCGTGGATGGTTAAACGACGGATCAATGGGCTGTACCTCCATATCGATTCACGGAAGGATAGTTTAAGAATACATTTAATCATTGAATGGTCTGGCAGTTTTGACCTTTGACCAAGTAAGGGTTTTTGATTATATATGTCAACAATGTTCTTTATTGGGATAACCTGAAAGTTACTATAATTTTTGAACGAGTCGTGTGTTACGCAAAAATAATCGACAACGGCTCTATCTTTGCTTGAAATGGACGTAAAATTGTCATTTTCGGGAAATCGCCCATTTAACTCCTGTTATAAAAATTAATTAAATAATTAATAAAAAAAAATCTTATCCGCCATACTTGTTTCAAACTTAAAACAAGTGTGGCGTCTGACTCTCCCATCAAAACCTAAAATCTGGTCACGCATCGCTTCACTCGGACTCGATATAGACAACTGTGAATTTCGCTGTCGTGACATTATTTATACATGGTACATGGCACTTGAATACTGTGGATGATACAGCAGAGATTTTTGGCAAAAATGTTTCATTAAACATTACTACTTCCGGTCACTACTGCATACCTATTTGTCCTGTTGCAGATGAAATTCCTGTAGAAAACGTATGTGTAGCACGTTTAAGCCTTGAAAAACCAGAAGATCAACATAAAATCTTGCTCATCCCCCTGAAAAGAAATTCATTGACCTGTTGAAAGATGCTGGATCTTGGCGTGAAGAGTTTAAAGAAGATTTATCGCAAATTTATGAGCGATGTGATATTTGCAAACAATTTGCTACTACACCAGCCCGGCCTGTAGTAGCACTCCCTATGGCGTAGGAATTTAATGAGATGGTGGCTATTGATTTAAAGAGTTGGCGAGGAAAACAAATCTTGCATATTATTGACATGTGGTCCAGATATACCGTGTCAACAGTAAACATCCCAAAGACATAATACAGCCATTGATGAAAAATTGGATCGCTGTTTTTGGTGTAATGGGGGCGATTTTGAATGATAATGGTGGAGAGTTTTCCAATCAAGAAATAAGAGAAGTAGCGTCCATCCTTGATGTCAGATTACTTACCACAGCAGGAGAGAGTCCTTTTCAAAATGGACTTTGTGAACGGGTCCATTCGGTCACTGATGCCATGTTAGCCAAACTGGAAGCAGATTACAGAAAAACTGATATTCGTGTATTGTTGTGCTGGGCGAATATTGCACGAAATACACTGAATATGTGGAGTGGCTACAGCAGTCATCAATTGGTATTTGGGCTGAATCCTAATCTCCCTAATGTAATGAAAGAAACACCAGCATTACATGGAACCACAACAAGTGAAACATTCGCAGAACATTTAAATGTCCTACACAGTGCTCGTAGAGCCTTCATACAGACAGAAGCAGATGAAAGAATAAGAAGAGCTTTAAGAAGTAAAGTTAGAGTTTCAGAACAGAGTTATTCAAATGGTGATAGGGTATTTTACAAAAGAGATGGAAGTAATAGATGGTTAGGGCCTGGTAAAGTGGTTTTCCAGGATAGGAAAGTCATATTCATACGTCATGGTGGTGTTTTTGTGCGAGTCTCCCCAAACAAAGTTAAAAAGGCAAATAATCCATTTGACATTAATAATGATGATGATTTATTTGAAATCAGCAATGACAAGTCTCCAAATAATCATCCAACTACTACTGAAGAAGAAATTGGTAAAGATGCAGTATTAACTGAACCAGCGATACAGAATCAAAAGTTAAAAGCAGGGAACAAAATTAGATACAGAACAGAAGAAAGTGACGAATGGACACATGCTGAAGTAATAGGAAGAGCTGGTAAAGCTACTGGAAGACATAGATTTTGGTACAATATTAGAGATAAAGACAGAATTGGGGACGATGCAGTGAAGAGTATTGATTTAGAACAAACTGAGTGGCAACAGAATGAAGAAGAACACGAAGAAGTGAACAGTGTTGAAGAAATCGAGAAAGCTAAAATGACTGAGTTAGAGAAACTAAAACAATTCAATACATATGAAGAAGTAGATGAAAATGGTCAAATGGTCATATCTACAAGATGGGTAATTACAGATAAAGATGGAAAAATTAAAGCACGACTTGTTGCAAGAGGATTTGAAGAGGAGAGTGATTTTAAGACTGATAGTCCTACTGTTGGAAAAGGCACCATTCGATTATTTCTGAGCATATCTGCGAGTAAAAACTGGTCAGTAAGACAACAGACATTAAATCAGCTTTTCTACAGGGGAAGTCTTTAGAGAGAGGTGTTTATTTAAAGCCACCAAAAGAAAGTCAAACTAGAAAAGGACTGATTTGGAAACTTAATCATTGTTTATATGGTCTCAAAGACGGAGCACGACAATTTTACTTAAGCGTTAAGGATGAACTTATCAATCTGGGATGTAAACAATCCGATTTAGATCCAGCACTATTTTATCATTGCTCCAATGGTCAAACTAATGGTATAGTCTGTTGTCATGTGGACGACTTCTTACATGGTGGAAACGAAGAATTCAATATAGTCATGGACAAATTAACTCGAAGATTTAGAGCTGGAAAAATAGAAGTATCTAATTTCAATTATATTGGATTTAAAGTCAGTCAAGATGAATCAGGAATAATATTGGATCATTCAGATTTTATTGAGAAGTTGGAATCTTCACCTCTTCATACACAGAGAGTTTCAAGTAAAGAAGATCTACTAACAAATGAAGAGCAAACCGAATACAGGCGCATTGTAGGACAACTAAACTGGGTCGTTCAAGTGTCAAGACCCGATATGGCCTTTGAACAAATAGATTTAAGTACCAAGTTCCAGCAGGAATCTGTTGGAGATTTCAATCGTGCTAATAAAACTATAAATAGACTGAAAGATGTGAAAACACAAATATCATTTAGATCATTTTCCAGCAATTCAAAACTGTGGGAAATACATGTGTATTGTGATGCCTCATTAAATAACATTAGCAATGGTACTGGCAGTGTGGGTGCACATATTGTTCTACTTAATGATACAATCCGCAACATTTACAATCCTATCTTATGGCAATCAAATAAAATCAAGCGAGTGGTAAGATCAACAATAGCGGCAGAAGCCTTAAGTCTTGAAGAGGGTTTAGAAACGGCATTCTACTACAGAAAAATGTTGGAAGACGTTCTGAATATTCCTATTAATACAACCAAGATAATTGGATATACTGACAACAAAAGTGTGGTATACTCCTTAGAAAGTACAAAAATGTGTGATGATAAAAGACTACGAATTGATATCGCAGCTATGAAAGAAATGATAAAAAATAATGTTGATATTAAATGGTGTGAAGGCAATAAACAATTAGCAAATTGCATGACTAAGAAGGGGGCTCCCGGTTTATGGTTGTTAAATGTTTTTTGTTTCGGAGAAACAGACATTTAATTGATGATCGTTTCAAAGACAATGTTTTATCATGTTAAAATTTAATGTTCATAATTATTATTCATATATTGTAAGGGGTAGAATAATCCCTAACTATCTTCATTTCAGCTAACACAAAAAAAGTAAAAAGGAGGCAATGTTAATGTTTAGTTTCAATTTATTCTACTTTCATTTTACTCTGTGTACTTTACTTTCACTTTGTTTACACAGGATGTAGAACTCTCCAGTGTGGGAGTCTGTTTTAAGTTTTAGTGTAAATTAAATATGGTTGACAATAACATGTGGACTTAGTCCACTAATTCATTTGCCATCTGTTTCCATGTTAAATCACGAAATTCAAACTGCTATAACTTTTTCCAGAAATCTCTTTGAAAACTTTCCAATATGTCACATGAAAGCCTGGCCAATACTTAGTTTCTGTACAAAAATTCAATATAGCATGACCATGAAAATTTTGAACTAGTCAAAATGAAAGTAGACCACTACCGGATATCAACATCCACTTGACTGTCACTGCACACAAAACCACTATTTTTAGAAATAACCTTCCGCCAATTAAATTTCTCATTATCTCAGAAATTCTGAAAGAAAATGCAATTTCAGACATCAAATTTCAAATCTAGACCAAAAAGTAGTCAAAAATGGGCATGCAAAAACCCAAAAAGGAAGGGAGAAAGAGGATTTCTAAAAATAGAACGGACTAAATTCGTATACAATCATTAGCATTAGCATAAAATGTTTTACTGGACTAAGTCCATGTGTTTTATAAGAATAGAGAATTAACAAAAACTACTAATAATGGTTGCCTCCCTTTATGATATAGTGCAAATGTCAACAACGATAATGTGTTTGAAGAGAGCGGAATACAAGTTTTGGGACAAATTTTTCCATATAGTAGAGTAGCATAACATACGTCAAGTAGGTAGTGCCTTATACAATCACAGATTTATCAGTTATTTTGATTTGTGCTTAGATTTTGTTGTTATATTATCGTCTTTAGATATGATGAAAATACCTCCATGTTCAATTTGGATATTTGCGTAGATTTGGTTTTTCTGTATAGAATTTCTATTATTTTTGCTATTTATATTTACATTCATTTCTGCTTCGTATATGATCATTTTAGGGGTAAAATATAATAGATACCTGTTGAGACATAATTCTGGTTGATGTTGTCGTCTTTTATAGAAATGTCCAAGTCGATCCGCTGTAAATACTAGTAGTTTCTGCCACGTACAATGTATAAATAATGTTACGCCAGCGAAGTTCACAGTTGTCGATACCGATTCCGAGTGAAGCGAAGCGTGACCAGATTTTAAGTTTTGATGGGAGTGGCAGACGCCATACTTGTTTTAAGTTTGAAACAAGTATGGCGGATAAGATTTTTTTTTATTAATTATTTAATTTATTTTTATAACCGGAGTTCAGCTTTAAGACGCACAACTTTGCTTCATTTAGAAAATCTATAAATTCATGACAGTGCTGATTGATACTTTTGTCCAGTATAATACGTTCCGGAATGTTATCTGTTTGATTCGACGTTTCTGATAGGTTTCCGATTCTGGCGTTAAGGTGCTTCGGAACCTTGCAATAAATGGGCTGAGTCCACAAATATTGAAAAAGCTATTTCAGTTGCAACAAGTGGCCACCTTGGATACAAAAGCTCAAAATATGCACATAAACACCAAAAACCAAATTTTGTGAACGTTTCCCTTTAAATCATCAAATGCACTGAATGACCCCAGCTTTTTAGTCTGAAAATAAGACAAAATAACAAATCTCTAACTACAATAATTCTTCACAAATACACATACATAATCCTTAAAAGATACACAGAAGGTAGCTCACATGTTATAGGTACATCACTCCAACCTTAGTTTTCCAATAATAGGCACTTATATGCCACACTTCCTTGATTTTATGGCAAGTGCAACACATAGTAAAGAAAATGGCGGACAATATGGCGGCTCTTCTGTGTGTCAAAAATGACTAAAATGTGCACTAATCCCACTGATTTCCAGAACACATACATCCATACACACAAGACTGAAGCTGGGACTCTCTTCTCTTCGGTAGTACAAAAGTGCCTTACACGGATTCAACGATTAACGGTCACTAATACCAATTTTCACATCACGGTTCACATTTGTTAACACGAAGCTTCGTGCTCGATGCATCAGATATCCTTGTGCATGACAATACAACCCAAACAGTTCATCTTTTTACGCTGGAAAATAAGCGTTGAGAATAATTGATTAATTGATGCATTTAAAAACTGACTGAAACGAAAACTTCATTTGAAAACATCAAAACCACACAGAAGTCTTTGATGTGCGTAGGTCTTCGTTCATAGGGAGTCAATCGGTATTTCTCAAGAAAAATGTCAACATTGATGAAATGCGAAAGATCGGGAAACATAATGCAATCCTTTAACTTTGATGTACATGGAATAATACAATCAGCATAAAAAGGGAATAAATATCTTGAAAATAAAAGAAATTTACCTTCAAACAGGAAACGCCAATGTAAACATACAGACCACGTGATGGTGCAAGTCTCGCAAGTTTGGTTTATAAAGTTTCGAAATTATTCACCAAAAATATTTTATTGACATATTTTTATATAAACGGTAATAATTTACCGAATAAAACATTTAAATGTCATTGTAAATTAAAAAAAAATGTTTTAGTATTTACCACAATATTTACCATAAATGTCATGTGTTTACGGCAGTCCAAAGAGGTCATAAAAATTTAGCCTAAGTGAGTGGACGGATTAGGTCTACATCCTTGTCAGTGAGTTACTTCGGTAAACGAACGCAAATTACAGTCAGTTATTAACCTGAACCGTGTAAACTTACTCTATTTCACAACAAGTTTTCGAAACATCAGTTCTTGCAAGTTTTGGAATCATGTGGAATCAGGTGCTAGGCCCCTACGATGGGAACTATAAAATGTGTGGCCTAGGCTAGGGGCCTATCTATAAAAGTGACTTTTGAGTCCACATATAACTCAATAAGTAAATATGGACCAATGTAAAATGAATATTTCTCCAAAACAAGAAATGAACAGTAAGGATTTCTTCTTCAGTTACGAATATGACAATGAGAGAAATTTTTACTTCCAGAGTCTTCCATAGTGAAGGTTATTACGTCACCTCTTTGACCACGTGACCGAAGTAACACGATTTCTCCGTGCAGCAATCTATAAAACGGCACGCGACAGCGTATGAACGTGGACTCAGTCTTCGGCAAAAAGGCGAAGAAGAATCACAGAAGGACAGTTACAGAAGAAGAACGAAGAATTAATACACAGAAGAAGCCATAGCAGGTCGATCCTTACTCAACGTCTGCGATATGGTTTTTACACCATACCTACGACACGTAGGCCTACCAGTACCAGGCAGTCAGCATGATAGTGACGAGTGTCTTAGACCTCGCATCTCTTTACAGGTGAGGATTGCTATTCAAAAATGGAAAGGAAACTTCATAAATTTTTGACCAAGGAAAGCTACATTCCGAAGGAAAATAAGGTTTACACACCATTACTTTTCACAGATAGCAAGGGGGATCATGTAGAGTTTAGTAGATCTAGGCCCAGATCTGCTACTGCTAGGCCTAATGACAGTAATGATGTTGAAAGACAAATTGTCATCAATTCTAGCTTGCCCATGCCCATGCCCTTGACTATCTGAGATAATCTTGCAGAGGAGATTGGGTTCCGGGCCCCCCTGTGTATGTTTGGCTTGGAACCTGTGACTTGACATCCAAGGACAAATCTGGCTTTATCAGTCTTTTATCTCGTGACAATTCATTAGTCAGGGATATAGCTGACAAATATCAGCAGATTGTTAAAGTACCCTTCTCCATATTTCTGTGGAACCAGAAGAGGTACCATAAAGATCCATCAGTTTTCGAAGACCAAGACCGCCAACTGGTAGCTCAAATTTCTGAACTGGACACAATCCTCAGATCTATAAATAATTACATTGGAAGTCATTCTCATTATTTCTGCGTGGATCTTTACAGGGTGTCTAAAGCGTGCAGAAAAAAAAAGTACCAGTGCAGAATCTGCTCAACCAACAACTCGCCGGTATTACAGCTATTCACCCAGGCAATTTAATTGGTAATGTTTGGATGAAGAAGATCGTAGATCAGGCTACCAAAGACTGCTGGATCTAGATTTTTGTTACCACTCGTAGGGTGTTTAAAATTGCAATCATACTGTGAGGGCGTTCTTCGCTGGTGTGGTTGTTTATTACTTTCACTCCTGCATTGGTCAATGAAGTGAAAATCCAAATTGCTGATAAATATATCAACAAATACTGAGACTGGATATAAGTCCCTAGCAGGATTTTGAAAACAGCAATTTGATTGTACTGCTCCTGTTTTTGTTTATCCTGAATTAGACCAAAAAGCATCATGGCTATAAACTGAGGAAAGAGATACAGAGCTTTAAATTGACCACATCACCTAAGACAACCACATCTGGTTCGAAGTGGTACAACATAAACCTTCGTGCTGTATGGGGAAGTATGGCAACAGGAAGTGGCAACAGCCATTTGAGTGAATGTATGGGAACTATGGGAATTCCTAGCATGTCTACACATACTTTTTCGTCCATATAACATGAAATTGGGAAATGGTAGTATGTTCTTATTTGGAAATCTTATTACATTGTACTTTTGTATTGCCGTAAATTCAGATTTTTTGCTAGAAATTAATATGGAGAACGTAATATCTCTTGCAAAAAGTGAAACCACTACATTATCTTACTGGACTGACTAGTGCCAATACACACCACCATACTATAAAAAAAGGTAGTACAAAAAAATGATTAAAACTTCTCAGACCTGTGAAAATTCGGGGCTAGTGCTTATGAAATGTCCATAATTATATCGTCGTAAATGACGATCAAAGCTGGCCATCATACCCCTCAAAGTGTTGGGTTGATGTTGACATCTACCTTGAAAACTCTGGCAGGTTTCAAACATTTCACTTTATGTTCTTTGCATGAGCACAGCATCCGGTCGATCGGGCGACCTGGCTGGAACTTTGGCGGCCATTGAGGTGATCGATGAGCACTCATTTGCTAAATTTCTATTATTCCTATCCCAACTTTCTACACCTACTGTCTTCTGTTTCTATATTTAATGTTTGTAAATATATATATACTTTGTACATATTATCTTCACAGTTATATTTAGTATGTCTTGTTTAGTGGTAACGGATTAATATAAGCTGCGGCTTGTTTCTGAAACCAACTTTAATTAATGTATATGTTCATTTTAATTATGATATTATGAAAATAAATATTGTTTAAACTAAAACTCTGGCAGTTACAGCGCTTTTGGTGTCAGGCTTTTTCCCAGACCTTGTCATCTTGAAATTTGGGTAAAACTTCAAAGTCGTTTATCTCGAAAAAGTGAAAGAATTGGAAAACAGTTTCGGCCTGAAAAAGACGTAGAAATGGATAAGCTTTCATTTTATAAAAAAAATTGTCGATAGCATCAAAACTCATCGAGTTATGGCCATTTTAGTGTGGGGGAGGGGGGTCGGCATCAAGCCTATAGTGGCTTGTTGCAGCTTACCAAAACTTGGAACTGTTGCCACACTAAAACTACTACAGATGGAATGTTGAAATTTGCAAGGCAGGTAGCCAACTATCTGAAGTTATTCTCATGCAAAATTTCAGGTCCGTACCTTGAAAACTCTGGAGGGGGTCGGCATCCAGCCTATATAGTCCTATATTGGCTTGTTGTAGCTTACTATAGGACAGGTAGCCAACTATCTTAAGTTATTCCCTGCAAAATGTCAGGTACGTACATTGAAAACTCTCGCAGTTACAGCGCTTTTGGTGTCAGAATTTTTCCCAGACCAAAATATCTGCCATTGTCATATTGAAATTTGGGTAAAACTTCTAAGTCGTTTATTTCGAAAAAGTGAAAAAAAAAATCGAAAAACAGTTTCTGTCTGAAAGGACGTAGAAATGGATAAGCTTTCATTTAAAAAACTACTCAAGATGGAAAGTTGAAATTTGCAAGGCAGGTAGCCAACTATCTGAAGTTATTTCCTGCAAAATTTCAGGACTGTACCTTGAAAACTCTGGCAATTTCAGCGCTTTTGGTGTCAGGCTTTTTCCAGATGAGTGGGTATAAGGCCACTATCTACCAAATTTATGGGATGAACTAATACTGTAACTAGCATCACTATTGCAAAACCCAATTCCCCCACCCCACCCCCTCAACCTGTATAATCTGTATCTACTTTGTTTCCTGTAAAGTTAACTTGTTTTCTTATTACTTTAAATCATTAATCTCCTTTGTAGTGCTTTATTCATTCTTTAGTGTTTATTTAGCTTATTTAGCTGATAGTGCTCAATAGCTCTCCTTAATCTGCTATTTTGTATGTTGTTTTTACTAATCCTAGTGAGTTATTGATGTCATATTGTTTACTTTATATACTTGTTATCCTTTGCTCAGTGCCATTATTGCTTGATAAAGATTTCTGTATGTGAATTGCAACGTTGCCTAAATTAAAGAGAAGTATTATAGCCATAATAGTGTTTTTTTTATATATATATTTCATCTACTTCAAATGTCATTTAAAGATGGCGGCTCCCAGGAGAGAAGCAACAAAGATAATTCATTGGATCAGAAAAGCGCTTCAACCTCATGAATTTGTATTGTTGGTTCAATCATATATGAAAATCGAAAAAAAAAAAGATTATATTAAATGTGGTATTCAAAAGATATCGAAATCTATCAGGATATTAGTATATATTATATTTTAGAATTATGGACATTTGTCCTTTGTTTTCTTACCCCTTTTTCCAACTGGGTAGCTTGACCAGAATTCGGAGAAAATAGTCATTACGAAAGCAAAGTAGTGGGCTAGATAGTACAGAATGCAAAAAATAAAATAGATAAACGCGCAATAATATATCATTAATCATAAAAAGAAAACAGCAAAATTTTCCTAACTATTTTGTGATTTGCAAGTGTGACTGTCTCTTTAATTGTTATCTCTAATGTCTAACCTCCACCCGTCAACAATAATATAGATTTGATAAGATTTATAAATATTATTCATTGTTATAGAGGCTTTCTTGATTTAAATTTCAAAATAAACATGGTGTCTGTTACACTGGTTGTACTAGTCTTTATAGTGTTTCAGCAGCAAGTTGGTGGTTCTTCTAAAAGAGGATTTGGAATGTATTATAATTATTATGAATGTGGAGATACTTATGCATTAAACAATACATATTGGTGGTATGTCCCGTTTCCTATGATATTTTGTGTCATTTCTCAATATATTATCATGTAATATATGGAATATACGTTTAAAATCCTTCTTGCAAGTACTAAATATTATATGGTTTCCTCTCGACATCCATGCCAGTAATTCGGAGACAACCATTCTTGAACTATTAATCGCCGAACAGATATTGCCCCCTCATCATGGATGTCGAGTGCAATAACAGGCATAAATACACGAAAGCAAACGAACTTGATATGTATATAAGTACACACATAACCTTATACAGTATATGCATATTGATAATATTGGGATCCTTGCATCACAACATGACTATAATCATTCCAGGTACAATTGGCATTATAACTTTACTAAAGATGTAACATACCACTGTCCTCGACGTACACGAGGTGAATATCTACCAATGATATTTGGAGAAGCCGACACCCTCGATAGCAAAATACCACCAGAAAGTAAATATGTTCTTGGTTTCAATGAGCCAAATGAACCAAACCAATCCGATATGTCTCCTGAATGGTGTGCTGAACTCTGGCCTCGTGTTGAGAAAATAGCAGGAGACAGAATATTAGTGAGTCCAGCTCTAGCCGCTTGTGACATTTATCCCGATATGTGTATAGATTGGTACGATCGATTCTTTAAGGCTTGCCCAGGATGTCGAGTAGACAAAATAGCGGTTCATGGTTACCATTGTGTACCTTATGAATTACTCCAGTCATTGGGGAAAATATCATCCCATTTTAATCGACCAGTTTGGTTAACAGAATTTGCTTGCCATGGTAATGTTTCTAGTCAGGATCAGATTAATTTTATGAATATTGCTCTTCCTCTTCTAGAACAAGCTTCTTTTGTCGAAAGATATGCTTGGTTTAGTCAACGAAGTAAGATGGTAACCACGTTTATGCCAAATTTTAGCAATAACCTACTGAAATTAGATACCCCAACACTCACATCTGTGGGCACATTCTATAATAATTACTGATGGCTGTAAATAAAGATGATAATAATTACAAGAAGCTGCTATATAGTCCATTGAATATGAAAACCAACACGTCAAAAGAAAAGTGTTGCGTAAAGCCGTTATAAAATATAATTATAATAAATATTAATAATATAATTTCCAGCTACAGTATGTATTTACTTTGCTGTTAAATAACATTGAATCTTGATCTATACGAATCAATCGACATCCACTATTAGAAATACATTTTAGTACAGCGATGGGATATAATGTAGCTATGGATCCAGTGAAACAGTGTATATTCCTACAAATCGCTAATTTGAATCTTGCTGCTAAAAACATATGCTTTTGTTGTAGTATCAAGGCCATAAATACGTAGAACGTAGATAGTATTTTTACTATTATGTTATCCCGACTGACATCTGTAAGTCGCAATATACTTGACCAGAATTTGTCTAATGGAGTATGTTATTGCGAGGGGAGGTCATTTGAATTGTATCCTTTTTAAACATAACACTTATCTAATTAACATTACATATTCAAACATAACACTTACTTATTTTAACATAAAACTTACATATTTCATCATAAAACTTACAATGCGAAATTATAACTACACAACTGTACCCCTCCCCAACTGTACCTCATTTAATGTACCCCTACTAAACTGTACCTCACCCATTGTACCCCTACACAACTGTACCTCTTCTCAACTTTAGGCCTACCTTATTTACTGTGGGCCTACTAAACCGTACCTCACTCACTGTATCCCTTCCTAACTATACCCCTACCCACCTGTATCCGACTCGACTGTACCCCTACTCAACCCATCTCACCTATTCTCCTACCCACTGTACCCCTTCACAGCTGTAACTCATACTCAACTGTACCTTACTCAACTGTACCCCTACGCACTGTACATTGTACTCATACTCAACTGTATCCATACTCATCTGTACCCTTACTCACTGTACACCTACTTACTGTGCCTCTACCCACTAAATTCTACCTCACTGTACAACTACTCAAACCTACCCCTACTCACCTGTTCTCAAAACAACTGTACCCTACTCAACTGTACCCCTACATGCGCCCTCGATTACTACCACAAGATTGTTAGAGGGACGAAACAATTAGTAGATGATATCACAGTAAGAATAATTTGTCTGTTTAGGGATAATTATCATAATTTGGCAAACATTTTCAATATGTTTCTTTTTTACTATATACTGATTTGTTTCTTATCTTTTGAGATCAGGGTTAACGCAAATCACAAAAGCTTTTCGTGATACTCAAGTTAGAATGAAATTGTGGATCAAGGCTAATACTAGCACGTAGTGTCTTTATGCGAAAATATAGGAAATAAGCTTTGATTTATATTTTTGATATTTAAATCATAGAAATGAGATTTATTTTCAAAGAGTCCCGATATGTCTGCCAAATAAAGAGATCTATGTCAACAAATTCGTTTAAAGAGTCTTGCTATTTTAACGAAAGAAAGAGATCTATGGCAAAATAAATCTTCTAAAGAGTCTTGCAATTTTAACCAAAGTAATGAATCTATGTCAACATAAATCTTTCAAAGAATCTTGATATTTTAAATCTTAGAAGAAGAGATCTTATCAATATAAGTCGTTCAAATAGTCTTGTTATTTAAACCAAAGAAAGGGATCTATGGCAACATAAATCTTCTAAAGAGTCTTGCAATTTTAACCAAAGTAATGAATCTATGTCAACATAAATCTTTCAAAGAATCTTGATATTTTAATCCTTAGAAGGAGAGATCTGATCAATATAAGTCGTTCAAAAAGTCTTGCTATTTTAACCAAAGAAAGAGATGTGTGTCAATATAGATCTATTATATCAATATAAATCTTTCCAAGAGTCTTGATATTTTAACTATTTAAAGTTAATATAAATCGCTTAAAGAGTCTCGAAATTTTGAACAAGAGTGTTATAAAAATCCTTCAAAGAGTTTTGATTTTGTATAACAGTTGTATTGTATTTGTACATGAATATCATGAGTAAAATTTTATCTTCAACATGAATTGCACTATAAACAGTTTATCAACTGTGTCACACAATACTTATCTTTAAATTATTTCGAATATGATTTTATAATGTTTTAGAACAGTTTATTTGACATATCTAACAAAATGCTCATGGTGCCTGTTACACTGGTTGTACTAGTCCTGATAGTGTTTCAGCAGCAAATCGGTGGTTCTTCTAAAAGAGGATTTGGAATGTATTATAATTATTATGAATGTGGAGATACTTATGCATTAAACAATACATATTGGTGGTATGTAAAACGTTTTATATTTGGTAGTATGTGAAACGTTTTATATTTGGTGGTATGTGAAACGTTTTATACTTGGTGGTATGTGAAACGTTTTATATTTGGTTGTATGTAAAACGTTTTATATGTGGTGGTATGTGAAAGGTTTTATATTTGGTTGTATGTGAAACGTTTTATATTTGGTGGTATGTGAAACTATTGTATTATATTTACCTATAAACCTAGTTACCTAAAATACAATTGAATTTTGTATTCGCACATCTGTAAGCGAGTTCCAATCCCATATATTCATAGAGTGACCCTCGTCACTGTGATATCCAGATTAAATATACACACTATGATCATTCCAGGTACAATTGGCATTATAACTTTACTAAAGATGTAACATACCACTGTCCTCGACGTACACGAGGTGAATATCTACCAATGGTAGCTAATGAAGCTGACACACTGGATGCAGAAATACCACCAGAAAGTAAATATGTTCTTGGTTTTAATGAACCAAACGAAGTGGCTCATATGTCTCCTGAATGGTGTGCTGAACTCTGGCCTCGTGTTGAGAAGATAGCAGGAGACAGAATATTAGTGAGTCCAGCTCTAGCCGCTTGTGACATTTATCCCGATAAGTGTATAGATTGGTACGATCGATTCTTTAAGGCTTGCCCAGGATGTCGAGTAGACAAAATAGCGGTTCATGGTTACCATTGTGTACCTTATGAATTAATCCAGTCATTGGGGAAAATATCATCCCATTTTAATCGACCAGTTTGGTTAACAGAATTTGCTTGCCATGGTAATGTTTCTAGTCAGGATCAGATTAATTTTATGAATATTGCTCTTCCTCTTCTAGAACAAGCTTCTTTTGTCGAAAGATATGCTTGGTTTAGTCAACGTAAAAAGAAAGTGACAACTTTTATGCCAAATTTTAGTAGTAATCTGTTGAATTTGGATAGTCCTACACTCACGTCTGTTGGCACATTCTATAATAATTACTGATGGCTGTTTATAAAGATGAAAATAATTACAAGAAGCTGCTATATAGTCCATTGAATATGAAAACCAACACGTCAAAAGAAAAGTGTTGCGGAAAGCCTTTATAAAATATAATTATAATAAATATTAATAATATAATTTCCAGCTACAGTATGTATTTACTTTGCTGTTAAATAAATAAATATATAATTATTTGAATAATTAAGATATCATTCATTTAATAAACATCGAATCTTGATCCATACGAATCAGTCGACATCCACTATTAGAAAAAGTACAGCGATGGGATATAATATAGCTATGGATCCAGTGAAACAAAGGATTTCACGCAGTGACTCTGTAGTATGTTCCTACAAAAATCGCTAATTTGAATCTCGCTGCTAAAAACATAAGCTTTTGTTGTAGTATCAAGGCCATACATACGTAGATAGTATTTTTACCATTATGTTATCCCGACTGACATCTGTGATTCCAGTAAGTCGCAATATACTTGACCAGAATTTGTCTAATGGAGTATGTTATTGCGAGGGGAGGTCATTTGAATTGTATCCTTTTAAAACATAACACTTATTTAATTAACATAACATATTCAAAAATAACACTTACTTATTTTAACATAAAACTTACATATTTCATCATAAAACTTACAATGCGAAGTTATAACTACACAACTGTACCCCTTCTTAACTATACCAAATTTACTGTACCCATACTAAACTGTACCTCACCTATTGTACCCCTACACAACTGTACCCTTTCTCAACTGTAGGCCTACCTTATTTACTGTGGGCCTACTAAACTGTACCTCACTCACTGTACCCCTTCCTTACTATACCCCTACCCACCTGTATCCGACTCGACTGTATCCCTACTCAACCCATCTCACCTATACTCCTACCCACTGTACCCCTTCACAGCTGTAACTCATACACAATCTACCTTACTCAACTGTACCCCTACGCACTATACATACACAGGAGAACTAGTTCTACCGACACAAGAAAGTAGTGAGAGTGATCTGATTGTAATATTTAAATCGCTCAAATCTGACATAGCAGACTTGAAAAATGAGGTTAAAGAACTAAATATGAAGAAAGAAGTTGCTCAAATAAAAAACGATGTTGAAACTTTGAAATCGGAAAATGAAAAATTAAGTTTGAGACTCGATCAATATGAAAACAGACAAAGACAAAATAATCTGATTTTCTATGGTTTTAGAGAAAAGGACACTTTTGAAACAAAAGCTGATTGTACAAAACTTATTTGAGATTTGCTTTAAAAATGAGGTCAAAATCGAATTTGTGAACAACTCAGATCTAGACTTTGAACGTATTTACAGATAAGGACACAAAAGAAATCCTAGTGATCGCCCAAGACCAATCTTAGTAATGTTCAATAATCTTCGAGATAGAGATATGGTGTTGAGAAAATCTAAACAAGAGCTCAGGGGAAAAACTATTTCGGTATCTGAAGACTTCACAGACAGAGTTCGCTCAATTAGGAAAGCTTTAGTCCCAATTCTTATTGAAGCGAAACAAAATGATAAGAAAGCGAGACTAATCTCTGACAAACTTTTAATTCATAGCAAGCCTTTTACAATAAACCTTGAAACTAACTCGTTAATACCTATCACAGACAAATAGCAACCAAATGTCTTATTTAACGAGCATATCGACACCCATTCTGTAAAAACAAAATTTCATTCTTATCTTGGAATATTGAAGGTCTAACATATAAATTAAAGAATTATTCCGATGAAATAATAACGAAAATTGAAAATTACGATGAAGTGGCTCTTGTCGAAACTTTTCAAAAAACATTGCCTTTCTAAACTATGCAGTGTATGAGTGTCCCAGAGTTTGTAAATATAATAAGGTCTCTGGGGCATAATAGTTCTGATAAAGAACTGACTTATAAAGTATGTCCAACGAATATTTACAAATAAGGGACCCGAAGAATCAGTGTGGCTTGAAATTAAATTATCGAGATTAGGGGAAATTTCCAACCTAATAGTGGGTGCTCTGTATGTACCTCCCGAGGGTTCTATATTCTACCAAGATAAAGAGACAATCTGCGCTATAGAATATGCCGAGAAAGCCTTATTCGATATAAAAAATAATTTCCCCGACAAGGAAGTTCTGTTAATGGGGGATTTTAATGCAAGAACTGGTACATGCATCGATTATATACCTATGGACCCCGACAGCCATATTCCAATTTTAAATTCATTCAATGACATAAACCCTCAAAACATAGATACACCTCCTTCAAGGTTGAGCAAAGACCAAATAAAAAACAACTTTGGAACCCAAATGCTTGATATATGTTCTGTGTACGATTTGGTGATCATAAAATAATGTAGACGACTTTACCTATGTTAGTGATACTGGTTCTAGCACAATAGACTATTTTATATGTTCTGGTAGTGCATTTAGTAATTTTTGTGATTACAATGTATGTAAGTGTGATATATCAAAACATTTCCCAATAACATGCACACTGGAATTTGGTTGCCGTTCGTCATCGGGATACCGTCCACAACAACAAAACCAACAAACTCCAAAACTCGTGTGGAAAAATAGATACGCTAAAGAATTTGAAAAACCTTGTATCGAACGAGAAATTGAAGATGATAACGACAAAGCTATATGTTCTCTAAATAAACTGTTAATGTATACCGGTCAAGGTGCGGGAATGTAAGTAGTACCCAAACATGCAAAATCCGGAAAGAATTCCAAACCATGGTTTGATAAGGAATTAGTAAATCTCAAAAGGTTGAAAGGAAGACTTCTGAACCGATTCAGAACCATGAATTCTGAACAAACTTTGCGAGATTATCTTGAAGTGAAACAGTCCTTTAAATCAATTTGTGACCAAAAGAAGGAAATATTCCAAGAAAGTTTAAAGACTGAACTATTGGAACTCTGCGACCCAAAAACCTCTAACCAATTTTGGTCAAAAGTAAAGCCTTTACTGCGAACTAAACAACCAATTGTTCAAAACATTCGTGTTGAGGACTGGGTGAATCATTTTAAAAGTCTTCTAAATCCGCTCCAAACGGATCCGGAATCCCCAAATATTGTTAGTGAATCAATTGAAAATTTGGACGTGACTAGTGCAAATATATATCAAGATTGTGATGTTTTAACATTGAACGATGAAATCGTATTCGCTATTTCAAAACTAAAAAACGGTAAATCAAGTGGCGAAGATGGCATTCCAGCCGAATTTTTTAAACTGGCTAAAATGCAGTTACTCCCCTTTATGTATAAGCCTTTCAATAATATCTTTTTAAGTGGCAAATTTCCAGACAGTTGGCGCACTAGTATAATAATACCCTTACACAAAAAGGGGGACACGCACAACCCTTGTAATTTTAGAGGGATATCCTTGTTGAATATTCTTAGCAAAATATTCACTTCAATATTGAATAGACGATTAACGGAATGGTCAGGGTATAATTCTATCTTAGTGGAAGAACAGGCTGGCTTCCGGAAAGGCTATTCTACTATAGATAATGCCTTTATCTTGAAGAGCATTATTGAAAAATATTTATCGAAGAGAAAAGGCAGAGTCCTTTACTGTGCATTTATTGACTTCATCTTCGACTTTTTGAATCGTCATAAATTATTTTATCTGTTGATTAAGAATGATATTGACGGCCCAATGTTAAATATCTTGAAGGATATAAATAAATCTGTATTTTCTAAGGTTAAAATAGGAAATATAGTTTCAGGCTCATTTCCGTGTAATTCCGGGGTAAGACAAGGCTGTATACTCAGTCCATGGCTTTTACATAAATGAACTTGCCTATATGATGAAACATAACTGCAGGTCTGGGATATTTATCGACAAATCTATCGAAGATATATTCATGCTCCTTTTTGCAGACGATCTGACTTTGACTGCTGACTCAATTGGTGGTCTCTTGTGATAATTGGAATATGAATGTAAATTTAGAAAAAAGTAAAATATTAGTTTTCAAAAACGGTGGCACACTTTCAAAAAAGGAAAGATGGTACTATAAAGGTAATCTATTGCAGTCTGTAAACCATTACAAATATTTGGGTGTCGTTTTCTCAAATAAACATTCCTGGTCATTATGTTGTAAGACTTTATCCTAGCTAGCTTCAAAAGCTCTAAATGTAATAAAATGTTGTATGTGTAAGATAAGCCAAAAGGCAATGTAAAACATGTTTTAAGCTGTTTGATTCAATGATTTTTCCAATATTGTTTTATGGGGCAGAATTATGGGGAATAGGTTTTCAACCAGAAATCGAGATAGTTCATAATAAGTTTTGCAAATGGTTGCTATGTACAAGGGATAAAACTACCAATACCATTGCTGGAGGTGAATGTGGAAGATATCAGCTCTGTGTTTCATACATGTGAAAACCAATAAAATATTTTCTAAAAATACAACGAATGGAAGACCATAGACTCCCAAAACACTGCTTGCATATGCTTCTAAAACTCGATAACATCGGTCGGGAAAACTGGTTTACTTCCATAAAAAATATTTTGTGTAATATGTTTGGATTGCACAGGGCATGGTTGGTGATATAAATATGTTTCTGTCAGCTTTTCGTCAGAGAATGAAAGATTTATATATACAAAAATGGTCTGAGTCTGTTGAGAACTCACCTAAGTGTGAATTTTATTCTCTTATTAAACAAGATTTATTTTGTGAAGCATACCTCAATTGCAAATTACCGCATAATCTTCATTTCGCATTAGCAAACTTAAGATGTTCTACCCATGAATTGTCAATTGGAAAGGGCCGTCGAAAAGGTATCAATCGAAATCTTCGTATCTGTCCTATATGCAACTCCAAGTTAATTGAAGATGAATATCATTTTATTCTAGAATGTTCTGTTCTTCAAGATATTAGAATCAATTATTTACCTCTATTTTATCACAATAATCCCTCATTGCATAAACTGAAACAATTATTTCAAAGTTCATCAGAAACAACCGTAAATTCGCTAGCTATGTTTATATATAAAGCACTAAAAGTTAGGAACCAAATCTTGTCAATATAAATATCAAATTATACTTTTTATCTATTTAAGTTTGTACTATGTATGTTTACAACTAATGTTTATACTTTACTTATATCTATATCTATATTCTATATATTATATTATAAATTTATCTGTGTATTGTACATAAATGTTAACAACTATTATTCATATCTAATATCTATACATCATATTATTCATTTATGTATGTAAATGTTTATAACTACTACCCTATCCTAATGTCTTATCCATCACAGCACGAAAATAAAGTCTACTTCCTTTATATTATATCGAAAAACCAATTTGCTCTAACTATTGACTAAACCATAACGTTATTATCATAAATCATGAACTCACATTTATATTTATATTATATATTTGTATATAAATTAATTGTATATTTAGTCCAGTGCCTGTTCCATAGTATTTTCTAAAGTACGAAATAAAATTATTATTATTATACATTGTACTCCTACTCAACTGTATCCATACTCATCTGTCCCCTGCTCATTGTACACCAACTTACTGTGCCTCTACCCACTAAATTCTACCTAACTGTACAACTGCTAAACCCTACCCCTACTCACCTGTTCTCATAACAACTGTACCCTACTCAACTGTACCCCTACATGCGCCCTCGATTAATACCACGAGATTGTTTGAGGGACGAAACAATTAGTAGATGATATCACAGTAAGAATAATTTGTCAATTTAGGGATAATTATCATAATTTGGCAAACATTTTCAATATGTTTCTTTTTTACTATGTAAGGGATAGAGTACGAAAACTGTACTAATTGTAATCAACACAACTCATTGATTGATTAATAGTTATGTGGGTTCAGATTGTGATTTAGACTGTGGCAAACATACTCTGCAGGTGTCTTCTACACACAATGTATTCATCAAGTGAAAACGATATATTTATAATTCAATCCACCTTTACAAATACATCCCAAGTCGAGCCAATGGATAATATTTAGTATGAACAATCCAATTTTCAAATACGGAGAGACCTTTTTTTTCTGATATTTCATCTGATGATAACAAAGTAAGAGCAAAAAGAAGATGAAAATAAGGATATATATCGAACTCTAATGCCACAACAATTAGGTTTAGCAAATCTTTGGAAAAAATCTGACATAGATGCGATTGTTAAGAAAGGCCTATCAGAAAAAACAGAATCAAAAACACGCTGTATTTTACTTTATCAAATGGGAACGTTGTAAAATAAAACTGTATATATAATTGAATTGCTTTGTCAGTGAAAAGATAGAAGGTCCAAACAACTAAAAAATAATGGACACTTTTTAAAAAAATAATGGACACTTTTTTAAAAATAATGGACATTTAGTGAACAATTTTCATGAAATAGTGGACAGTTAGTGAGTAGTTCAAACAACACTCATACATTCTACTAGAGAATGGATAAATACAACAAAGGATGACGTCATAGCTTTTATTTAAATACTGATTTGTTTCTTATCTTTTGGTTTAAACAGTATTTATTATAATGTTACATATTTACAAAGATATGATATGATTTACAAACGATACAGAAACAAGCTAAGTAGCTTATATTAATCTGCTTCGTAGGAAAAATGATATTAATAGGAATAGTAATAATAATAATAAATAACTAGAATTGCTTACAATTATGAACGTATTTCGAGAGCCTTAAAATATTATGTAGGCTAAATTTGCAATTACCTACATCTAGACAATATATTGAATATCATTTGACCTAGTTTTCAAAGTCATAAAATAATTAGGTCACACCTTCCGTAACGGTTAATGATGGCGAAAATATGAAAATTATCAATTTTTGCTGTCTTTAAGTACACTTAACTCTATGAATTTTTTAAGTAAGCCAAATTAAAAAATATCTACTCGTAGACAATATATTGAATATTATTTGACCTAATTTTCAAGGTCATAGATTAAGTGGGTCACACCTTCCGTACCCGTTAAAGTGACCTAATTTTGAAAAAATCGAAATTTAAATAATTCGAAAGAAAATACGAAATTTGAAAATCGGTCTCCAAGAAAAGGTAGATAATGATCCATTGTATCTATGTGCTAAATTTCATCAAAATCGGTCTATCAGTAGTGTCTGAATTTCGGATTTAAGAATTGTAACGAAAATTCAAAATGGCGGCCGATATGGCAGCTTGACCTAATTATTTAGGTCAAATCAATTACTATTGACAAGTTATTTATAAAACAGTTTTCACTTTTCACCTAGCAGTTATAGACCGGAAGTTACGTAATTACGTCATTTGAGGCTAAACCGGAAGTGGAATCTTTATTTTCACATTTTTTCAAAAATTATAAACATATCGCCTATCAACTGGTAAAGTTTCAAAATTTTACCATTTATATTAAAGGAGAAATCACGGTCTGAAATTTTTGCCGATGACCCTTGAATATTGAATTGCAAATCGTGGGTAAAATATTTAGCCTAATTGCATAAAACCTATAATTGTTAGTTGACAAATACATTGAAGTTTTCAAATCTGAAAATCCGGTCAAAATCGAACTGAAAATAAACTTGCTAAAGCAAAAAAACCTGAACTTCCGGTTCTCACTTCCTGTCAGAGATAGAACTTCCGGTTTTGTTTTATTTGATAATAGAAATCATTCTAAGATCAACTGTAGATTTAGAATTTCTGCACCTTTTACCAGTTTGTCTGCAAACTCATCCAAGAATTACAAAAAAAAAAAAAAAAAAAAAAAAAATAAAACTAGAATTGCTTACAATTATGAACGTATTTCGAGAGCCTTAAAATATTATGTAGGCTAAATTTGCAATTACCTACATCTAGACAATATATTGAATATCATTTGACCTAGTTTTCAAAGTCATAAAATAATTAGGTCACACCTTCCGTAACGGTTAATGATGGCGAAAATATGAAAATTATCAATTTTTGCTGTATTTAAGTACACTTATCTCTATGAATTTTTTAAGTAAGCCAAATTAAAAAAATATCTACTCGTAGACAATATATTGAATATTATTTGACCTAATTTTCAAGGTCATAGATTAAGTGGGTCACACCTTCCGTACCCGTTAAAGTGACCTAATTTTGAAAAAATCGAAATTTAAATAATTCGAAAGAAAATACGAAATTTGAAAATCGGTCTCCAAGAAAAGGTAGATAATGATCCATTGTATCTATGTGCTAAATTTCATCAAAATCGGTCTATCAGTAGTGTCTGAATTTCGGATTTAAGAATTGTAACGAAAATTCAAAATGGCGGCCGATATGGCAGCTTGACCTAATTATTTAGGTCAAATCAATTACTATTGACAAGTTATTTATAAAACAGCTTTCACTTTTCACCTAGCAGTTATAGACCGGAAGTTACGTAATTACGTCATTTGAGGCTAAACCGGAAGTGGAATTTTTTTTTCACATTTTTTCAAAAATTATAAACATATCGCCTATCAACTGGTAAAGTTTCAAAATTTTACCATTTATATTAAAGGAGAAATCACGGTCTGAAATTTTTGCCGATGACCCTTGAATATTGAATTGCAAATCGTGGGTAAAATTTTTAACCTAATTGCATAAAACCTATAATTGTTAGTTGACAAATACATTGAAGTTTTCAAATCTGAAAATCCGGTCAAAATCGAACTGAAAATAAACTTGCTAAAGCAAAAAAACCTGAACTTCCGGTTCTCACTTCCTGTCAGAGATAGAACTTCCGGTTTTGTTTTATTTGATAATAGAAATCATTCTAAGATCAACTGTAGATTTAGAATTTCTGCACCTTTTACCAGTTTGTCTGCAAACTCATCCAAGAATTACAAAAAAAAAAAAAAAAAAAAAAAATAAAATAATCCGAACGATTACAATACGTTTTCGACAAAGTCGAAATACGTAATAATCCGAACGATTACAATACGTTTTCGCCAAAGTCGAAATACGTAAATATATTGTATGCATTGAGTAAATTAAGTAAATTGAATTTGAATACATTGAATAATAAATAACCAAGGGGTCCGACGGTACAGTGTTCAATATAAGCATAATTCCGAAGAACGTTAGTCCGAAACATCCGCCCCTATCACGAACGTCAACTGCTCCCCATGACAGCTTTCAAAAGAGCACTCAGAGGTCCTAATAGCGGCAGACGTCTCGGTCTAAGGTATTGTCTGTTGTTCCTGTGTAGGAGGGTATCTTTTGAGATCAGGGTTAACGCAAATCACAAAAGCTTTTCGTGATACTCAAGTTGGAATGAAATTGTGGATCAAGGCCAATACTAGCACGTAGTGTCTTTATGCGAAAATATAGAAAATAAGCTTTGATTTATATTTTTGATATTTAAATCATAGAAATGAGATTTATTTTCCATCTTTCAAAGAGTCCCGATATGTCTGCCAAAGAAAGAGATGTATGTCAACAAATTCGTTTAAAGAGTCTTGCTATTTTAACCAAAGTAATGAATCTATGTCAACAAAATTCTTTCAAAGAATCTTGATATTTTAAACCTTAGAAGGAGAGATCTGATCAATATAAGTCGTTCAAAAAGTCTTGCTATTTTAACCAAAGAAAGAGATCTATGGCAATATAAATCTTCTAAAGAGTCTTGCAATTTTAACCAAAGTAATGAATCTATGTCAACATAAATCTTTCAAAGAATCTTGATATTTTAAACCTTAGAAGAAGAGATCTTATCAATATAAGTCGTTCAAAAAGTCTTGCTATTTTAACCAAAGAAAGAAATCTATGGCAAAATAAATCTTCTTACGAGTATTGCAATTTTGAACAAAGTAATGAATCTATTTCAACATAAATCTTTCAAAGAATCTTGATATTTTAAACCTTAGAAGAAGAGATCTTATCAATATAAGTCGTTCAAAAAGTCTTGCTATTTTAACCAAAGAAAGAGATCTATGGCAATATAAATCTTCTAAAGAGTCTTGCAATTTTAACCAAAGTAATGAATCTATGTCAACATAAATCTTTCAAAGAATCTTGATATTTTAAACCTTAGAAGAAGAGATCTTTTCAATATAAGTCGTTCAAAAGTCTTGCTATTTTAAACAAAGGAAGAGATGTGTGTCAATATAGATAGATCTATTATATCAGTATAAATCTTTCCAAGAGTATTTTGATATTTTAACTATTTAAAGTTAATATAAATCGCTTAAAGAGTCTCGAAATTTTGAACAAGAGTGTTATAAAAATCCTTCAAAGAGTTTTGATTTTGTATAACAGTTGTATTGTATTTGTACATGAATATCATGAGTAAAATTTTATCTTCACCATGAATTGCACTATAAACAGTTTATCAACTGTGTCACACAATACTTATCTTTAAATTATTTCGAATATGATTTTATAATGTTTTAGAACAGTTTATTTGACAAAATGAACATGGTGCCTGTTACACTGGTTGTACTAGTCTTGATAGTGTTTCAGCAGCAAGTTGGTGGTTCTTCTAAAAGAGGATTTGGAATGTATTATAATTATTATGAATGTGGAGATACTTATGCATTAAACAATACATATTGGTGGTATGTAAAACGTTTTATATTTGGTAGTATGTGAAACGTTTTATACTTGGTGGTATGTGAAACGTTTTATATTTGGTGGTATGTAAAACGTTTTATATGTGGTGGTATGTGAAACGTTTTATATTTGGTTGTATGTGAAACGTTTCATATTTGGTGGTATGTGAAACTATTGTATTATATTTACCTATAAACCTAGTTACCTAAAATACAATTGAATTTTGTATTCGCACATCTGTAAGCGAGTTCCAATCCCATATATTCATAGAGTGACCCTCGTCACTGTTATATCCAGATTAAATATACACACTATGATCATTCCAGGTACAATTGGCATTATAACTTTACTAAAGATGTAACATACCACTGTCCTCGGCGTACAAGAGGTGAATATCTACCAATGGTAGCCAATGAAGCTGACACACTGGATGCAAAAATAACACCAGAAAGTAAATATGTTCTTGGTTTTAATGAACCAAACGAAGTGGCTCATATGTCTCCTGAATGGTGTGCTGAACTCTGGCCTCGTGTTGAGAAAATAGCAGGAGACAGAATATTAGTGAGTCCAGCTCTAGCTGCTTGTGACATTTATCCCGATAAGTGTATAGATTGGTACGATCGATTCTTTAAGGCTTGCCCAGGATGTCGAGTAGACAAAATAGCGGTTCATGGTTACCATTGTGTACCATATGAATTAATCCAGTCATTGGGGAAAATATCATCCCATTTTAATCGACCAGTTTGGTTAACAGAATTTGCTTGCCATGGTAATGTTTCTAGTCAGGATCAGATTAATTTTATGAATATTGCTCTTCCTCTTCTAGAACGAGCTTCTTTTGTCGAAAAATATGCTTGGTTTAGTCAACGTAATAAGCAAACGACAACTTTTATGCCAAATTTTAGTAGTAATCTTTTGAATTTGGATAGTCCTACCTTAACTTCTGTGGGGACATTCTATAATAAATAATAATTAGTAACAAGTAAATTTGTTATTTTGAGCATTATTGAATAATAAAAACATAGCATAATCTATCATAGGGTCCACCTTAATGGATATAAGGGAGACAAAGCTCTAGATTAGACTTTAAATACTTTGCAATAGTTTGCATGCAATTTTTACGTAGACCATATTATCTATCGAGTTCAAGGTGAATATTTTAGATTCGTTTGATTGTTTGATATTAATCTACGGCTGGTAATTCCCACACCTGAAATACAGTATATAAGGTAACAGAATGTTTGTTTAGTTAGTAAAATGCTGTTTACACTCTTACTGGTTGTTTTGTATACATCTTCCAGTCTCGCAACCCCTAAAAAGGGTTTCGGGTTATGTGGTCGATTGTACAAATGTGGAGATACCTTTGCTCTGAGTGGAACATCATGGTGGTGAGAAATTGCTACTCTTTGATTTTTCATTATTTGTTGCATTATTCATTTTCTTAAAGTGTCAATAATAGACTCTGTCAAATATCAGAGACTTTGTATAATAAATGAAAAAGATGCATATCATAGATTTTGGTACAGAAAGTTCTCTGTTCCTGTCGGTTGAACTAAACCTTATAGTTTCGGTAATAATTTTCGAATGTCTAAATATGCTTAAGTAAATATTTTTTGTCTAAGGTATAACTGGCATTACAGTAGAGAGGAATACCACTGGAAGCATTGTTCCAAGTTCCCTCGAGGAGAATTTGTTCCAATGATATGGAGTGAGAAATACCTTCATGTAGCCAAAATTCCAGATGACGCCAAACATGTATTAGGTTTTAATGAACCAAATGCCAAGAATCAAGCTAACTTGACCCCTGAAAGAGCGGCTCAACTCTGGCCCCAAGTGGAGAAACTAGCTGGAAACCGTATATTAATCAGTCCTGCACCATATGGGTGTGATAATAACCCAGATATGTGTATTCAATGGTTTGAAAGGTTTTTTAAGGCATGTCATAATTGCCGAGTTGACAGAATAGCTGTCCATGGTTACCATTGCGATTCTAACAAAATGATAGATTCATTACTGAAGATATACAACAAATTCAAAAAGCGAATCTGGTTGACTGAATTTGCCTGCACTGCTAGTAATAGTGTTGATCACTATATTAGTTTTTTGCACGATCTTGTACCAAAATTAGAACAACATTGGGCAATAGAGCGATATGCATGGTTCTGTTCTAGAGGTGATCAGAGTAGCAGTGGCAGTCGACCATGGAACTTATTGAATATGGATTCCCCAACATTATCACAATTGGGAAAAGTGTATAACAGCGTTCAATAAAGGCTTTGTTTTATAATTATAATACTTGCGCATACATTTCCAATTACTGATTTTTAATGTTTAATCTGGAAAACCGCCTTATCGCACTTTTCTGTACACGACCATACAATTTTTTACTTTATAAAAATTATTAACTAGGTGTTGGATATTTTTTATATCAAACAAATTTTTTTACTAGTTATTACATTTTTTTATATAA
The DNA here is from genome assembly GCA_030562195.1 of Nipponacmea schrenckii. NCBI lineage: Eukaryota > Metazoa > Mollusca > Gastropoda > Lottiidae > Nipponacmea > Nipponacmea schrenckii. The sequence goes on from JAUJPP010000012.1 coordinate 5,527,421, forward strand.
AACAAAACACATCCAAAACTAAAAACATTACATTAGAAAGAAACAAACAAGATTATATGAACATAGCTGTGAACGACACTGAGAGTGGCTTCGAAATTTAGCCCTATAGTTTTATGGTTCCTTTGTATTTTAAAGTCCGATGTTTCCCTTTATTCCTTGATGCAAGTTGTAAACCTTAAACCTTTTCACATGTGCATTTGAACAAAGTTGAATTCTAATTAACTTTACGCACAAATTAACAACTTTAATATATAATATTTAGTTAACAAGATTTGTAAAACAAAAATATAAAAAGATAGATTGCAAGGCAAGATAAAATGCACCCAGACATCAGCATTGTTAAATCATTTTTTCCTTTGATGGTATGTACATATACAGACAAACCGTTGATCGAAATTGTTCAATGATGAGAGTACAAGGATGATAATAAAACTAATGTTTAAAATTTTCACCCCGAGGTCAATGAGCCATACATTACAATTTAATCTGATTATAAAACTTTTAAGCCTAAAATATCTATTTTTTCTCCAAATTGTAACATATAAATTTCAAATATACCCCCATTTATAGTTGTGAATTTCGCAAGTTTGAATTTTTTTCTTATCTTAATTAGAACTATGAGTGTTTCTAAAAGAGTAACTCTTTACAAATTTTACCAGAGGATACAAACTAGTTACATCACACCCTTTTATCTGGTCTAATTAATTGCATTTTTCCTTCTACAATTTTTCACGCACACCTTACAATGAAATCAATGAGATGTTGTATGTGATATACTTTTAACTTCAATCAAAAAATAAAAGATATCACAGTTGCCTTTAAGCTATGGAGCAAAGTGTCAAATGCCAAGCGAAGTGATATACTCAGCTATTTAATACGTATTTAAGAATATGCACTTTTTGCGTTTGGAGCTAGACAATCATCATATCCTAGATCTTTTAAAAAAATTGATCCTTGAATGATAATTAACTATTTCAGCAAGATTAGCTAAAATTGGTCAAGAATTGAGTGTTTATGGGCCAAAAATTTATTCGCTTTTTCAAAAAACAAGGGCAAAATCTGAAATGGGGTTCATCTTTGGGTGATGACAAATTCATAAGCCAAGTTTCATCTTAATCCATTCATGTTTGTTCCTTCTAGATTGTCTACATGCTAAAATTTTCAATAATGTTCATGATGATTAACAATTTCAGCAAGTTTCGTCGAATACCGTAAAGAAATGTGCCTTGTACAGAGTTTATAAGCAAAAAATCGAATGCATTTTCAAGAATTAGGGCAATAATTCATACTCAATATATTTCGATATTTTGATTTTCCATAGGGATTTTCCTTGGGTCATATCAAACAAGCTCAGCAATTTTTTTCAAAATTTTTCAAGAAATATGCCTTACAGAGTGTTTAAGAGCTAAAAACTGAACGCGTTTTCAGGAACAAGGGCAATAAGTGATGATTAAAAATGTTTAATTTATCTAAATTTCAATAGGGTTCATCTTTGGGTGATAACGAATACTCAAGGCAAGTTTCGTCAAAATCCATTCAAAATTGTTCTATCGATGGTGGTGTTTACAAGCTAAAATTGAACGCGTTTTCGAGAACAAGGACAATTACTCATACTAAATATTTTTCGATTTCAATGGTTATCAATAGGGTTAAACCTTGAATTATAACACATTCTCACACCAGATTTCATCAAAATCCATCAAGAATTGCACATTGTAGAGTGTTTCCGAGCCGCGGTGGCTCAGTGGGTTAGACGCTTGCTGTCTTGGCAAAATTTCCCTCATTGCACACTGCATGGCGTTGCCCGTCTTCATTAGCCCATGAGTTGCAGAAGAGTAGGACGTAAAACTCCATTCATTTCATTTTTTCATTTCCGATTTCGCTGATTTTCAATAGGGTTCATCCTTGGGTGATCACAAACACTCATATCAAGTTTCATCAAACTGAGCCTTTAATATGATTTTTTGTAGTATGTGTTACTGTACAAAAAATGCATATAGCAGGGACAATGAGTTTTCCCTCTTGACCACTAGTTGAATTTTAGATGTTATTGATTAGTCACTTAATATGAATCATTTTAAATCTCATCTGTTTGAGCACTTCATAAATTACCAGAGATTTAAAATTGTAGATTACCTATGACAGTGTGGCAGTGTACTTCCGCATTGTGACACTTCTAATGTGTTCAGAGTTCTTCAAATCTAAATCAGACCATATATAAGGACTCATAACTCCCGGTGGCTCCATTTACTGAATATGAAATTAAACAACACTTATTAAATGAACACATCTAATCACTAATATTAGTAGACAAAGATAAAATTGAATGCGTTGGAATATTTTGCACCATATGTAAGGGGGTTTCATCTATGCTTGACAAGATTCCCCCCCCCCCCCCACGCTGTAAAGTATTTTTTCTGTTTTAACACAGGCAGAAACTCTAACATTATTTAGGTCTAATCCAAGTTCTCATCAATACAAATGTTCACACCAAATTTCTTTCAAATCAGATGAAACCTAGTCTCTGTTGCATTTACTAGCTAATTTTCGTGTGTTTTGGCTAAGTCAAGGGCAATAACTCATATATATTTCACCGAAAAATCGTCAATATTGAACTTGTCCAAGATCTCATCATTATAAATGATCACACAAAATTTCATTCAAATCCAATAAAAACTGTAGTGTCTATCTTTCACAAGCATATTTTGTCGCGTTTTGCATCAAGCGCAATAAATCAAAAACCGTTCATCGAAAAATTGACAATTTCGAATTTGTCCGAGATCTCATTAATATAAATTATCACAAGAAGTTTCATTCAAATCCGATGAAAACTGTAGTCTCTATCGCGTTCACAAGCAATTGTGGACGGACCGACGGACGGACAGGGGTGACGACAGTATACGACCACATTATACGACCACATTATAATGTGGGCGTATTAAAAGCATTATAGTTAAGGACAACTGCTTACTTATTAGTTTTACTGTAGATTATAAATGAATGTTATACGTTATGATTATATTCACCTGAATTTGGAAATAAAAATCTATTCTATTCATTTACTCCAGCTCTTTGTCGACTATCAGAATTTACAATATATTTATTCTAAAGGTTTCTTGCAATCATCAGGAATTATGAAAAGAACCGGTTTTCCACGCTGAAAGAAATATTACTTATGAATCATTCATCATTAATTATAGTCTAGCTTTAAATGGTTTGATATCTATGCAGTGGGGTAATAAAACTTTTAGTGGAATTGCTAGAACCACACACGTCAGAATGAAAATTGGAATGGTGTAAATTGAATCAATCAGTGTCCCTGATATATAAGTAGAAAACCTCTTTACAATTCCTTTAAACTTTATAACTCCATTACCCTCTGTAAAGATAAAACAATCTTCAAGCCAAACAGAAAATACACTTTTTATAACGATTGCTTTTAAATTATTTTTACAAATTATTACAAAATGCTTTTTTTTACCTTTCCACGTACTATCATCAAATCCTGGGATTCCAGTAGATGTCTTTCTAACACTGACAGTTCCCCAACTAAACTTTGGTCTACGTTTGACAAATCTTTCCTTCGTGACATATTGCTTCTCAAAGCATATGTATACTGACTTTAAGAAAATGATTTACATACAAAAGAGATATTATATTTGTATATAGCCCATTTTTGTACTGATGTGCCACTATACAGATACTAGTATTATATTTGTATATAGCCCATCTTGGTACTGATGTGCCACTACACATTCCATCTATTTTGAAAATGCAAGATCCAGCTTATAATATAAAAGTTTCTTAAAGAGATTTTAGGTTTACTAAGCTTTTTATGAGCATAGGGGACATTGATAGCATCGAATTTCACCATTTCAATTTTCGGTCCGCCATTTGTGGTTTATGCTGTCACTAGGGCTACTTGAAGCTACTGTTGCAAATTGTCCAGGATATGCATGAAACGTGTAGAGAACCTCTTTACAATCCGTTTTATTCATATTAATTCTTTTTTTATAATGACTTGAGTGTTACTTAAAACAGATGAAAAATATACCAATAATTATAATATTAAAAACCGATTAGAAGCTCCATTATAGCTGACAATATTCCATGATATCTTACCTGATTGTATCTATTTCACCAGAGCGTCTCTTATTGTATGACCAGAGTCTGCACTGCAGAAATTTCAGAACTTGAAAAAAATTGTCTTTTGAATCATGCAAGGAGCATATTGTTAATTCAATAACAAGATGCTTGTTGAGAAATTCACTATCTGATGGGGTTGGTATTTCCTTTATTTTAGAAAATTGTCGCTTGTTGAAACTGCAGAGGCCAATTTTGTAACTTTCGTCTTGAATTCGAGCGACATTAGATGCAAAAATGTTTCACAATCTTTTATGGTATTGACCCGGATTATTCTAGAACTTTAGAGATTATCTTTCCAGAAGTTACTAAAGACTTCTCAACTAATATTATGATGCAATATGACCTGTTAAAACAGTGTGCAACAATGTATCACTTCTGGATTGTTAAGGTGGCTTCTTGATTTTTCCAGAAATATAGTTTTTTTACATACATAGGCTAGTAGCTAATGCCTAGGCGGATTCAATTTAATTGCTTACTTACGGAATAGGTGATTTCCCATATCGCCCATTCCCACTTCGCCCCTTCCCATTTCGCCCCTAAACTTTTCCCATTTCGCCTCTTCTCAGTACGCCTCTTTCCCGTTTTGCCATATTCCCATTTCACCCCTTTTTCAGTTCGCCCCTTGCCCGTTTCGCCCCTTTCCAATTTCGCCCCTTTTCCATTTCGCTCCTCCTTACCATATCGCCCCTCTGCATTTCGCCCCTTTCTCTTTGGATATTAACACAAAACAATTATTTTTTGATTGTCTTATATATATCGAAGAATACATATATAATGATCAAAGAATAATATTGTTGTTCCATATAATCATTTTACAAAATAAATCTAGATATTAACCCGCATGCGAACAAAGATTTACAAGCAGTATGCAAAATTTTTAATATCAAAACTGTATAAATTATATGTCTATATTTCTAAAGTAGGCTTTTTTTTTCAATGTATCCTGATTAATAAAACGGAGTGTTCAACTAATTTGAGTATAATCCTTTTATCATAATGCAATTGGTTTTAAGCAAGGGCGAAATGAGACAGGGCAAAATGGGAAGGGGTGGTATGGGAAAGAGGGGCGAAATGGAAAAGGGGCGAATTTGGAAAGGGGCAGAATGGGAAGGGGTGAAATGGGACGGGGAGAATGGGAACAGTTCGAAGGCGAAGTGGGAAGGGGCGAAATGGGAAGGGGCGAAGTGGGAATAAACCAAATGCATCAAGGATGCTTAATCCTACCAAGGATCATATATAAAATCTATAATCATATACCGATAATTCTTGTCAACCTCTCAGAAAAATTGGCTACCATTGTAAATGTGGGCGTATTACGATGGCCATCGCTATTTTTGACATTCTTAGAACAAAGTTCACCATCTATTTCTCTTTAACCGTCTTCTTCAATACAGCCTGTTTCATTGTTTCAAATAGCAAACCCAACACATAAAATTGGCTACCATTGTAAATGTGGGCGTATTACGATGGCCATCGCTATTTTTAACATTCTTAGAACAAAGTTCACCATCTATTTCTCTTTAACCGTCTTCTTCAATACAGCCTGTTTCATTGTTTCAAATATCAAACCCAACACATACAATGTTTATTCTGATTAGATCAAAATTCAAACAGACCAATTAAAAGTTCAGAATTTCAAACCAGCAAAATCCGAACTGAACTATCTGAGCACAAATCACTACCATCCAATCCTTGTCCACTACAGTGCGCTTTTGAAAACTTTTCACCCACCCTATTGTTTCAACATATTTAAATGTTTACCTGAGCAGTACAGGGAGTTTAAACCGCCATAAAGGATATCAACAAGAAATAAGTTTTATGGAGATGTTGTGGTAAGTAATATTTAGTAAAAGGGTCGTTATATATAATATTTAATCCTAAATCATTCTTTATGTAAAATATAAACCTCGAAATCCAAACCATTAATTTTTAAGCGCCAAAACGAATTTAAGAGTTTATTATATATGAGGCATATTAGAAACATTTTTAGGTGTAACTTTTGATCATTGGTTTACTAACCCTTTTAAGTTTTAAAAACGTCGAGATATAGTTTTATATGTTTAAATGACGTTACTGGTTTTCATTTTCAAGTAAACAATTCTTATATTTCTTTCCATGTCAATACAATTGGAGCAAAACAGGAAGACTACAAAGAAGATCCAGTGGATAATTCAAGCAATAAATTGAGAAAAGAATTAGAATACCAGAATAATGAACAACAAACATCAATTGGGAATTGTAAGTGTTTTTATATTTTAATTTACCTTTGGGATTAAAATGTTTTTTTTTTAAAAGAAATATAATCTAATTTTTTGAAAGAAAATTGAAGCTTTACAATTTTGACATACATCAGAAATTGGATAGTATATTTTTATATCCAGTGATTTTGATTTCCAATTCCAGATGGAAACGACGTCATCTACATTAAAACCAATCAACTGTTTTTCGCCAAAATCTTCTGAACGTAAAATTTTATCATCTGACAAAACAGAATTCTAGAATTTAGAGAATAGAGTCAGGTAAGAAGTGATATTCTTTAATTTTTAAATAATAACACAATATACATATTCCAATACCAATATATTGATTTGATACTGAATTTTTGAGTATTATCAATCATTTAACGTTGAATCTGTTAAAATTAAATTTTTATTCGAAGTTATTTCATGTAATTTTCGTATAAAAGTTCTTAATTAAAGCTCTTAAATAATGGTTTCTAGAAATAAGAAATGAGTAACTCCGGGCTTGTTGCTTTTAGAATGGACTGGGTTAGTGAATTCTTTCAATTTTGTTTCGATAAAATAAACTAAAGTAAATAACTTTTGGCGTGTTGTTTTAAAAAAATATACTGTTTTGGTAAATGTCTCATTTCTGTGTAAAACATTGAAGGGCGTTCTTTATATTATGTAAGCAGAATTATTTCTTTAGTTCAAATTTTTCAAAACTTCACATCAAAATCTAGCCAAATGTGTCCCTGAACATATTTAAAAGTTGCAACTTAAAAAATCCAATAATTAATTTAATTATTTAAAAGTTTACATCTTAGATCTATATTGCTTTTGTTAGTCGTAAGAAATCTACTGAACAAATTTAAGCGAAATAAACGTGTAATTAAAAATTAGTACTTTCCATTTATTATTTACCCTTTTAAAACAAATTAATTTTGATCAAGTAGATACAATTAAGTAGGATGTTCAAGAAATATGTTAGTTTTTTTTACATATTACCCCTTTTAATTTAGCTTGTACATATTTTTTGCATTCTGTCGTCCTTGTGAAAGAATGAAATGAAAATAAAGAAGATAGTTTATATTTTACAATAGTAGAAATTGAGATACAACAGAGTTTTTCCTTTGATTTCCAACATATAACAGGTTTTTATTTTGTCTTGAAGAATTTCAATTTATTTCAGGTTTAAAAAGAGATTTTATGTTTTTGAGCTGACTGTATCTAAGAATCATACCTTTAGAACTGAATAGGTTTAGGTGTAGTTGACGTTTAGCTTTAGTAGAAAGTATTGCACGATCCTAATTTAATCACAATAAAAAAAACTTATTAATTAGCATCATTGCTGATAAACAAAGTTTTGTAAATAGATGTAACCAAAAATACACCTTTGATCACGAAGGGAAGAAAGTAGATTCTGGTTGAGATTAAACCAGGCAGGTGTGTGGACTAGGTCTTAGTCTACGATATCTAGGCCAGTCTATAAGGATCATAAAATAACAATAAAGAAGCCCAAAGAGGCATAGGAGCTAAGTCAACAAGCTCCGGATCTTGGTATCTAGAGATGGTCAATAAGACCTCCTGGCCTTGATCTTTGAAGTTAGCAACATCATCTATCGCTAGAAAGCAATTGGTTCTACTACCAAGGACTTGGTCCTAAAAGCTGTACATCACCCTAAAAGTTCTGCCTTTAAATCAGTCCTGAAGCTGAGCTACTTCAAATCCTAGTTGACCCCACGATCTAATCCCTCTGTATTCGTGTTCGAAATGAAAATTATAATCACCAAGTTGTTATTAGAGGTCCTTTTCTAAATTTCTAGAATGAAATAGACAGGACTGGCAACTTTGGTTCATATCTTGAATGTCTTCCCTTCATTTGGTTACAAATTACCTTTTATAGTTTGGCGGTTTGAACCATAAATGCTGTTACTGTATTAAAAAAGGTTTTGTGCAATGCTTCATGAAATTATACAAGTCACTACACTTGATCATCTGGTACTTTAAAGGGTGTTTCTCAGAGAAATCTAGTCTCAGACACAGAAAATCCTTCTTGAAGAATTTAAACTGATTCTGTTTTACAAGACAAAGTAAAAATATATTTAAAAATAAAATATTTATCTTCATCGCTGTTGTATAAAAGAACATCTGAGGACTGATTCTAGTCTGTCACAATTTCTAGCGTAAAGATACTGTCTTTCTCCTTATTAACTTTTATTTCATTCAAACACAGGTAGAAGATAGAAAGGTTAAGGAATGAATAGGCATCTAGGTTTTTTTTTCTTTACATGTATTATATTTTGCAACAAAAGAAATTACTTATATAGTTAAAATATATAGTAAATAAATCTCACGTTCAAACAAATGTCTAAAATCAAGGCAATAAATCAATTAATTTGTATATTTTAGGTAACAAATTTTAGATAAAAATACCAAAAAAGCTAATGACCGGTTTATTTTGGAAACTTGAAAGTAACTTTTGATCATTGATCACGAAGGGAAGAAAGTAGATTCTGGTTGAGATTAAACCAGGCAGGTGTGTGGACTAGGTCTTAGTCTACGATATCTAGGACAGCCTATAAGGATCATAAAATAACAATAAAGAAGCCCAAACGAGGCATAGGAACTAAGTCAACAAGCTCCGGATCTTGGTATCTAGAGAAATCTAGGAGAGTCAATAATGACAAATTATTATCACCATGTTGTATTTCGAGGTCCTTTTTTAACTTTTTTAAATTTTCAGAATGAAATAGACAGGACTGGCAACTTGGTTTATATCTTGAATGTCTTCCCTTTATTTGATTACAAATTATCTTTAAAAATATATATCATTTAAATTGGCGATATGAATAATAAATATTGTTACGGCATTAAAAGGGGCTTCATGATCCATGAAATTTACGTAAGTTTTTACATAGTTTTGGCGTATAACAATTAATGGTAGGCTTTTTTAAGTTAAAAGATTCAGATAAGTCCAGGGACGCATTGCTGTAGGTTTTGGTACATGGCATTCATAAATTGAAGCAAACAATTGTTCGACCTACGAAAAAAACCCAATAAATAGTAGTTCTGAATATTGATTCGGCCAAGGTTTTGAACATGGTTAGCACTAAACTACTAACTCCTTGTTTATTCAAAGCTTATTCACCACGATGTGAGCAAAAAACCTCTAAGAATCCATTGATTCAGCAGTGTTCTAAAATTCTAGTGAACCATTTCTAAGATCAATGTGACAAATGGTCTATATCAGTAATGAAGTATTAGGTAAAGGAGTTCCAGTAAATCGACTTTTATAGCAGACATTATTATACGCAGTTGCTATTACTAGAATTATTGTTAGTTTGCTCCACATTGATATTATCCGTCCTTAGTATATCTCAAGGCTGTATTACAATGTGCGGGTACAATTTATAAATTATGGCCAGTTTACAGTCAGGCGCACTAATGTCCAATTTAAAACATTTAGACGAGGGATTTACTGTTGTTTTGATGAGGACAGATACTTTCAGTTTAGTTCGAAGTGCTAATACACTGTAGACTGTTTGTGCACGTCTGGGTTCGATTCATAATTATATCCAACAAATAAATCAATTGATTTATTTATTTGCATCGCAGTTTTTTTTGAAAGTCCTGCATTTATAGACCTATGTACACACTTCGTTCGACGAAGAATAACAACAAGTTGACAAAACATTGACACATTGATTTTAGTGCTAAAATCGGTCATTCTAATCGGTCATTCTAAGATACTGTCTCTACCGACTTTGGCCTACATGGAAACTATTTATGTATTTCTTGAATACATGGATACTTTTGATTTTTATTTTGTCTGCTTAAAACTTGTCTATAAAATAGAAATGAACCAATGTGAATGGACAACAAACAATGATTTGAACTTGCAATCAAGGCTGCTGGTGGGAGTATGCCACCTTGCTTCGCAAGGCTATCTTAAATTTTGGCATATAAAACACCCATTCGATGATTCCATAATATTTTAAATCTTTGTCTCTATAAACATTCATTTGTAAACATCATTCTTAATTGCATTGCATGTTTGCGAAAATATCGATACCGTCTATAAAAATAGCGATGGCCATCGTAATACGCCCACATCGGTAAATGAAAGATTTTTTTGATTTTCAATTAAAGTTCATCCTTGGGTGTTTAGGAAAACAATAAATATCGAGTCCATAAAGTATCTAAGAGCAAGGGCAATCATAGTAAATAATTTTCTATTAGTTTGTTTTTCAATATGGTTTATCCTTGAGTGATTATAACAACTCAAACCCCATTTCATCAAAATCCATTCAGAAACCAGCTCTCTATCATGTCCACAAAGAATTCAAGAACAGAGGTTCACACGCTTGCAAGAACAAGGGCAATAAGTCATATTAGATATTTTTGGATGGGTCTGTTTTTCACTAAGGTTTATGTTTGGGTTATATCAAACACAAAGTTTTGTCAAACTCCATCTAGAAACCAGCTCTCTATCGTGTCCACAAAGAATTCAAGAAAAGAGGCACAGACGTTTTCAAGAACAAGAGCAATAACTCATATTAAATATTTTTCGATTGGTCTGATTTGGTTATATTTAACTCATAGAAAATAATTTTTCGATTGGTCTGATTTTTGATAGGGTTCATCCTAGGGTGATTACAAAGACTCACACCAAGTTTTGTCAAAATTCATCAAGAAACCAACTCTCTATCGTGTCGACAATAGGATTGGCTAGTTTTTCGGAAACTAGTTTTTACTAGTGATTGAGCAATTTCATTCCCACGTGTTGTTGATAATGTATAATCTTATGCGATCACATACCAAATATGGATTTATCTATAACTGTTTGATACCATTTAAGACATTTAAAGCTTCATTTGATATTCTCATTGGTATATTCTCAGTGGGTGAAGTAGAAAATGAAAGATAACTTGCCAGGCAAAGTCACATATGCCCACACATCAGCATTGTTACTTTGTGACTTTGCCTGGCCACTATCTTTCATTTTCTACTTCACCCACTGAGAGAATATACCCAATGAGAATACCAAATGAAGCTTTAAATGTCTTGTCAATCCAAAGCTCACAAGTTTCATCAAAATCCATTTAAGCTTCTATCGCACCCACAATAAAATTTTGACGTGAAACTTGCAAACCGTTCATCGAAAAATGGTCAAATTTAAACTTGACGTCCTCATCAATTTCTATGCTCACACCTAGTTTCATCTAAATCCATTGACAATTGTAGCTTTTATTGTGTCTACAACAAAGGCAGGGGCAATAACTCAAAAACCTTTCATCGAAAAATCATCAAAATCAAACTTGACTACCGTCTTATCAATTCTAATGCTCACACCAAGTTTTATTCAAATCCATTAAAAATTGTAGCTTCTATTGTGTCTACAAGAAATGTTGACCGACGGACAGGGGTGGCGACAATATACGTCCATATATTCATGTGGGCGTAGAAAAAATTATCTATCAAGCTATTTATAGAAACTCCGTCAGGATTTGAAAATAAATTACTGACTTATTCCAGCTGGTAATCCCATAATACGTTTAAGATATACATATAATTTTATATATAAATGGGTAAACATTTGGGCTTGCCTTGTGTAATGTTTCTTCCGACTATATAAGGTTTGGGTGATCCCTCTATTGATCGAAATTGCGAAAGTTAATAGAGAAGCGCGCCCTCCTTATGCAGTCTTTGGAATATATAATAATAATTAAACTATTTTTGTTAGCAATAAACTGCTTTGTATTAATTTGAAATTTCATAATATATGAGGTCATGTCCTGTAGACTCTCTTTTGCTCCGTGCAAGCCTTATTATATAAAAAATCGATAAATTATGTCGAAAATGTTTACAGTAGTAAATATAATATTTTGCAAGGAGAGTAATTGAATCTACTAATTTTGAGTGAATTTGATTGCGATAATATAATATTTGGGACAGTTTTCTTGCCATTCAATTTCAATTTTATGTAGAATATTTCTTGTGTGAACAAATATTATAGAGTTTTAATATAAAGATTTTTATAAAATAAAGATTGGTTTGGTCCCATAACATATAGTTTATTTCTATCAATCATCAGGTTTCCAGTTTATAAACCTTTTGTCTAGATTTAGGGTTGTTAACTCTCAATTATTTTTTTGAATCAACATACGAGTTTAAAACCAAATCTCAGTCACCCCCAATTACTAAGAAGCAGTAAAAGTAAAAAATACAGGTTTGAAATTGTAAAATTTTCTTTATTGATTATATTTTTAAGGAAGAGAAAATTACCATTATCATCCATTATTGTATCTATTCTATAATTTATAGTTCAAATGTGTTCCGAAAAAAAAAGCAACGCAATTTTATTTTGGATAATCATATTGTTATCCCAATGTGTATCCTGTAAAAATCATATATCAAAATTTTTTTGTTTCAAATATTCGAGCACATCAATTTTTTTTTTATTTGCCAATCCCATACAGTTGCTAATGATGAAACAATGTCATAGTAGACATACAATTAGTTTCTTATAAGAAAACATCAAGATATAATAGTATAGAATAAAAGAATAATGCAGGTATTTCATACATAAATCATTATATATATTATTTCGTTTTTTATAACCACCAATCAATAAGTATTATAAATGTGTATATGTACAAAGAAAATCAATAAAATCAACAAGTGACATGGTGTCATGACATAATAATGAAGGGATGATTAGGCTCTGAGAGCATTGAATTTGAATAAAAACTAGATAGTACAGTAACAATCACCGGAATGAAATATTCAACCTTCAGTCATACACTTCTTTTCTGGAGTGTCAAATGTACAAGTTTCATAAAAATCTGTTAAGATTTTTAGCTCGTAAACACTCTACAAGCACCCGTTCCTGTAAAGTTAGCCGTTATGAAAACGAAATACTTAGTACTCTTAGCCTGTTATAAAGACTAACAAAAGTCATACCGTGTCACGTACGGTACAAATGTTATCTTCTAAGAAGCCTGCTAAAAGCTAACAAAATACTATTGCTTACAAAGAATAGGAAAATTTTGACCAATCAAAATCAAATAATGCTACTTATGGGCGGGTCATTTGAAGTTTTGCATCTAATTAGATTAATTTAGTTTATTTTCGATAAATTCTAAAAAAAAATTATTTTCTTGATACTTTTAAGCCGTTAAGTAGAGATCAACACTAATATCGCTACTTATTTCATAATAATTATTTTGTGTTTTTCATAACAAAACCGTTTTTTTTTTTTTCGCCAAAACATGAACTCGCCCCAAGGTCAAGGTCACCAAATGGGGCAATTCGACCGTTTTTCTGGCTTTATACAGCCGATGATTCTGGAAAATTTATACATAATATGCTTTAAAGGGCAGGCTAGGCTATGTATTTATAGTATATTCTTCACTGGAAATCACTCTGCTTTATCCTAAATCTGGAAGAAAATAATAATAGGCCGATTCTGTACCTGTATAGGTACGTTGAAAAACCACTTCTGGCATATAATCAACGGATTGATAAATCCCAAAATTGCACCTGGATAACGGAGACAAGAAGACAAGACAGCGATATTCCATGCTGATTCAAGAACTGTGTAATGAGCATGGTGTATGTCCTATTATTTTCTTATCCATATATATCTATTAACGCATGTTCTAAAAAGTACTGGTAACGGAAGTAGGCAAAGATTACGTCATAGTACGGATTGAATAAATTCCTGTCCATTGATTGGTCAGAGTTATTTGCGAGGTTTCTTCAAAACAAACCCTTTGTTTTGATTTTACCTGAGCGATGTTCTTGACATCTGAGCAGTGTCGTGCGCTGGAATACGCCGAAAAGGGACACAATTTGGTTATAATAGGTCAGGCTGGAACTGGAAGAGCTTTTTTTTTTTATTAAAGAATGTGTTAAAAAATTGTCAGAAAATTGTGGAAAACGTATCGCAATTACCGCCACCAGGCACCAGATTCTGATATTTTTAAATCTAAAACTGCCTAATAATTATTAGGTATCAAATAAGGACATTTACCATGCTAAAGTAGCCTCTTTGGACATTATTATTATTTTTTTTAATTCTGTGCCTGAATTTCCCGCATTATTTAATACAATATTTATGACCAATCAAACAAAAGCAATTTAAACAACTGCGGAGAATGACGTCATCTTTGTTTATCTTCCGTACCCCATACTTTTATTTGGAGTAAGAATTAATGTATTCCGATAAAATACGACATTTTATACTGTTGTTATCATGTAAAAGGTTTTTTTTTAGTTTAAGAAATATTTAACAATACTGTTTGAATGTCAAAGCATGTGAAAAACGGTATGAATTATGAAGGTATAACGAGAAACATCGCCGAGGATCAGCAAGTAATGTAAGAACAAGATGGCGCCTTAGGTACCTTTCTATTCTTAATACATATACGAATTTTTTTTTACGAATTTTTTTTTTTTTTTTTTTTTTTTTTTTTTTTTTATCAGAATCTGGTGCCTGTGTATTTCTCTTCGCGTGTCTATCTTTATTGTTCTTGTCGGTGTAGTGTGCCTAAAGTTATTGTCACTTTTGTAGTCACTATGCTTATTTACTCTCTAGTGCCGCCATCTTGTTTTATCTACCACTGTATCACTTCTGTATTTGTTAATTAGTCAGTATTCTTAATTATTCTAATAAAATCATTTGTTTTATGTTTCAAAATATGTATTTACATGTAATAGATGATATCTTGTCAGTTTCCTAGTTGAGGCATGGGTTCTTGATTTTATAAATTTAGTGTAAAGTATCACACTTGTCACATGTCGTGACCAGTCCATATGTTTTCCAGTACAGATTCAAATATAAGTACTGTGCATGTTTGTGCCAAGAAATTTTAAGCAATTTTAAGCAATTTCAAGCTTCAGTTTAAATAGAGAATTTGTTTGAAGAGATTTTCATATAAGGTGTGTAATTTTATTATCCTCATTGTTAGTGACGACCACAAATCGTCCCGAACCTGTTACCTTTTATTTGCACATGTTTCATTTCTAAATATAATTAAATATATTGGAAATGTATTGTTTTCTTTCTGTAAACTCTGGTGCGTGCAACACTAAAGTTTAAATGGTGGCTGGAGTGGGATTCTTTAGAATTAACATTAAAGGAAATTAGAAGAATAATTGTACATGATGAGTAGTTTAGAAGATTTAGAGCAGGCTGTGTCACAGTTAAGTTCGTCGTATGAAAGAGATGTCACTGCTCTGGAGAGAAGAATACAGCAGTACAGAAATACAAGATTGAATGTTTCTCCTGCAAGTGATATTGAATTTGCTTCTACTGCTTCAAGGGGGCCATTTACCCCTACATTATTTTCAGAAACAGAAAGTACACCATTATGTACACCGAGTAGCAATCAAAGTATATTTGGTACTAAAGTAAATCATAGAGCAACCTCAACTCCCGCTTTTGGATTTGATCCTACTCCAACATTTAGTAGACCAGCTTGTACTCGAATTGAGGACGCTGAAGCCAGTAGTACATGATTGACACAATCGGACCATCATTTTGTAATTTCGTTTTTTGACCGGATAGCATTGAAATTTTTGATGCACACACAATTTGAGCAACTGAGCAATTGAAATACTTGAAAAAATATTTTTGACTAAACCACAGGTGTTACATGGATGCTGTAGGTATGATTAAACTACAAAAACATATTTCCAAATATATTAAGGTTTGCTGTATTCAAAGTTTGTAAATGCGTTTAAAAACCCTGGTGCCAAAATTCTGACTATGTTACTATAAGTGACCATGTTGGATTTTATTTTCTGGACAGGACATTGTTATATTTTAACTACATTGTCATTGTGTTCTTTCAAAAAAAGTAATAATCATCTTTTGACATCCCGGTATAGAATAATTTCATGGGTGTCAATGTGTTTGAGAATAGATTTAATTGGATTGAGATGAAACTTGCTTCAGACTAGTCAATTACAAGACCTATTTGTTGATATTAGATAAAAGTTTGTTTCAGTATCCAACTATTCAAAGGCAATATTGAGACATGGATACTCTGTGACATGCTGTGATATGTCCATCAATTTTTGTACTTTTTCTACACTCTTTAGACAAGAATTTGGGTCGATTTTGAACATAGAATAATATAAATCATGGGTGACCTCTTGAATACTTGTGTATACCATATTTGGTCATTTTTACCTCTTGAAAGCTTGTAAAAGCACAAATTTTGGGATCTAAACCTCACATTTCTATCTCAATAGTAAACATCCAAAAATCATGAATAAAATGTACCATAATCACTCAGATTAAAAGCCTCCTAAACAAGTATATACAAGGTTTCAATCTTCTCTTTTCTATGGATGAAAACAACAAAAACCTGTACCATGTACAATGATACAAGTGAATAAGTTATTATACATGGTTTAAATCATCAAGGAACAAAAACCTTGTATAACATTAAAGAAATTATATAATCAATTAGATTTGGACCAGAAACGCATACAAACAGATGTTTTTTTAGAGTAAAATTAAGTTTGCATCATATAATATCGTTTAAGGTGGTCACTCAAGTTATGTTGGTCTCGATCCATACCGAAAAGTCAATTTATTCCCACCTTTAGTTATGTTAATTCATTAACAAAATATAGATTGATCATTGGCCATTGGTAATTGGCTGTAACAGTCATGAACTGTCATTCAAATTTTGACCAAACTAAGTATGCAACTTAACTATGTACATATTGATTGGATCTCAAATGAGTTTTTTTATTATTGCCCCTGAAATAGGTAAAATATGTATATATTTCGTGTTAACAAAATAGAGTATTATTTCAGTTGACATTTTACAAATTTTACTACCTTTGAGTAAAAATGAAATACAATGAGAAAGTTTTTTTAAAGGAGACCAGGCTTTATTTGCTTCGGACAATCATCCGATAGCCTCAAACACATGAAATCTTTTGGTTAGCTAATCAGAAATAGTCTACAGAGCTTACCTTTGAAATTTGAGCCTTCAAATCCATGTGTATCCATAATTATCCGTGTTTGAAAAATCATAATGTCCTAAGAAATTACGAACGTCCCGCCAGATTGGAAAACGGTTCGTCTTGATAATCAAAGAGTTATCCTTCCCGTCGTGCAATAGCGGTCATCTATATAAACAGACTACAACGCATTTTTCAATTGTAGACTTTGTCAACAGGACACACAATTTTCAGACTGACTGGAGACCAGCCGCGTACAGCACGAAAAAAAAATGAAAAGTGAAATTTTTTGTTTGAGGTATATTTCAAGGTATTTTGCGATTTTCTTAGAGCTTGAGTATTTCTGAGGAATGTTTAAATGTAACAAAGGCCCAAAACGACCCCTAAAAATCAAGCCTGGGCCTCTTTAAACTATGGGCATACATTGTTAACACAAGATTACAAGATAAAATATATTCCCTACTTTTGTTTTTTATAGACACTAAAAATAATTTGGATCAGACAAAGAGAGATACCTTCTTGAAGATGTTATTGGAGAAAATAGTGACAGTTTCATAATAATGAAAAGATAACATAAAGGTATCATTACTATGTACAATTGTATTGTATTTTGATAAATTTATGTTTATGAATTTAAATCCATCTTCATATTTTTACTTTCCTGCTCACGTCTTGATATACTTTTGCCATAAACCCAGATGAGCTGTCCTGATGAGCATTATGCTTTTATCATATTAAGGTGTTTTGCCAATTTTAAACATATTGTTTTTATTACAGGCAAAGAGAATCAACAACACAACAATATGTTGTTGAGAGAAAATTAGTTTAGTGAGATGATATGTGATTTTTGTTTGTTTGCTTCTTCAACAAAACAAAGGTAAGTTTGGTTACTGACAAGAAATTCAGTCACATGGATTGTTGAATTGCTCTACATGTAGTAGCCTCTGATTAGACAAAACCAACTTATTGCAGTGGCATCAGATGCTCTTGTAACAATCAAAAACTTTATATTTGCTGCCTCTATCTTTATTTCATATATAAAGATGTTTTTCACCCCAAAACTGATACTTGTTAGGTACTTATTATAAAGTTCAGTCTCAAAGCAATTGACTCTTTTTTTGTTTTATCAAACAATATTTATTTATTGAGATTGGGAAACAGGCTAGGCCTATATAAATCCCTCTCTCTAAATAAGAAATCAATTACATAAAATGCATTTCAAACAAAACTATATACATATGTACATAAAATTATTACAAGTAAATATAGCTTAATAATATGATAAAAAGTTAAATTCGATAAAAATTATTCCAACCTTGAAAAGTGATAAAAGTAAAGGAAGTTAAAAGCGTTTTGATGATTCAAGATATTTGTGTACTTGAGTGACTATTTTTATGTTTGTCTCTAAGGAGACCTCATTGGACCCAAATAGGAGGGTTAAAACATTTATATGTCGTGGCTCTAAGTGATGTATGGTTAAATTCCGAATGTTGGCATAAAGAGGGCAGTGCAGTAGAAAGTGGTCTGGATCTTCAAATGAATGTCCACATGTGCAGACAGGGCTATCCCGAAGGTGACGAAGAAAAAGATGACCATTAAGATCTGAGCATTTTAGTCTTAATTTACCGTGTAAAATTTGATTTTTGCGTTTACCTAAATAGTAATAAGTAGGTACAGAAACATCATGATGGCCGAGTTGTGTTTTAAAAGATGAAAATGAAGGAAGATTTCTTGTGTGAATTTCAAGTTTGTTCCATTCACGGATTGACGAAGAAGGTATGAATGATTTGGAAAATAAGCCTGTTTTAAAAGGATACTCTTGATGGTTTTCTGCGTTTCTCAAACTATAAATATGTGTTTTAGTTGGTATAAGATCTGATAAATATTTTGGCGTGAGATTATTGACAATTTTGTACATGAGATAAAGTTTGTGACGCTTGCGCCTCTCCGTCAATGGAACAAACCCGGTTTCAGTGTAAATGTCATTGTGGCTGGTGCTCTTCACTCCCCCACAGATAGTGCGGAGTGCGTCTAATTGAAACTGTTCAAGTTTGGTTGATAGTTCTTGGCTACACCCGTCCCATATTATATCACAGTAGTCAAAGTGGGGTAAAATAAAGGAGGTGTATATTGTTTTAAGAGATTTTCTGTTCAGTCGATAGTTTAATGATCTTAAGCAGGATGTAAGTAGGGAGATTTTGTTACATAAATTGTTTATATGGGTATTCCATTTGCAATTTTGTTGAAAATATAGGCCTAAATGCTTGTGGTATGGTACCTCCTTTATTTTAACCCCATCAAGGAACAAATCGTTAGTATTTGTTACTGTTTTATTTGAGAGTGTGAGTGTTTCTGTTTTTTGGGGATTGAAGGACACAAGCCATTTTTTTGACCATTCACTTATGCTTTTTAAGTCTCTTTTGAGGACAGCCGTATCTGCAGCAGGGTTTGAAACTCTTATATAGATGGAAGTATCATCAGCAAACAGACGTACATTTGAGTTTAAACCATCGACGATATCATTTATATATAATAAGAAAAGCAGTGGTCCCAGAACAGATCCCTGAGGGACACCAGCTTGAATGGTCCTGGAATCAGAGCAGGCACCACAAACTTGAACCCTTTGTTGTCTATTTGATAGATAGTTTTTAAACCAGTTAAGTAGTCCTCCCCGGATTCCAGCACCATTCAGCTTGTGTCAGAGTCCAGCGTGCCAGACTCTGTCAAAAGCTTTACTGATATCACAGAAACTGCTCTGGTGTATGTACCTTGATCTATGGCTTGACAGAAGAAATGGTTAATATCTATTAGTTGGAAAATCACCCTGTACAAAACCGCTTTGCAGTGAGGTTAGTACGGAGTGCTCCCTGAAGAAGTTATAGACTCGCTTGTAAACAATTTTTTCAAAAACTTTGATTATAATACTGAGGAGGGATACTGGTCTATAGTTTCCACAATCGTTTTTTGATTCCTTTTTGTGAATTGCTGTAATATTTGCAAATTTCCATATACTGGGAACATATTCATTCTGAAGAGATAAGTTGAATAGTGAACAGAGCGGATTGTTGATTTCATTTACGATAGTCTTCAGAAGTTTGCATCTAATTTTGTCAGGACCATTTGATTTTGAGGTGTCTAAACTCATTATGACATTTTTAACTTCTTCAGGGGTTGGTACGATTTCTGTTAGCGAGTATGTATTTTGGTGTATTGCAGGGAGGGGGTGGTTAGTATCGTCAAGTTGAGATTGCTGTATAAAGAAGTCATTTAGTGTATTTGCTTTATCTATTGGATCAAAAAGTGTTTTGTTATTTACCACAAGAGGCGGTAGTTCATTAGTTCCAAAAACCGCGTTGTTTCACAAATGAGTTGACAAGACGCCACCATGCTTTTGTACCTGATGTTTTACTATCATTGATTTTGTCATCCATTTTTTATGTGAATTCTTTCTTGCATTTTCGTATGAGATCAATATATTTATTTCTGATGTTTCTAAACTTTTGCAAATTTTCTTCACTATCAGTTTTCTTCGCTTTTTTATGGTATCGTGATTTTTGTCGTTTAAGTTTCCGAATTTGTGTATTCATCCAGGGTTTGTCGTTAGGTCTTATTGTAATAATTTTATTTGGAATATTATTTTGTGCTATTCTTATCAACTCACTTGTAAAACGCATGCAAGAGGTTTCAACATCGTGTTCATCAAGGAAATCGTACCAATTCGTGTGCCTTACATCAGTTTGTAGCCCTGTGATGTTCATGTCGTCATATTTCTAAATTAGTCGTTTGTGAGCTAAGTTGGTTGAGAGTTGAAATGAAAGATGACAGTATATGGCGCATTGGTCACTGCAAAAGTTATCTAGAACTCCAGAATGTTTTATAAAATTTGGTGAGTTTGTCAAGATTAAATCTATTAGAGAGTTGTTCCCAGGTCCCTGATATCGTGTTGGTTCTTTTATAAGTTGGTGTAGGTCATATATTATCATGGCGTTATGAATGAAAGATTTTTTTTTAGTTTTGAAATCAATGTTAAAGTCCCCAAATATAAAACATTTATCGATATCATCTTGTAAAGCTGAAGAAATAGAAGAGAGTATTTTATTATTTACATCTAATTTAGATTGCGGCGGTCTGTAAAAGTTTCCGAGCAGAAATTTATTGTTGTTCACATTTATTTCTAGCCACATACATTCAATACTATCATCTTCCAAATCACTACGCCTCGTGAACATCACAGAGTCCCTAACATAGGCAAGGACCCCACCACCGTGACTAGCTCTATCTTTTCGAATAGGTGGATAGTAGGAATTAAGGGTGAGGGATTTGGTGCTTATTCTTCTGTCGAGCCATGTTTCACCGAGTACTATGATATCGTATGAGCATAATTCAGTATATACTATGTCAATCTTTTTTCTGAGACTTCTTACATTCAAATATGCTATGGATAAGTTATTAATAGGGCCAGGATTTTGTTCTATGTCGCTAGGAAATAGGATGAGGAGATCGATCAGGTAAGTATAAAATGAAACACAAACACAGGGACCAACATCCGTTGGTCCATAATTGAAATATATTTCAAATTTACAATTGTTGGGTTCTAACGTTTGAGAAAAGTTTATGATGTATGATATATAGAATTGAATATTGGTATTACTATGAGATACTGCAATGGGTTTTACTTTTTCAAGGTTAGAATAATTCTCACTACATGTAAGATATATACAATTAGCTAGAACATGTAAACATAAGCGTTTTTTTACACTAACACAAACATAGGCTTTAATATGATATATACATATGTACACATTTTCTACATAAGTTTGCAGTATGTAGATAAGTATGGTGGTTATATCAGTGTCAGAGTTTTCACTTATGCTAGGAATTTTTTGCTACTTAAGAAGATAAAATGTTCTTTTCCTTATATGTAATTTAAATTGTAAGACTCTAAGCTTTTAGCATATACTATTAAATCATTTTAACTTAATAATTTAACTTATATCAGAAATTAATTCAGGTAAGTTTTGTAAATTAAACAGATCAAAATCTTAAATCAATATAGAGTTGACTTATATCAGAAATTAATTTAGGTGAGTTTGGTAAATTAAACAGATCAAAATCTTAAATCAATAAAGAATTGAATTATATCAGAAATTAATTTAGGTAAGTTTGGTAAATTAAACAGATCAGAATCTTAAATCAATATAGAATTGAATTATATCAGAAATTAATTCAGGTAAGTTTAGTAAATTAAACAGATCAAAATCTTAAATCAATATAGAATTGACTTATATCAGAAATTAATTCAGATGAATTTGATAAATAAAACTGATCAGAATCTTAAATCAATATAGAATTGACTTATATCAGAAATTTATTCAGGTGAATTTGGTAAATTAAACAGATCAAAATCTTAAATCAATATAGAATTGACTTATATCAGAAATTAATTTAGGTGAGATTGGTAAATTAAACAGATCAAAATCTTAAATCAATATAGAATTGAATTATATCAGAAATTAATTTAGATGAGTTTGGTAAATTAAACAGATCAAAATCTTAAATCAATATAGAATTGAATTATATCAGAAATTAATTCAGAAATTCAGATGAATTTGATAAATTAAACTGATCAGAATACTAAATCAATATAGAATTGACTTATATCAGAAATTTATTCAGGTGAGTTTGGTAAATTAAACAGATCAAAATCTTAATACAATAATAGAGTTGACTTATATCAGAAATTAATTCAGGTAAGTTTGGTAAATTAAACAGATCAAAATCTTAAATCAATATAGAATTGACTTATATCAGAAATTAATTTAGGTGAGTTTGGTAAATTAAACAGATCAAAATCTTAAATCAATATAGAATTGACTTATATCAGAAATTAATTCAGGTGAGTTTGGTAAATTAAACAGATCAAAATCTTAAATCAATATAGAATTGAATTATATCAGAAATTAATTCAGGTAAGTTTGGTAAATTAAACAGATCAAAATTTTAAATCAATAAAGAATTGAATTTTATCAGAAATTAATTTAGGTGAGTTTGGTAAATTAAACAGATCAAAATCTTAAATCAATATAGAATTAAACTTATATCAAAAATTTAAAGTTTAGGTGAGTTTGGTAAATTAAACAGATCAAAATCTTAAATCAATATAGAATTGAATTATATCAGAAATTTATTCAGGTGAGTTTGGTAAATTAAACAGATCAAAATCTTAAATCAATATAGAATTGAATTATATCAGAAATTAATTCTGGTAAGTTTAGTAAATTAAACAGATCAAAATCTTAAATCAATATAGAATTGACTGATATCAGAAATTAATTCAGATGAATTTGATAAATTAAACTGATCAGAATCTTAAATCAATATAGAATTGACTTATATCAGAAATTTATTCAGGTGAGTTTGGTAAATTAAACAGATCAAAATCTTAAATCAATATAGAATTGACTTATATCAGAAATTAATTTAGGTGAGATTGGTAAATTAAACAGATCAAAATCTTAAATCAATATAGAATTGAATTATATCAGAAATTAATTTAGATGAGTTTGGTAAATTAAAAAGATCAAAATCTTAAATCAATATAGAATTGAATTATATCAGAAATTAATTCAGATGAATTTGATAAATTAAACTGATCAGAATCTTAAATCAATATAGAATTGACTTATATCAGAAATTTATTCAGGTGAGTTTGGTAAATTAAACAGATCAAAATCTTTTTTTTTTTTTTTTTTTTTTTTTTTTTTTTTTTTTTTTTGATTTTAAATTAAACAGATAAAATTAAACAATAAATTATTATATAGAATTAATTTAGTAGTTTGTAATTAAAAGATAAATTTAAATCAAATTAAATAATATAGAATTAATTATAAGTATAATTAAACAGATAATTTAATCAATTAAATTGAATTCAGAATTAATTCAGATAATTTATAAATTAAAGATAGAATTTAAACAATAAGAATTTAAATCAAATATTAGTGATTATATAAAAATCAGAATTTAAATAATTAAATGACTAATCTAAATTAATATGAATTGAATTAAATCAGAATTTAAATAATATAAATTGATTAATCAAAATTAATTTAGGTGATTGTAAATTAAAGGGATAAAATTAAACAATAAATTAAATCAAATTAATTGATTATTGAAATTAATAGGTAAAATTTAAATAAATAAATCTTAATCAAATAATTAAATTCAGAAATTAATTAACGATAGATGTAAATAAATAAATCTTAATCAAAATTAATTAGTATTTGAAATTAAACAGATCAAAATTTAATAAATAAAATGATTAATCAAATAATTAGAATTGGTAAATTAAAAATAAAATTTAAATATAAAATGATTAATCTAATTAATTAGATTGATATTGAAATTAATAGATAGATTTAAATAAAAGAATACTTAATCAAAATTATTATATTGGAAATTAATCAGATCAATTTAATAAATTAAATTGACTAATCTAAATTAATTAGGTGTTTGTAAATAAATATCAAAATTTTAAATAAATAGAATCTTAATCAAATTAATAGGTGATTTGGAAATTAATAGGTAATTTGTAAATAAAAATAAATCAAATTAATATGAATTGGTTAATTAAAATAAAATTTAAATATTTAAATTAATATATCAGAAATTAATCAGTAAGTTTGAAATTAAAATAAATTTAATTAAATAAAGATAAATCTAAATTAATTAGGTAATTTTAAATTAAAAATAAATTCTTAAATTAAATAAATGATTAATCTAAATTAATTTAGGTAGTTTTAAATTAAAATAAATTCTTAAATTAAATAAATGATTAATCTAAATTATTAGGATTGAATTAAAAAATAATTTAATTGAAATTAAAGATAAAATCTAAATTATTAGGATTGGTAATTAAACTATAAATTTAAATATATAGAAGATTAATCAAATAATTGGAATTGAATTAACAGAAAATTTAATCATATAAATTAAATCAAAATTTTAATAAATTTATAAATTAAATATCAGAATTTAATTCAATTTAGAATTACAATCAAAATTTATTCAGTGATTTGGTAAATTAACAGATAATTTAAATAATATAGAATCTTAATCAAATATTAGGAATTAATTAAATCAAAATTTAATTCAATTTAAATTAATATATCAAAATTAATTTAATGATTGGTTAATTAAAATTAAAATTTAATATTAAATTAATATATCAAAATTAATCAATGAATTGAATTAATATCAGAATTTTAAATTTGTAAATTAAAAAATCAAAATTTAATCAATTAGATTGAATTTAAAATATTAAAATTTAATAAAAATAATGACAAATCTAAATAATTAGTATTTGTAAATTATTCAGATTTGAAATTTAAATCAAAATCTTAATAAATAATAGGTGATTTAAAATAATCAAATTTGAAATTAAAGACAAAATCTAAATAATATAGAATTACTTATTCAAAATTAATTTAGAGTTTGGTAAATTAAAAGATCAAAATCTTAAATAATATAGAATTACTTTATCAAATTAATTAGGTGAGTTTAGGTAATTAAAATCAGAATTTAAATATATAGAATGAATTAATAATTAATTAGTGAAGTTTATAAATTAAATTATATATCAAAATTTATAGTGATTTGGTAATCAAAATTAATTAAAATTTAAAATTAAAATAAATCTTAAAAATTAAATTACTTATATCGAAATTAATAGGTGAGTTTGGTAAATTAAACAATCAAAATCTTAAATAATTAATTGATTTTGGGAAATTAATGATGAAATTTGTAAATCAATAAAATTAAATCAAAATAATATAGATTAGTTTTAAAATTTAAAATCAGGTCAAAATTTAAATCAATATAAATTCTTATATCAAAATTTATTAGTAGTTTGGTAAATTAAACAGATCAATTTAAATCTATAGAATACTTATATCAGAAATAATTAGGTGAATGTAATTAAAAGTTAAAAGTTAATTTATAAATGAAAATCAAAATCTAAATAATGAAGATTGGTTAATTAAACATATAAATTTAATAAATGATAAAATCAAATTATAGAAATTCAGATGAATTTAAAATTAATTTGATGAGTTTGGTAAATAAATAGTAAAATCTTAAAAATTTATTCAGGTGAATTTGGAAATTTAAAATCAGATCAAAATCTTAATACAATAATAGAG
>JAUJPP010000012.1:5554468-5680464 GCA_030562195.1 Nipponacmea schrenckii
GATGTTTCTCACCTTTATATTTAGCCCATGGAAAACCGGGAAGTTTAGTTAGAGATTTTTGAATGTCTCCTGATCCGAAATAAGTTGTAGGGGAGTGAATGTTTATTAAAGACATTTTTTGGTTATTTAAAAGGGAGGGCGGGTGGGCAAATAGTAGTAATAGAGCTTACAGATATCCGGTAGCTCGGAGCGGAGCAGAGCGAAGCGGAGGGGTGCCGGATATCTGTAAGCTCTATTACTACTAATATCAGTGCTTCTCAAACTTTTTTTTATGAGATTCCCTCCTTTGCGAAATGTGTCGTAACTTGTCCCCCGATCTTTTAGTGACATCGGAGTGCAAGCTCCACGGGCTTTCTCCTCCCAGGTAAATTTGAAAATTAGGATCAATTTCCGTACATCTGAGCAGCCATTTCGAATAAGCTTGATCCACGCCTGAAAACACAATGCGAAGGATCAATCAATCACCAACAGCACGTTTATCTCTCTCGGCGTTTATGGTTCGAAGTATATTCCCCATTTTTTCATTTTCCCGCTTCCTTTCAAAATCTCCCCACTTCCCCTGCCTTTCAAATATGCCCCCCTCAAGACTTTTCAATTCCCCCTTGGAGGTACATATCACTGGTTTATATCATTCAATGTTAAGATGTTGTTAGCATTACGTGGCATACAGATCTCTCCAATTCTAGCGAAAACAGAAAAAGATTTTGAAAAAAAACCAACATAACAAAATAATGCATGAGAAGAAATGGACACCCTTTAGTAGGGACATCAAGGTGGAGAGTTGAGGAAACAAAAAATATATAAATTTGTTTTAAAGCATGATGGACTATATCAAGTTAGACAGTTGGTATTGTATTCAACCTCGCTAAACATTATAAAACACAAAATAACATACATAATTCAGTTTTAATTCATCTAAGTTTAATGCATACAAAACTGAAATACAAAAACCTATTTACTTCTGGATTCTAGTGCATAGAAAACAAATAGCCAACTGTTAGTATGCGGAATGAGGAATAAATTTGAAAGATAGAAACTATCGTTATAAAAACAGCACATAGCAATCTGTTCAATGCGTTATTGGAAGTCACACGCCTGAAGCTGGTGAGCATCGCATTTTGATCAAAAAAGGGGATCCGAAACTCACCTATGCACATGTTCTATAGCAGATAAATGTGTTTAACCGTATGAGGTGAATACCGTAATTGAATAAGATGAGATATATACAGGGCGCTGAATGTATCCTCTAGGTCAGGGTTAAGAGTATAAAAACTAAGCGCTGAAGAATTTTTTTTTTAAAAATGCCTTGTTGTACACCGTAAAAGTAGCTGGGACAAGTGATGCATTCAATAGGCATTCGGAAGAAGTTTTGTGGTAATAACTGATGGGGTATTGAGGTTGCTGAACTGTTTGCGGTTTGTGCTAACTCCTTCAAGATCCCCAGCTGTAAAGGAGACAATACGGCTTTAGTGTTTAGTTTTCAAGGGTTATAACTATGATTTGCTTCTGTGGCAACAAACATGAGAAAGATAGAAATAAATTCCCTGCTTATAGTGTTAAATGCTCAAGGTGTGAAAAGGACAACCACTACTCCAAAATGTGTAATCCTCCAGGCAAAATCAAACTTGCCGATCTACAAAGAAAATTCCTAGAGACTATCATTTGCATTCGAAGATGGTCGAAGCTTACTTTACATTTAATTGGAAATATCAAAAAAGGAAAGCAGTGGTGCGTCAAGCTGTACATGTATGATAAAAATTCAACATATTCTGGAGCTAATCAGAAGTGTCAACTCGACTGTGGAGCAACCTGAAACTTAATTCGCTTTAGAGATCTTTCCAGAATAATACAAGATGGAAATCAAATACTATCAAAACTTAGAAACTAAAGAAAGTTCCAATCTTACTACTATCATGACAAGCCTTTTGGACGATGTAGATGTGTCATATTATGCCCTTTGGTTAGTGCAAGTTGGGAATACCAACGACGTCAACATGAGATTATTGAAGGACTTTCCGCAGTTGATGCTTTAGTAGACTATCTCCAAGTATTTGGCGGTGGAAAAACTGTAGAAGAAACCACAAAAGATCACGATAGGAATCTCACTGGACTCATGGGAGCTCGAAAAATCTAATCTTATGTCCAACAAATCAAAGAAATCTCAACTGTACCGAATATGTGATGCTTTACTTCAAGATCCAAGTAAAATCGACACGATTCTAAATATGCTAAATCCATAGCAGGTATTCATAAACTACCTTACAAAGTTTCTACCACGACGTTAGTAAACCGCTACGTAGAATCATGGATAAAGATGCTGAATGGTCATAAACAAATACACATGAGTAGGCATTGGCACAACTGAAAACAAGGGCACTGTTTTACTTACGCAACCCCGACTTCCCGTAAAGCTATCGATTTGAACCTTGGCAGAGGGGTACTTATATGTGTTCTGAATATTCACAGCAAATTTCAGACGATTCCGACCATTCCTTTTATTTTTAATTATTCTTCAAAGTGTTGAAATGACTGAAATTTCTTCCGATAAATTAGATAATTGCGAAATGACAGGGGGACTTAACTCTTTTGTTTAGTCAATATTTCACTGCGATGTAACGAGTATAGCCGCAATCATTTTGGTTTGTGTTTTCAAAATTGCCATGGCTTTTTGCTGTTTGACGCGTATATATTGATCTGAAAATTTACAATGCGATAACAGAGTAATGTATTGATAACTCACAGACTAAAACAATCGCTTTGGTCATGTCGCTATGCCCCTATTGCTTCATCGCAATATTTCCAATCGCAATATCGACACGAAACGTGACAATATGACTTAGTAATGATTGCTGATTACTCACAGCAATTTTCAGACCAAATTAATCGTTAAGGTCATCCCGCTATGCCTCTTTTGCTGCATTGCATCCAAATTATTTCCAATCGCGATCTCGACACGAAGCGTGGCCATATTCAAAATTTTGTACGTCGTTACTAGTTTGTGCCGTCTCTGCCTTTTTGGCAAGGTCGTAATAGAGCTGTAGTTTCTTTGAAGAGCAGTTGCAGGGTGATTCCCTTCACAGAACCGCGGACAGTCCTGAGTGGATCAAGTCGAATTTCTTTTCCAAATTTGTAGTTAATTCTGCTTTGCACCCATCCCATACAATATCGCAATAATCAAAATGATGAAGAATAAAAGAGGTATAGATAATAATAATAATAATAAACTCTTTATTTTACATGGGTCAGAATTAGGCCCAATACACAAGGACTCGGTCCTGTCTCACATTCAGCCCATGGGGCAATACATTGGAAAAAAAAAAAAAAAAAAAAAGAAAGAAAGAAAAAAAGATCGATTTAAGAGGCCAGTCAACCAGTGACCAGAAACAAATAACTATTACCGTTACCTCTGGAAAACTCATCAAATAATATGAAAGATGTAACTAACCTGATATGTCAAAGCCGATCACCAGATGATAGTCGACCATCACAAAAAAATATGCCTTGTAGAGTGTTAACAAGCTAAAAATCAAACACGTTTAAAGAACAAAGGCAATAATTTATACTAAATGTTTTTTTGTTATTTTTGATCTTCAATAGGGGTTATACTTGGTGATAATAAGTAATTTCTCATGGACAAACTAAAGGTTCAGTATTTTTAGATACTTTTATTTTCTATAGGGTTCATACTTGGGTGATAGCAAGTTTCGTCAAAATCCGTAAAGAATTCTGCACTGTACAGTGTTAACGAGAAAAAATCGAACGCGTTTAAAGAACAAGGACAATAATTTATTAAATATTTTTTTGATAATTTTGATTTTCAATATGCCTTGGGTGATATTTAACAATTTCAGCAAGTTTCGTCAAAATCGTCAAGAATTGTGCCTTCGACAGTGTTTACGAGCTTAAGATTGAACGAGTTTTTAAAAAACAACGGAAGTTACTGATACTAAATAATTTTTGATTTGTCTTATTTTCAATAGGATCCATTCTTGTATGATTGCAAATTCTCAAGCCAAGTTTGATCAAAATACACCAAGAATTGTGCTTCAAGAACTCAGACTAAATATTTCGCTACACTGTGTGTTGACCTCGTAAAAATCACTAAGCTTTTCTAGTCAATATCATTTACCAGTCCAGATGTCCTTTTATGACTTAGTCTATATTACGCTCACGGAAACTAACGAACATTGGCGAATATAATAAGAATAACCTATATTGACTGGGCTGTCCGTTTGACCAGGACTAAAATCTTGTTAATCCAGTCTCATTATATCTTATCGTGTATGTGATTGTGTTATCAAAATTGTCATACATTTGAAGCGCAAGAAACTTGTGTAGTCAATGTTTGGCAGTTAAGCTGATCACATCTTATCATGGGTATGTTTATATTTAAGTTTTTTAGCTGCCTAAATCAGGAGTTTTCCACCTTCTCTCTTATCATTACCCTCTTCTGGATGAAGCCGTATTATTTCGTGATTTCAGTTTATGGTTTTCTGTTTTATATTGTAATATAAAATTGTAGGCTTGATAAAAAAAAGGTACGGTGGTCCGTATAAGACATCATTTATTTTATAAATTTTGAATTAAAAAAATGGAATCTAATTTGAAATCGTGTGTTTTCACCTGGGTTAGAATTAATTTTAACCCAGGTGATAATTCAATAATATTTAATTAAAACCTTGAGTTTCCATCCAGGTGATAATTCTAGAATTTTTAATTGAATACAATTGAATTATCAATTGAAATACAAGTTTTTTTGATATTCCAGTTCTTTTATTATATTCCAGTTTTATAATTAAAAATTAACAAAGTAAATGATGTCGTATACGGACCACCGTAAAAAGGACCACACAAACTTATACTTTTAGATCATTGCAATATGAATTTGTTAGTTCATTCTTGTATGCAGTGTTTTAGCGCTCTCCTAGAATTACTTTACTCGACCACTGCAAGATGCCTTATTATGATATATTATGACATTACCAATGATAAGGAATGGTGTAGATAAAATTAGCATATGCTTCGAATGTAATATAATTGGAATGTTTCATTTTGCCAGATAGCTTTTTTTTTTTATCAATTTTTGAGGTAATCACCCTCATCATTTCGGGGTTGTGAAACATCCGGAGCATTTTATTTCTTTCTATGGTATGAGATAATTGTTTCATATACTGGGTTTGTTTAAAATGTTTTATAAACACATTAAGCTCATGGATATAATATTACTCATATTCATGAAATGGGACCCTTCATACTGTGAAATTTTATGATATGAATTGATAAATTTTACTGCATTATATCTCATTCAATACAGAGTTTTTGAAAATGACGATAAAAAGAGACAACCACATAGATGACCGCGATAAACTTAGATGAATTTGAAACACACAATAAACGTATAGCGTATAATAACATCAATTATGGGTGGTTTAGAAATGTTAAAGTCTATACAACGTGGACATTTGTAACAATTGGTAAAACGACTAAAATTCTTTGAATTTTCTATGACATGATGCGGTGAGATGTGGTGTGCACAATGTTGTAATATTCACAATGTGTTTTTGTATATATGTCACAAAAACACATAGGTCAGTTAAGGTCAATTTCACTTAAAAGGGTTGTAAATAAAGGTTTTCGAATACATGTTGGCCATAAACTTTATGATAAACAACGAATATGTCGCCATAACTTGAAAAGTAATAACATTATTTATAGGTTATGTAAATATACTTCTCTCAAACAGCTGTCTAAAACGACTATAAGATTAGCATTTCAATGTGTGTATTTCTAACCATTGTTAGATTGTCTTGACACAGGGTCAGGGGAGCCGCGGTGGCTCGGTATATTAGATTGTTTGCTCGTTAACCTGAGGGTCAGGGGAGCCGCGATGGCTCATTGAGTTAGATGCATGCTCGCTAACCTAAGTGTCCAGGGTTCAATCCCGGCAAAGGTAGTGGTGAACTTTTAGAATTTTCTCCTCAGTTTACCACTTTAAGTGATCAGGACGGATTGGACAATAAACCGAGACCCTGTGTGCTACAGGCTGTGCACGTTTAAAACCCTCGACGTTGGAAATCGCTGTCTCTGACTCACTGTCCTGGCAGACTCTCCCCTTATTGTACCAAGTCACCCGTATTTATAAGCCCAGTATGCGTAGAAGAGTAGCCTAGTTCTAAAATCTCCATTCATTCCATTGCATTTTAAAGCAAGGTAGAATTAAGGGGTAGGCTCACGCATCAGGGTTTGTGAGTTAAAATGGCCCTATATGTGAAGCAGAATTGATATATTTAGTGGATAAAGTTAAATTGTATGCTTTTCTTGGAGCAACCCTCGGCGGTCACTTAAGGAACAATCATCATTGGCAAGTCTACAACTTCAACAATACTTAACTTGATCAGCTACAACGGAAATTTAATGTTATACATTGCTAATCAAATTGACTGGAAGTGATATAGCAGAAGTTGTCCAATGAACAGTCGAGTCACTGATTACTAACCAGATGAATTGGTTACAGTGATATCAATCTGATTCAAATACATACAGACCAAATGACAACGTTTCCTTTTTCCAAAGATTTTTTTTGTGTGACTAACTATTTTAATAACTGTTTACATATTGATTACACCCCTGGGACGATGGCCTTTTAGGGCATTTTGAATTATCCAATGAGAAAGATTTCAATTTGTCATAGATAATTACCAAGCTAATGTCCTCTGTTTTGTTACTTTATATTAATTATAGCCATGTTCAATATTTTGTTATTAACTAAAATAATGATTTGAAATCAATTATTAATTTGCTAGTAACTATTCTGTAAATCGATACAGGAGTGAAATGGATGTTTTTTTTTATATTATTTTGAATTAATACCTGTGCAGATATTTTACATCTTGTACGGTAAAATTACAATTTTAAACTTTTGAAATTACGTGGTGTCAAGTATAAATCAAATGAATTAAGTAATTTTGAAAGACGTATTATAATATTTACTGTACTTCATTTAATGCAATCGCCTTATATATAGAGATTCTTTTCCATTCAATATATATATGTTCTTAACTTTCTAGAAAAGAATAATACACTAAAATTGTAGTCTATAATGACATTAGAGCCATATCATTGATTGAAAATCACATACGAAGAATGTAAACCCCTATATTATGATATGAATATACTTTCCTTTAGCGTTTAAAACAAATTATTATTAATTAAAACTTTTAGGCAAGGCAGTCTCTGACAAGCATTGTGGTGAAATACGTTGATTTGTATGTACTCTGTAAGCCTCTAAACGGCAGTTGATTTCAAACCAATTAAACGACTCGAAAGTATGGTGTATTAATGTTTTTATTCAGGGTGATTTCTAATTAATTAATAAAAGTGTCCCTTGGTTGATAATAAATTATCGCAGACATTGTACAACTACCACGCCCTTTCACAGGTTCTATGATAGCATAAAACGTATAAAAGTGTTTTTAAGGAAGAGCGGGGCTATTGGATACTCAAAATCAATTGTATATACTTTTATACAAAGTTGATTTTGTCGGTTCCTAATTTAGACTTTCGGTTTGTGATACACAATATATGCTTATTGGAACAACGATGCCTTATTGGAGTAACAAAAACTGAGCTAGAGAAATACATCTGGTTATGGGATCTAGTTTGATTAAGGGAATAAAGAAATCTAATCAAGTCCGAGGTAGTCTTTTTTGTTTCAATTTTATAATTTGTAGTATATCATTAGCTTTTCTTCCTAATTGAAAAGCGTGTGCCAGTAGTTACAATATAATTATGGGTATCATTAATGCCAATTTGTTTTCACTATAACATTATAATCGATAACTGAACTTCCTTTTAATGTTGACAATGACCACCGACAAGTCGTTAAAAAATAGTTTCTTATTTCAACATTTCACATTGTACAGTCAGGTGCAACATCATCAACAGCTCGATCAGGTCGAGTTCTAAATTACTTTTCGGGGAACGGAACATATTCATTAACTCCAGATGGTTGCCAACGAGAATCGAAAATATCAGAAACCAAAACAACCGGGAGTTAAAGTGCAACCAGAAATAAGATACATTCATGTATAGAGAAAACAAGAGAGGGTTTATGGAGAAGGTGGGCTTTATGGTTCAAGAAGCAGATTTAACTAGAGATAACTAAACATAGACTATATAAAGAGCATAACAAACTAAAAAGTTAGTCATGCTCTAAGCCTCGCAATTTTTCTACTTTTCAAATTGTGGAATGTATTAACACTTGAAATGAATGAAAACTAGGTTTAAATAGACTGTAAAGCTACTTATAAATTACGATTTATATTTATGTAGTGTTCTTCGGTACATACTGCCACTATAAGTATATTTTTTATTCATATTTTTATCTAATACTGGTGCGTTTGTGACGACATGGCAATATTATAATGCGTTTATGATAAAAATTCTCGTCTTTGCACTTTTTTTCACGAATTCTTTACACTCCATGGTAAATTAATTTAACTCTGAAGCTCAGGACAATAGAAGTATCTTCCGTGACATTTATAATGGTTGGGTTAATATCATGAATGAAAGATACTTTTAAATACACAAATAAAATGGTTTGAATAGAATCATAGGCTTCTCGAGTTTTCGTTCCGTTTTATATTAACTGTTTGTAATATAGCCACTTAAGTTAAGCTGAAGTAGCCAAACTAAAATTCATATGTTCATAAAAAAATAAAAAAACGGAATAAATTTTAATTAGACTTATAACTTCTGTAGACTATACATATTTATTTCAGCTTGTTGTGGTGGACCAGGATATGCTACTCCATTGGCAGCTATGTCAGGTCCCAGAGAGAAGATGGTTTATATACCATGTATTATTAAACCAGGTGAAAAAGAGAAACGCTCTGACTATTTAGCTACAGTAGATATAGATCCTCAGTCTTCCACCTATTGTAATGTACGTAATAAATTGTAATTTTCACAAATACTAGATGCTATGAACATATTGGTCATAAAAAATCAGGAATTTGCAGATCCAACTTCACCATCGCCAAATCGCTCAAAGAGCATTTATATTGGAAAGGGGCACGCGTAACCTAAATACTGCAGTATTGTAGAAAGTCCTTCTTAAGTATTATTTTTGTTATGTTTATTGTAATTCAAGGTCATTCATAGACTAGAGATGACATATCGTGGGGATGAAATTCACCACTCTGGATGGAATGCATGCTCTAGTTGTTTCGGTGATAGCAGCAAGACCAGAAATCGTTTGATCTTACCATGTTTAAATAGTGATAGAATATATGTAGTGGATACAGGTACAGATCCTAAAGCACCGAAAATTCACAAGGTAAAAAAAAAGTACGAACATTTCCTTATATAACATTGTTCTGGTCAGAAAAATGCGTGAAAACCCAAAAATTTCAAATATGTTTCGCTTGTAGGACATTTCAATTGATTGGTATTCATTTTCGCTTTTTTGATTAGTTTTTATAATGTAGAAATTTCTTGACTTTGATCCTTTAAATACACATGCTGTCTTCTAACAGATATCTATAGCCTGTCTCGACCTGTTGTTTGAAATTCAGCCATGAAAGTTATCAGTCAATGACATAAAGATGATATCATAAACTGGTTTAGGTGTGAAAAATCCAGTTTTGCTGGCTATATGGCGAAATAATGATTGGTTCAATGTATATTCTTAAAATAACTTACCAATGAATTGTTCTATAAGGGGTTTCAGAAGAAACGGGCTAGATTTTTAACCACCGCTATCAACTGGTGGAAGAATATTTGACTATAGCGCACCGACTAATCGTTTGATATACATGTTGATGTATTGCGCTCATGAGCATTTTTGCGAATCCACTGAGAAAGTTTGATTCGTCAGTTAATTTGAATCAAAAGTGGAAACATAATATAGGCAGCGCGGCTTTTCTTACTATCCATGTGTAGATTACCAAAATTGAATAAGTAAAAGTTTAAAATATGTTATAACTGTATAATGAATGCCGAGTAACAATTCACTACAACACTGTTATATTATTATAAAGCTTATATTGAACAGACTTACTATAGGTAATTGTTATTACACATTACATTATATGGAATATTTAATCAATGTATTTCAGATAAACCGATACAATTATAACTCATATTAATATAATTAGAAAGCCTCCCATTATCATTTATAATTCTTTAGATGTAAGGAGGGTCTAGTGGGTGTTTACTGACTAAGCGATAACTGACAACATATATCAAGCGACCTGTGGGACTTTTATTAAAACAACGTATATTGGGGTGTTCTCTATCATTGGAATATTATTGGAGATTTAGGTGTCGAAAACCACCTCTAACTACATCAATAATGTAATATATGCGGTATATTTCGGTGTTAATGATAAATTTCCTTAAAAGTCTCAAATATCGCCTCTCTCGTAAATCTCTGTCTATTCTTTATAGTTCTTTTATTTTATCTATATTTGATTTAAACAATATTTATTTCATTTATACATTACATGAAGTGATTACAAATAATGAAGATGACCGATTCAGAAACAAGCAGAGCTTATATAAATCCGTCTCGGTTGTATAAATAATAAAACATTAAGCGTGTTGAAATAAAAATAAAACAATAGAAATATTATTTTTATAATGAAATAGTAATTAATATGAGATATTGCCTGGGCCTATCCACTGGTATGACTTATTGGTAATAAAATAGTAATCCATGTTTCTTCAGCAACGGGTAAATGAAATGAACGGAGTTTTACGTCCTACTTTTAACGGCTAAATACAGATAAAGAAGTACTATATAAATATGAACATCGTTTACCACCGTCGAAGGAACATCTTCTCATTTAATTAAAAGAGTTTGGGGGTATGCAACATACATTAGTTCTCAAAACGTTTAGACATGGCGATGAAATTATGAACTGTTTTAAATATGTTGGAATTAGTTTTTGCAGAAAGATCGTTGATACCAAATAGAAGAGATGTAATAGCTTTTTGTTCTGGGGGGAGAAGATGAATAGTTTGATTTGGTATCAGAGTATAGTTTCGACAGTAAAGTAGGTAATGCTCGGCGTTTTCAAAGGGATGTCCACATGAGCAGGAAGGGTTGTCAGATATGTGCATGAAGAGTCTATGAGCATTAAGGGGACTTTTGTTATTACGTAGTTTAGTGTGTCGAATTTGGGAAGATCGGTTGCCGAGATAGTAGTATGGAGGAACAGAAGAAACAAAGGAAAATTTAAAAAGCTCAGTTTTGAATTTAGAGATGGTTTCAATATCGCGAATATGATGTGGTACGTTGTTCCAAAGTCGAACTGTAGAGGTTAAAAAAGATGCGCTGTAAGAAGCTGTATTACAAGCAAGAGTTCTAAACTGGTTGGAATTACGTAAGGGATAGGTACTGAAAGTGGAAATATATGGTGGTAACAGAACTCTCAGGTACTGAGGTGTCATCCTATTGATCATTTTATAAAAAAGTAATAATTTATGTGAGGTACGACGGTCACTTAAAGGGGTAAAACCTGATTCTTTATATAAAATAGAATGCGAGGTTCCGCGTACTAAGCCGGTGATTGATCTTATTGCGTCTAGATGTAAATTTTCTAGTTTTGTGGAGT
Organism: Nipponacmea schrenckii; assembly: GCA_030562195.1. Lineage (NCBI taxonomy): Eukaryota > Metazoa > Mollusca > Gastropoda > Lottiidae > Nipponacmea > Nipponacmea schrenckii. The sequence continues at coordinate 5,566,087 of JAUJPP010000012.1, forward strand.
CGTGAAGGCTACAATTATTCCATATCTATATTTGATTATTCTGATATTGTTTGGGACAATGTATCTGACTATTTATCGAAACGACTTGAAGATCTCCATCTTGATGCCCTTCGAATTATTACTGGTCTTCCTAGAGGTAAATCTCAGGAAATTCTTTATAAGGAAACCGGTTATTCATCCCTTTGTGTTCGTAGGCAATTCCATAAACTACTAGTAACAACATTTTACAAAATGAAACACAACTTAGCTCCGTCCTATCTCAGTTCCCTGGTTCCTAACACATTATCACTCTCTTACTCATTAAGAAACCCTAACCGTATTAGACAAGTACGATGTAAAACCTCCCTTTACAAGTACTCTTTCCTCCCGTCTACTAATAAACTCTGGAATGATTTAGATAACGTTATCAAATTACAACCTTCTCTATCCAAATTCAAATTATCTCTCAAAAGAAGCTTATTGCCACCTAACAATAAACTATTTAACTATGGCGAACGTAAACTACAAATGATTCTATGTAAATTACGCAATAACAAAAGTGATCTGAGCTTCGATACATTTAAGATGCATGTTAATGATAACCCTCAATGTTCATGTAACTGTGACCTTGAAACAACCGAACATTTCTTACTCTGGTGTCCTAACTTCTCCAACCTTCGGTCTATTACTAGCCATACCCTTTCTCTCCATTTCCAAAACACTTTCTGCCTGCTCAATGGGAACCTCGATCTTTCCTATTCAGAAAATTCACAGATATTTGATATTTTCTATACCTTTATAAAATCCACCATATAGACGTTTTGACGTATGAAATCAAACACTATATGGAATCTATCAATTTTTTTTTTTTTTTTTTTTTTTTTTTTTACCTCTTCTTCTTACTTAAATTATTATTTTTTCCCTGTACCCTTAACATTCTTTCTGCCCAACTATAATGCAGCTCACTTGAATTTATAACTGTAATTTTCTTTGTTAATATAATTTATTTATATATAGGCCTATATAACAATTTTTACCATATTTCTATCGTACATATTCTCCCAAGGAACAAACTTATATAAGCCTGTACAGGCTTGTCGTTGTATCCTCTATTTAATTGCCTTTGTGTATTATATTGTACTTATTATTAATAAAATATTGTTTAAATCAAATCACATAAAAAGTTTGTTCAAATAAAATAATTGGTGTGAAAATATTGTTTTTATAGATTGTTGAACCAAATGAGATACATTCTAAAACTGGACTAGGTGCACCACATACTTCACATTGTTTAGGTTCAGGCCAAATGATGATAAGTTGTATGGGAGATCCTGATGGCAACAATAAAGGTAGGTACCATTTAAACCCTACAGAGAAAGATAGTTGTTAGTTCATAGGCCACGTCTTGAAAATTACGATTTTGAAGTGTCGTCTTTAAACTATCCAACACCACCATTTGTAAATAAATAACATTATAGTAACAAATAAAGCAGTAATGTAAGTTGAAAATTTCAATAAACTTATGTTTGAAGCACTGATCTATATGAAAACTAATAATATATATAATAACGGTATTTCAATTCAAAATTTCATCACTGTCCTAAGCAATGAACCCATATCAACCAATAAATCAATAAGGCAAACAACCCAACAATTTTCTCTTCAATACTAATTATCACATTCATTGTAATTGATGTTATGATAATTGTTCTTTCGATTACAAAATTGTATGCCTATATGTGATGTAAGATAGTTAAGATGTAACATAAACTGTCAGCTTTTACGGACCAATGCATGCATGTACAGACAATCGTTTATAGTTAACGAAATCAAAATGTTATTACGACAAATCCATTAAATAGAATGGAAATAGATTGTTACTGATGATTTCAGGTGGTTTTCTTCTGTTAGATGGTGAAGATTTTTCTGTTATTGGTAACTGGGAAAAGGGTGTGAATGCGTGTTTTGGTTATGATTTTTGGTATCAACCTCTTCATAATGTGATGGTTAGTTCAGAATGGGGTGCACCGAAGGCTTGGAGATCAGGTTTTAATCCTGAACATGTAGAAAAAGGTGAACTGTTTCAGTTTATTCTCAATTAATATATCTTATACTTTCAATTGAAAATTGATTAGGGTATCATATACCATTGAAACCATTGTATCATGCCGGTGGGAAGGACACATTGACGTTTGGATAGGACAGAAAACTTAGACCCTATATTAGCTGTTCACATTATTCACTGATGAAAATCGAAAAAGAAAGGATAGAATGAAGTTCAATGAAATGTCAAATCGGGACATTTTAATTCATGTATTATTTCAATAGGCCTACATGGGTTTTTTAACCACTCAGGTTTCAAATAAACGAGGTCATTGAATTAACCATCTTCACTCATAATTACATTTGACCCTGAAAGATTAATACCAAAAACGGTTGACCTAGAACAAGTCGATAGAAAGGATCGTATGTGAACGAAAGTTTTTATCCATATAAAATAAAACATTATTTCATCAGCTGTGAATTGTAGTTACATAAAATGTTTTTTTTTTTCAACTATGACATATAAGATAACAAACTTGAATGAGTAACCACGTACCGATATTATGCCGCTATCGTCTTACATTCTCCAGATAAAGAAATTATGATAGTGGTCACCTATCATGTGATTTTGATCTGTTCACTATGACCCGACTCTAAGAGAGTAGGTCAGCTTGTTTATAGGGGAAAATAATTATAGGTTAATATAAAGGTTACAAAATATCATGTTTGAATTTTACGAATTTAAACTTAACAGATTAAATACAACGGAATCATAATGAAGTAAACATAACTTACTCTGTAATGATAAAAATGAATAACTGTGCGTTTCAAATTTATATCACATATATCAGAAAAGATAAATGAATAACTGTGCGTTTCAAAAATCTATATATACCAGAAATGATAAATGAATAACTGTGCGTTTCAAAAATCTGTATCACATATATCAGAAAAGATTTAAATCCAAATTTGTGAGACGAACATCAATAAATAAGAAAACTGAACAAAATATCTAACTGGACCAAAAAGATGTCATATTTGAGTTTGTTATCCAACCTGTCAAGACGAAAAGACCAGAAATCCTAAATTTAAATATATATATTCATAAGAGAATATATTAAACAAACAATACAAATTCAAAAAGTTTAGCTCCACCCTGTGTAATTTCTGTATTCAGCAATTTAAACCGCCGATCACTTATTTATTCAATGCACACAAACACAAACTTTATAGAAGAGGTAAATGAAGTTTTATAATAAAATGTTATCAAATTTTTAAAATAAGAAGTCTATTCATTTTGAAAGAGATCTAATCATTTATGGAAGTTGCGAAGTAGTACACAGTACCAATTCTGAAAATCACATAACTATTTGACCAAATGTAAATGTCAGCTAAAATCCTTTCACTGCAATCATTTATTATGTTTCTTGTACTCTACTGCATCCACAGAAGTAGAAGAAAATAACCCCCTTTTAAAAAAGTAATGTAGTGATGGATTTGCACACGAAGCCTATTAATATGATATACATTTAAGTTGATGTAACGTACAGTATCTTCTTCCACTGAACTGGAACTAAGCAAAAAAGGTCACTATCACTCAACATTTCTAAATTTGTAATTTGGCTCTGGTTTATTGTAACATATCAAAGACCAAATGCTTATACAATTGATTGATTGTGTTTATAGGATTATATGGTCATTGTATTCACGTTTGGGATTGGACTACACATGAACATTTACAGACGCTCGATCTTGGAACTGAAGGGTTAATGCCTTTAGAAATAAGGTTTCTACACGAACCAACGGCGACTGAGGGATACGTTGGTTGTGCTTTGTCTTCAAATGTTTTTAGGTTCTTTCGAAACCAAGTAAGTGGTATTAACCATCTTAAAGAGCCTCATCTTCACGAAAATATATATAAATTTGCTACAGTAAAAATTAATTAAAAACATTTAAGTAAAAAAATAAAGACCCCCTTTAATTTTTCTGTAGCTAGTCTTATATGAAAAAAAGAACTATAGATGTTTTATCGAATTTTACAGAAAGGTTTATGGGAGTCTGAGAAAGTAATCGACGTACCTTCTAAAACAGTTACAGGATGGGCTCTACCGGAAATGCCTGGTAAGTTTAATTAGTATTGATAAATATAAACTTGTGGATTAGTATATAGAAACAACGGTTTACCTCCACGCTATGCCGAACTCCACCTTATACTTTGACTGCAATAACCACCTCTCAGGGAACGCAGATATTTTAATTGGATTGTACGCCATAGTCAAATGTCATCATTATGGCTTAGTGTTAACAGATTTGCTGTAAAACCCAGTCAGATCGCTTGATCACCAAATTGTCCTTACGTTTAGCAACAGATATATTAGAAAGAGAAAAACGTCTTTAGTATATCTTTGTAAAGTATAATTATTTACTAAAACTGTGTTCTCATTTTAGCCCTTATAACGGACATCCTGCTCTCCCTAGATGATAAATACTTATATTTTAGTAACTGGGCACATGGTGATATTAGACAATATGATATCACTAATACTCGTAAACCTAAATTAGTTGGCCAGGTGAGGTTGAATATCATATTATAAAATACCGTATCGCTCATACAAGTAAACCTATTGCTTCTATAACTTCAAACTTCACGACGTTTCTATTACCTCAGGATAATTTTTAGGCTTTGAAGTTGAATCTTGTAAAAATAATTTCGTTCCGGCTATAACGAAATCTTTTCGGTTATCCCAAGAATACCAAAAGATTACCGAGTGTTTCTCTATTGATAAAGCTCCAACTGCTCTTTCGGCATTTATTTGCTCGCATTGTCTGAATAATGATATGTTCCATTTAAGATATTCCTGGGTGGTAGCATAACAAGAGGTGGTCCAGTTACAGTTACCAAAGATTCAGAATTAAAGGTGAATTGAAAGAATCGGTTCTATTATCTAATAGCTATTAAGTAATGCTTATTCCGAGTAAGCAAATGATAACGTAAAGTATTTGCCACATAGTGGTATATGGTCCCAGCCAGTTAAAAATGGAATGTACACCAATCTCATTATGTGAGAAAGAAAGATTTTAACATGACTTTTACTTTTACTTTAGAATCAGCCAGAACCTTTGATCTTGAATGGTAAAGAATATAAAGTCAGTCCTCAGATGTTACAATTAAGTTTAGATGGTAAAAGATTATATGTAACGACATCATTATACAGTGCTTGGGATGAGCAGTTTTATCCCGACATGGCCAGGTAGGCAATTTCCCTTTGAGATTATATATCTTCAAGTGTATTTCTTACTGCATTAATATTTTGATAATGAAACATTTGAGGAAGTTGCTTTTGCGTTAAAGGCTATTGAAAACTGTGTTTCCAACTACTCTGAAATACTCAAATATAGTGCTATTGAACATTTACAAATAAATCCCCCAAAATTTGTGTTTTACTAAAGGTTCATGGGCAATGAAAAACAATTTTTTCAGGGATGGATGCATATTACTTCAAATAGATGTTGATACAAATAAGGGTGGACTAACCCTTAATAAAGACTTTTTGGTAGATTTTGGCCAAGAACCAGGTGGTCCAGTATTAGCTCACGAGATACGTTACCCTGGTGGTGATTGCACTTCTGATATTTGGCTTCATAAAACATCTACCCACAAACTTTAACTATGCTGTAGTAATATATATAATTCAAAGTTAATGTGATATATATTGGTAAAAATAACAGAATGTAGATTTTACCTGTAGGACTACAAGCCATGCTCTGAGTATTTTCACAGTGTGAAAGCCGTCTGCAATGTAGACCTTTATTGACGTTAAGGAATTATGTGTGTGTTTTTTTGGGTTTTTTTTAATTTTTTAATTTGTATTTGTTAACATCAGAAAGATAATTCCTAATATATTCAAAATGAACTATTTCTTTTTGTATAAAAATGATTGTATGAAAAATTTGTATTATAACAGTGCTTAGTTTGTATTTCTATAGTATGTAGAACCAATAACCAAGTTCACAATAAAGCACTTAGTGTATTATTATTGGCGTGTTTTCCATAGCAGCAAAAAGATCAGGCCATAATGTCCTAATGTCCTATCTGCGTTTTTTTTGTATGCTTCTTTACATTGGAATGGTATAACGTCCATAGAGCTGCAATAGAGACAGTACATTGGTCTGAAGTCTTATTAAGATTTACTTCCCTTACACCGTTACAATTGTACATCTTAAATCTTCAATACAAAATTGGCATATACAAACTATTACCATAATGCCGTCAGAAATCAAATAGTCCAGTATTATGAATATGGAGGCTTTTATTGAATCTAAAATAAAATGTCCCATGTGCATCACTTATGTTATCTACACTAATCTGTGTTGTTTTACTGTTTCGGTGAGTATAAATCATGATGTCAAATGTCATGTCAAAATTCTGTTTAAAAGAATTTAAAGAAAAAGTTAAGTAATATGCGGAAAAGCACTATATTCTTTCTTTGGATCGGTTGTTATTTTTGACTCCATAGTCAAGACAAGTCAGGGTATTATTGTAATTAAAAAAACCTACAGAGTTCATAGGAAAATCAACCTATGTTAATCAATCAGGATTTCAGCAATTAAAACGTTTTATTTTGAAATTCAAAAGCATTTAATCATAGCACTATATAATGTTAAATAAAAGAGATAAAAAGGTTAAACTGAGAAATAAATAAAAGTAACTTGATAAAAGTTTCGTTAGAGAAAAAAAATTTCAATTAGGCTATTTAATATTCGTCACCTTCTTCTTCATCATCCATTCCATCAACACCAACTTCTTCATAATCTTTCTCCAGAGCAGCTAAATCTTCTCTAGCTTCAGAGAACTCACCTTCTTCCATCCCTTCCCCGACAAACCAATGCACGAATGCTCTCTTGGCATACATTAAGTCGAATTTGTGATCGAGACGAGACCAAGCTTCTGCAACTGCAGTTGTATTGCTTAACATAGAAACAGCTCTTTGAACCTTGGCTAAATCACCTCCTGGTACAACAGTTGGTGGCTGGTAGTTGATACCAACTTTGAAACCAGTAGGGCACCAGTCAACAAATTGGATGGTTTTCTTGGTTTTTATCGAAGCAATAGACGCATTGACATCTTTGGGAACAACATCACCTCTGTATAATAGACAGCAAGCCATATATTTACCATGTCTAGGATCACATTTAACCATCTGATTAGCTGGTTCAAAGCATTTGGCTGTGAGTTCCGCAACCGACAGTTGTTCATGATAAGCTTTCTCAGCAGATATGATAGGTGCATAAGTGGTGAGTGGGAAATGAATTCTCGGATAAGGCACGAGGTTTGTTTGAAATTCATTCAAATCAACATTCAAAGCCCCATCAAATCGAAGTGATGCAGTAATAGAGCTAACAACTTGACCAATAAGACGGTTAAGGTTGGTATATGTTGGACGGCCAATATCTAGGTTACGACGGCAGATGTCATAAATAGCTTCGTTATCAACCATGAAACAGACATCGGAGTGTTCGATTGTTGTGTGAGTTGTTAATATAGCGTTATATGGTTCCACAACAGCTGTTGAAATCTGTGGAGCTGGATATATAGAAAACTCAAGCTTAGATTTCTTACCATAGTCAACGCTAAGGCGTTCCATCAGCAACGATGTAAATCCAGACCCTGTTCCTCCACCAAAACTGTGATAAATGAGAAAGCCTTGGAGTCCAGTGCAGTTGTCTGCCATTTTTCTTATCCTGTCTAGTACAATGTCTATCTGTTCTTTTCCAACAGTGTAATGACCCCTGGCATAGTTATTAGCAGCATCCTCTTTACCAGTGATGAGCTGTTCTGGATGGAAGAGTTGACGATAGGTGCCTGTTCTTACTTCGTCTGAAATCACAGATACAACCATTTGACGAATGTTCTATCACTATTCTTATATCAAATAAAGCGATACATACAAGCCGTCGTGATAGAAATTAAATGGAGGCACACCTATAGTTGATAAAAATAAACAACACAAATTACTTTGAAATTTAAAAAAAAAATACTTACCCACAACACTGGTTTCAAGATCAACAAAGATGGCTCTCGGAACGTGCTTTCCTGAACCAGTCTCGCTGAAGAAGGTGTTAAAGGAATCGTCCCCATAGCCAACAGTTTTATCCGAAGGCATCTGACCATCGGGTTGAATACCATGTTCTAAACAATACAACTCCCAGCAGGCATTGCCCATCTGGACACCAGCTTGACCAATATGTATAGAAAGACATTCACGCTGAAAACACATGCAAAACTAATGACATAACACATTCTTAAACAACACGAAGTTCGCTTAAAGACCGTAGAATATTCTTTTTAGCTTTGAAAAGGACGACTGTCGACTGAAAATGCATAATGTGGCTTATTTTAACCTACACGACAAAATAAGAAAATCTTACCATGTTGAATAATTCAATAAATAACACCAAATAAATGATGCAAAAGCAAAGTTCAGTGCGACGTTGACACAATGATCAGAGAAGCAACTGTGAATAAAGATTGACTAACTTCAAGCATATAGCTGTAAGTATTCCAGTGACAGTAACGTGTTGTTGTTATAGAAACCTCTACAATTTGTATTCTAAACAAAGTTTTGGTCCAATAGTTAAATCATTATTCCAATGAAAATATATTATAAATAATTCAGGGGAGAAATTCCTGTTGTTTCGTTAAGCACTCTGGGACAAACTTAAAAATCATATCCATAAAATTCTATTGTATTGAACCTTCCCATTCAGCCAACATTCCATCTTCTTCGGGGTTTGCATGATGGCATGGTCTGATCTAATAAACATTGGTGTTTGTAGCTCTTTGATAATAATTGTCTATGAGAATCTAACTATTTAAATAACAATTCCGCCAAAAGGAGTGTGTCAAAAAACATGTCCTACATAAATATTGATCGAACGTGTTGTACAAATGTAATCCATTTCCAAGTATCAAAACCTATGTTGTTGTAGAAACACCAAACATATAGAATTCTTTAAGTTCGGGTCTATTAATTATGCTTTTGTTTTCCCCAAAACTAATAAATGTTTCAATGCACGGTTTTGTTTATTGGTCTATCATAAGTTCCATTTGAACGATTCTTTTGTTTCTGTTTGGATGGTAAATGTACATGTATTTCTAATTCTAAAAGACTAATGGGAATTTATGTAGAACTCTGATCTCACGAAGTGACTTTTGATAAAACGACGGTAAAAGTTTGGAATAATAAACTACCACATCTAACTTAATACTTTAGAGATAAGGGCCAGTGATTTGACCCTACTAATAAAATTCATTGATGCCCTTCGATGCCATGGACATGAGTTGATGGATACAATCCAATTCCAAAGTGGGTCTGTGGTCTATGGTCGTTCCCAGATCGGGATTCCTAGGTATTAAGGATAAGACTTGCACACTAAAATCTTTATGTGAGTGACCACGTAAATTAAAATTAACTTAATACTTTAGTTTTATTGCATTTTAACACTTTACGTAAGACATTGGGTGAATATTTTAAATAAGAAATTGTCTTTTGATTTGATTTATATCCTGGGTAATATTGCCTAATGTCAAAAAAACACTCTGAATATCGACCTTGACAGATCATAGTATGGAATGATGCGTTTACACACAAGCCCTTACATGATGAAAAAATTGTTCTAAATGGAAATTTCGGGTATTTTATCTCATGCTTGAAGTTGCTTTAACACAGAAACGTGTTACATAAAAAAGCACTGAAAACTTATACGTGAAAAATTTATTTCGTAAAATTTTTATCATTTTTACGTAATTTTACTCATTCCCTTCTGATATCTGATATGTTGTGACAAAATAACTAATGTATGGCTGGATTTCAAAATAATATGTTACCTATACAACAAAGTACTCTCCAAATATTGACCCGGGATATGATTGTAGACATGGAAAAGGTCATTAAGTAAAATTTGTAAAACAAGAGGCAGTTAATATGAATGAAGCTGTTATTGAAAATCTATATTATTGTTTATCCCAGATTAAGTTGCTGGATCTTGATATTAATAATTCACATCTACTAATGGACATCACCATTTTTTATTCAATTGAAGAAATGTTACTGCTTCACTCTCTCCCAATATTCCTTTATAAATTATTATAAATCTATTGTTGACAATTTCAGAATTATTGTTAGCAACAGTCGTCATCAACTTGTTAAAACAAGAAATGAAGGATGCGCGACATATTTTATTGAATACATCTTAAGTAAAACATTAATATTGACTGATCGTGAAAATGTATATTATGATGGTGCTATTGGAGGTTGTCATAACGACTGTATAAACCGCCCATAGCTATTAAAAGATGTCTCTGTCAACTGGCACCATCAGAGCAGTGGATGAACATCACTTCATCATCAGCCCATAACAGATTGTCAAGATTCTTCTAATTCGCCACAATGGTAGGTTAAACATTTTATTTTTCCTTTTGATTTTCAAAATGATTGATATGACGAATCTTAAAATTCCGATAAAAAAAAATAACAATGTCATTTGTCAAAATCCTGAAAAACAATTCAAAGAAAAATATTGTGCAAAACAAGTTTTATTTGGCTAATTCGGGACGTTGTTAATATCCTTTCCTGTGATCTTTATAAATTTAAAATTGTTGCTTCTAGTTGCCTCTTTTACTAGATAGTAGATAACTATTTAAAGTCGAAGTTAAGACTGGTACTAAAGGTGTTTTAATAATGTAAATGCATATATGATGGTCGGTAGAAAACGCAATAGATCCACTAATTAACTTACTCAATTCAATTCAAAATATACCAATTTAAATATCTATAGATATTTAAAACTTAATAACAAAATTTGTGATTTTGTACATAGCGATTGTTTATTTCACTGTAATTTTTACCAGGTTAGGCCTATTGTAAGAGAAAATCCATAAAGGGTACTAATTAATACATTCAACAAATACATGTACAATTGTTATGATCGATAATGTGTTGTCATTCATCACTGACTCTGAAAGGATAAACTATCGAATCAAACAAATGGAAGGAAGAGAAACAACGGAGTCAATTAAAACCAATCAATTTTCAAATCATTCTGTGTACGTCACCATAGAGAATGTTGCTATCTGTTTGAAATAAAGTTTGTTCAAAATACTATTTATTGTGAAATCGTTTGTTCCATTACTAACGGAATCAATATTTCAAACAGAATTATTTATTTTATATCCATTCTCAATAATAACTAATGACTGTCTTAATGCAATACATAATCCAGTTGTGCATATAAATAACTATTAGAGCTATTAATATTATTACATCTCGACTTATGAACAGAGAAAATCACAACTGTTTGTCAAAGAGAGGCCACTTTGAACGTCTGTGTTTAGAGTTAAAAAAATTACTATATTTAATTATATAGGGGTCATACTTAAATACTTATTTGGTTTCTGTTAGTGGACATGCCCTGCTTCGTTAGCGACAATATTCACAAGTCATAATATTCTGAAAGCTCCAAATCTAGTAAAAATTGAGTGCTTAAACATTTTTGTCTTCAAAAATTGTAAATATTTTTATTTCAGCGTGAGGTTATCTCAGTACATGTTGGTCAAGCTGGTGTCCAGATGGGCAATGCCTGCTGGGAGTTGTATTGTTTAGAACATGGTATTCAACCTGATGGTCAGATGCCTTCTGATAAAACTATCGGATTTGGAGATGATTCTTTCAACACTTTCTTTAGTGAGACTGGTTCAGGAAAACATGTCCCCAGAGCCATATTCTGTGATTTGGAACCAAGTGTAATTGGTAGGTACACATTTATCAGCATTATATCATTTTCATTCAAATTGTTGCATCAACTTGATTTCACGTGGTAATTTATAAACGTTTATATTTCACCATAGATCAATGTTATAAGATGGAGGCATACATTTATCATCTGCTGTTCAAATGTTCTTCACTGTGTCCTAGTGGTTACAGATTGAAAACTGACAATATTTCCGCAATGATATTTTTGCTTTTAATCTCACACATTAATTCCTTCATCATATTCAATATTTCAGACGAAGTAAGGACAGGTACTTACCGACAACTGTTCCATCCAGATCAGATGATCACTGGTAAAGAAGATGCTGCTAATAACTATGCCAGAGGTCATTATACTGTTGGTAAAGAACAAATAGATGCTGTTCTAGACAAGATGAGGAAAATGTCTGATCAGTGTTCTGGTCTTCAGGGTTTTTTGGTATTTCATAGCTTTGGTGGAGGAACAGGATCTGGATTCACCTCGTTACTGATGGAACGAATTAGCGTTGATTATGGGAAAAAATCAAAATTAGAGTTTGCCGTTTATCCCGCACCCCAAATTTCAACTGCTGTAGTGGAGCCATACAATTCGATTTTGACTACTCACACGACTCTTGAACACACCGATGTTGCCTTTATGGTTGACAACGAAGCTATCTATGACATCTGTCGTCGTAACTTGGACATTGGTCGACCAACATACACTAACCTAAACCGATTGATCGGACAGATCGTAAGCTCAATAACAGCTTCTTTGAGATTTGATGGTGCACTGAACGTCGACTTGACCGAATTCCAGACCAATCTTGTACCTTATCCACGTATTCATTTTCCTCTGGCAACCTACGCACCGGTTATTTCTGCTGAGAAGGCCTATCACGAACAACTATCTGTAGCTGAAATCACTAACGCATGTTTTGAACCAGCTAATCAGATGGTGAAATGTGATCCTAGACATGGTAAATACATGGCTTGCTGTATGCTGTACCGTGGTGATGTTGTTCCTAAAGATGTCAATGCTGCAATAGCTACCATCAAGACCAAGAGAAGCATTCAATTTGTTGACTGGTGTCCAACTGGTTTCAAGGTTGGTATCAACTACCAACCACCAACTGTTGTACCAGGAGGTGATTTGGCCAAGGTACAGAGAGCTGTTTGTATGTTGAGTAACACTACTGCTGTGGCAGAGGCGTGGGCACGTCTAGATCACAAATTTGACCTAATGTACGCTAAGAGAGCATTTGTACATTGGTTTGTCGGGGAAGGTATGGAAGAAGGGGTGAATTCTCTGAAGCTAGAGAAGATTTAGCTGCTCTAGAGAAGGATTATGAGGAGGTTGCTTCTGGTGAAGACGATGCAGGTGAAGAAGATGATGAATACTAAAAATGTCTTATGAAATATATTAATGTGTTTTTATTCTATTGTAAGAAATAAAATTAAAAAGAAACAAGGCGTATTCATTCATGAAAAAGTAGAAGCACTCCAACATATATTGTGGATTTCGAAGAATGCATTCGTGAGGAATAGTCACTCAATCATGTGCTTGATCAATAACAGTAACAAAAACGTTTTTGAATTAACTTGTCTGTGTGACTTGATAAACCAAAATGAATCCATCTTCGCAGAAATACTGTCAAAATACAGAAAACTCTGTATAAGTTAAAGGGAAGTAACTCATTTAGAACTGTTTTGCGTGCTAACACGCACCAGGCTTATTTTGCCACAAAACTACTCGAGGTATCGTTAAAGTGTATTATTGTCTAATCTGAACGACAAGCCGCTTTTCTATTCAACCCCTACCCCCACCCCGCCACCCCTACTTTAATGACGTTCAGGCAGGCGTTAGACCCACTGAGTCACTTCGTATCCCTCCTTACTGTGGTCATGTTGGTGTAGATATCTTGCTGATGACATTATAAATGCAGAAACTCGACAGCTATTTGCCACGATCGTGCTGTAAATCTTTGATGTGGGAAACAACGGTGAGATACAATGATCTATTAAATATTTAAATTTGGTTGATTACAGGGCACACGCACCCTCATTGTTTCTAAAAAAAACACTATATCACACCATTATCTTACCATAAATTATTGATAAACTCCAACCTATAGTCTAACTGTCTTATCACGACGTTTAAAAAATCGAATTTCTACACGTTTTTGTGAATGTATTGAAATATTCACAAAGTTGTATTTAAAACTGTATGATAGTACACATTTTTCGTAAAATTCAAAAATCGGCGATGCCAATAACATAAATATTAATACGTTAATCCTCCCATAATAATATGATATGGACTACTTTTTCACAGTATCTGGTTTGATATGATAGTGCATTTAATGTACGTACTTATTTGATTATAGAAAGTTAGAGGTTTATAGGAATTCATTTATTTTTGCTTATTTTACATTTATGTAATTTATCCATTGAACTAAGTAAATCAATAATTACTTCGTTTATCAGATGTATATAAGTTATAATTATGTAGATTCTTTTCTTTAGTCATGACACCTGGTAAGTTTAACTGATGAATATGTAATATTGACCAAGTTTGAGACTTTTATAGTATGTTCATTTTAAAAGGTTGTTTCCCTTTCATGTACCTCTTGATTAAAGATGTCACTGTGAGTTGTTCTTAACGATTCCCTGTATTTGTCAACAATGCGTTGAACCAATGGTAACTAAGCAGCATATCTGAGAAATAATCAAATAAACCATCTGCCAAATATGGCAATAATCATAAATATATAAATACGTTATGAAGTCAGCAATCAGAAGAATCGATGTAGCCATGGCAATGATTCATAATAACATCACAAATATAAATAGCTGGCTGCAGTTTGAGTTGAATAAAGACTTTGCGGTTGATCATTGTATTAACAGCATTTCATTTCTCGTCAAATTTTTTGTGAGTTTTTTCTACCCCAGCTTTCAAATTAAAAAGAATGGTAAGTACGCTTCAGCTTGTTTTAATATATCTCTGGAGAACTTATTACTACATAAATAATAGCTCAGCACTTCTTTGTTCACATTAAATGTGTTTCACCTCGCTGATCACTAGTTGGAAACAACTGAGTTACTTGTAGAGCCTAAAGAATGATCCATTCATTTATATGGGTGTATACTGTTGGATTTAGGTAGTATTGTAGAGCCTTAAATTTCTTTCATATCAAAACCTAATCGATACAATTAGGTGCTAATATTCATCAAAATGTTGGCTATTGAAGGGTACATTCCCTAATAAATTGTACTTTTAAAACAAGATTTTTGGTTTTTACGAAGCAGACTAATTTTAATAGCAGACAAATTATTAAGGAAATCGCTTGCAACTGCAATAACTGAATTCTCAATCAAACATTATTTTTCATTGCAAATTCTGCACATACATATCGTTAGTAAAATCTGGATCAATATTTTTTAAAGCATGTTTTATTATTGAAAATACAGAGTGGCCTTCGGGATCTTTATTATCAAGTGTTATTTAGTTGCTAGGAGGAACCATTGTTTTAATAATAATCAATTTCAACAGCCGAGCAGATATTATCATGGAATATTGATTTTATAAAACGAATTTAATCGAATATTTTATCACTCAATGTTTCTAATCAACAGTATTTTGAACATCATTTTAAAATTAGACTTCAATTTCGTTTCCTTTCTGTTTGTGATATTTTTTCATCTCCATTGTAATTTTATTAAGTATAGTTCTAATAACAGAAACCAGGGAGAGGTTTCAAATAAAACGCTTTGATTGGTTAGTATAACATCATTAATACGGGATTGAGTGAGAAAGCCTGTTAGATTTCGATATAGATTGTTTCAGGAATGTCACGGTAATCTAATGTCAATATCAACGAAACTTACTAGAACCGCTTTCAGAATTATTTAATTGGTCAATATTTACACAAGTTATTATCAATAGTCTTGAGGTACTAGGAGCCAATAGATCATGTACCATTCCAGGTTTACACGATTCAAAGAATTTTTTAATTCGAAGTAAAATTACCTTTTCCATTTTACTGAAATTTACTTTTAAAACCAAAACCATTTTTTTTTTCGTGAAATGTGATCATCCTTCAGGTATCTTTGATTTTGTTAAGAAATGAATTTGATTAAGATTGACTAAGTTCCTATTGCATATTTACATGTTGTAATAGGTACCTATAGCCATCTATTTTCTTCTTCAGCGTGAGTGTATCTCTATCCACGTCGGCCAAGCAGGATGTCAGATGGGCAATGCTTGTTGGGAGTTGTATTGTTTAGAACATGGTATTCAACCTGATGGTCAGATGCCTTCGGATAAAACTATTGGCGGTGGAGACGATTCCTTCAACACTTTCTTTAGTGAAACTGGAGCTGGTAAACATGTACCAAGAGCTATCTTCGTAGATCTAGAACCTAGTGTTGTTGGTAAGATAAATTCATTGTACGTTACAAGCTGTGTATATTAATGCATATCTTGATGTTTCATTTCGTGCTTTTACTGTGGATGAATTCATTTATTTCCCATGACAAAATTGTTATGAATCTCGTGTTAAACTTTATATAACAGTCAACCAATCATTATTGTTCTGTTCAACTGATAATTTATATAACACCAAATTCTAGAATATTGATATCAAATATCTTAAAACTCTATTTTGATAGAGTGCATTTAACTAGGAAAGACCTTAAAAGTAATGAATGTACGACATACAATTATACAAAAATAATTTTATTATTTTAGACGAAGTAAGAACTGGTACTTATCGTCAACTGTTCCATCCAGAACAGCTCATCACTGGTAAAGAAGATGCTGCTAATAACTATGCCAGAGGTCATTACACTGTTGGTAAAGAACTTATTGATCTTGTTTTGGATAGAGTAAGAAAATTGGCTGATCAATGTACTGGTCTGCAGGGATTTTTGGTGTTCCATAGTTTTGGTGGGGGAACTGGTTCTGGATTCACATCTTTACTACTGGAACGACTGAGCGTAGATTATGGAAAGAAATCAAAGCTCGAGTTTTCAGTCTACCCAGCACCTCAGATTTCAACTGCTGTTGTTGAGCCCTACAATTCCATCCTTACTACTCATACTACATTGGAGCACTCCGATGTCGCCTTCATGGTGGACAACGAGGCTATCTATGACATCTGTCGTCGAAATTTAGACATTGACCGACCAACATACACTAACCTAAACCGATTGATCGGACAGATCGTAAGCTCAATAACAGCTTCTTTGAGATTTGATGGTGCACTGAACGTCGACTTGACCGAATTCCAGACCAATCTTGTACCTTATCCACGTATTCATTTTCCTCTGGCAACCTACGCACCGGTTATTTCTGCTGAGAAGGCCTATCACGAACAACTATCTGTAGCTGAAATCACTAACGCATGTTTTGAACCAGCTAATCAGATGGTGAAATGTGATCCTAGACATGGTAAATACATGGCTTGCTGTATGCTGTACCGTGGTGATGTTGTTCCTAAAGATGTCAATGCTGCTATAGCTACCATCAAGACCAAGAGAACCATCCAATTTGTTGACTGGTGTCCAACTGGTTTCAAAGTTGGTATCAACTACCAACCACCAACTGTTGTACCAGGAGGTGATTTGGCCAAGGTACAGAGGGCTGTTTGTATGTTGAGCAATACAACGGCCATTGCTGAAGCATGGGCTCGTCTCGATCATAAATTTGATCTGATGTACGCTAAGCGAGCATTTGTGCATTGGTATGTTGGTGAAGGTATGGAAGAAGGTGAATTCTCCGAAGCTAGAGAGGATTTAGCAGCCCTAGAGAAAGATTATGAAGAAGTTGGTGTTGATGGGGCCGAAGAAGATGAAGGCGAAGGTGAAGAATATTAGAAAAATGTACATTTATTTAAAATAAAACTTATGCCATAAATGCTCAAGTGTTTTGGGAGGGGAGGATATTTTCAGAGTCATACTGCAATTCATATTCGTGACATTTCTGACTAAATATTTGGCAAATTCTCACCATTTCATATGCCACTTTATCTTATGAAGGCAGTTAACGTAATTGCAGGCAAAATAGATTTGAGACACATCGTGCAAAGGCTTCTTTTTTCCGATCTGGTGACATTTAATTTTATACGGTGCCATTCTCCAATTAGAGAATAAACTTGAATACTGTGCCTAAACAATGTAAATTTAAAAATAGGGACATCAAGTGCATGAACAAATAATAAGAGCAACAAATAATATCTTCGTTGTCCACCATTTCAATCGATCAACTGACACCTCGATTGTTTTCGTTGACTTACGCGATAATCGATTTTTTATTGAGACGAAAGATCAGGCGAGAACGCTCGTCTGTGGTGAAGAATTAGTGAGGGAGGGCAGCTCAGCTAGCTCATCTCTCCCACGGCAGTTAATAAAAAAAAACAGGTCGATTTAGTAATCATTGTAGGGATTGGTTCGTTTTATTGAAGGAGTAAAGTTACTTAGGAAAATATACGAGTATTTTGACAATTTAAGTTGATATAATACAATTCGTCATTGAGACCCAAAAGGAAGTTATCATTTGTGCTTAATTTACATCATACATTATATTCAATGACCTCGGAATACATGGAAGACATAATACATCACCAAAAAACCTTTTATTTTGCATATCAAATCTAGAAATATATATCCATATATAATATAGTAATAAGAGACATTTAAAGGCAAAGTGAAGTATAGACTTCATTTAAACCAATTTAGGGATCGGGGGTTGTGGAGTTTTAGGTTCTGTTGTTGTTGATTTTCCCATATTAACAGCTGCAATATCGTTTGCTTTATTACCAGATGGGTAGATTTGAACCTCGGGTACATCTGTCGCCATGGTTGATTTACTATCTGAGGGATATCTTCCAACAGCATAAAATGGTAAAGATCCCCATAGGCCGCGTTGAGGTTGTTGTATTCTTTTAGTCCAGGTTCTCCTTGATTGTCCATTGATGATTTTGCTATTCTGAAGGGGTTTAACAACTCGTAGTATGCCAATTTTGCGATTTCCTTTTTGGCCAACACTGTTATGATAGTTCGACGTGATGCTTGTTTTCAATAATCGCTGTCGTTGAGGATTTCTGGAATTCAGACGCACTAATGATTTACTATTGTCTACTTTAGACAAGCGTTGATTACTCTGGATCTGTGGATTCAAATTTGCCTTTTGTTGTTGAAGAGTTACCATTCTACCTGATTGAATCTTGCGAGCTGCCTTAATAGCACCCACATTTGTTCTTGGTACCTGGTTGCGTCTGCTGTTTATGGGGCGTGGGGAAACTATCCTTTGATTGTTCTGTAAAGTGTTCGTTTGTTTGGGTTTATTGTTTTCATCTAGTTTCTTCAATTGTGGTCGTGTATTAACCTGTTGTTTTCTTCTGTAGCTATCATTTCCATTGTTTTGCAGTTGCCTTCTATTTTTCTGCTTTGTTGGTGTTGGAGCAATATTTCGCTGACTAAGTACACGTCCAATTTTTGTATGCTTTCCATTTTTGCTATTTAAAGTTATTATAGGCGACGGGAGTTTTGTTTTAAGTTTAAAACGTCTATTAACTGCATTTTGTTTTAAGAAAGGGATATTATGTTGTCTGAATTTAATTGCATTGCGGATATTGCCCTGCCCTAGAACTAAATTTGTTTTTGGAGATTGTTTTCGGGTTATTTGAATGTTATGTTGATTTCTGTTGCTTTTGGGTTCTGTTATCTGTAAGCGGTTTTGTTTGATGCCTGTTTCTACGTGTGGTTTCTGTTTTGTTGTCGCGTCAGCATTCGTCTTTCTGATATTTTTGGGATATTGTATATAAGGAACAGAAGATCGTCCTTTAAGTTTATTTTCCTGTGACAACTGAAACAATTTGGATTGACGAGCAATCTTTTGTCGACGAAGTTTAGCCTGTAATAATTGTTTCTTTTGCAAAAGTTCCATTTGTTTCTTCTTTGTTTGTAATCTAAATTGTTTTTGTTGCTGTTGAAAAAGTAATTGTTCAGATTGCTTTTGTTTTTTCTGCTGTAGTGTACCCTTTTGA
This sequence comes from Nipponacmea schrenckii, assembly GCA_030562195.1. Classification (NCBI taxonomy): domain Eukaryota; kingdom Metazoa; phylum Mollusca; class Gastropoda; family Lottiidae; genus Nipponacmea; species Nipponacmea schrenckii. Next base: position 5,585,945 of record JAUJPP010000012.1, read on the forward strand.
ATGAAATTTGACTTCAAAAGCTGCTGAGCTGGTTGTTCAATTGGACGTCGTGTAGTCTTAGGTGAAGACTCAGCTTTTGTTCGTTGTGACTGCTGTGACTGAAGCAATTGTTGTCTTGATTGTTGTCTCTTCTGCGTTGGAATGTTTTTTCTTACTGATAATCGATTTAATACAGACTGTTGTAGCTGTTTTCGTTGTGGTTGTAGCTTTCTTTGTTGTTGTAGAAGGAATTGTTGTTTTGATTGTTGTCTCGGCTGCATCGTAATATTCTTCCTTGTAGGCAATAGTTTTATTACGGAATGATGCTTATGTTTTTGTTTTTGTTTTTGAAGAAATTGTTGTTTGTACTGCATTGATATATTCTTACTTTTGGATAGTTTTATCTCAGATGGTTGCTCTTGTTGTTGTACTGGTTGCTGCTGTTGTAATTGTTTGCTTTGTTGTTCTCGTTGCTCTGGAAGAAATTGTCGTCTTGCTTGTGGTCTCTTTTGCATTTGCATTTTCTTACTTTCGGACAATCGTTTTAGTACAGATTGTTTTTGTTTTATATGTTGCTGTTGTTGTTGAAGCTGGGGATTTTGGGTTCGATTTTGCCTTTGAATTTGTTGTTGCAATACAACCTGCTTTGCTTCATGTAGACCTTGCTGAAACTGTTTCTTTTTGTTATTGGACAATACATATTCTTGTAATTTCTGTTGGTGGCGTCTTTGTTGTCTGTTAATTTGGCCCTTTCCAACTTGATATTCTTGTGTTCGCTGTGATCTTCTTGGCATCATTGGTGTTGTTTGTCGTCGATGATTCTGTGTTTCGTGGGACTGTATTGGTAATTGTTTTCGAAGTTGTATTTTCAGCTGTTGAACTTGTTCATGTTCTCCAATGGATTTTCGGAGTTCGTTGTTTCGTTGGCTCCGATTATCGAGCTGTTTTGTTATTTGGGATGGCTGTGTAACGGGTTGTTGTCGACCAGACTGACCGGTGTTATTGTTCGATAATTGTTTTTCCTCACGACTATCAATTGATGGTGATTTTTGAAACTTGGTTGACTGTATTGTCAAGGTATTATGCTCCAATTGCATAGCTTTGGTCATTTGTTGCTGTTGTTCTTCCTGTTTTTCCATGGGCTTTTGTAGCTTAGCTTTTGGTGCTTGCTCCGAAGCAAAAATTGGTTGTATATTTGGTGTTTTAGTCTGATTTTTACTTTGTAGGAATGGCTGTGGAACTTGCTGACGAATCGACAGTGGTTTCAGAATCTTGGTTGACTTCGTGAAATAGGTTTCCTGTTTCGATGGAGATTTCCATTGCAACGCTTTGAGCTGTATTTGCTGTTTCATGTCTTTTTGTGATTTCTTCTCCAGAACAAGGGTTGGTTGTGTGGTGGATATGGTTTGGCGCTGTTGCTGCATTTGTAATATTGGTTGAAGATGGTGTGTTTTAGATTGCTCCAAAACAGTTGCAGCCCGTGGCAAAGTAATGCTTTGTTGATGTTGTTTCTGTTGTTTTTGTTTCGGTAGTGGTTGTGTTTGAAAATTAGTTGGTACTTTGACTGTTTGTTGTCGCAGTGGTGATGGGGTTGATTGGACTCGGGTTTTATCTTTGATAGTTACTTGTTGTTGAAGGAGGACATCAATATGAATCTGCGTGTTTTCTTTGTGTAATTTTTTTTGTTGATTTTTTATATCATTTGAAGGAATCTGTTGCAAATTGTCTACCTGTATTGTAGACCCAGTTGTTATTTCATCTGGTTGATAATGCGAATTCTGTAAATTGTGCTGTTGTGGTTCTTTGGTCGGTTTTCCAATTACTTCTTGTACATCTATGGTTTTTTCTAGTACCCGTTTCTGTTGTTTTAATTGATGTGTCCGCTGTACTGTTGATAGTGGTTGGAGTGATTGTAGTTGCTTTAGTACGTCTTTCTGATTTTGTTGATTTCTCTGTAGTTTTAATTGCTGCATCTGATGCTCCTTCTCCTGTTGCTGTGTAACACTTATCTGCTCTAATGCTGATTTTATGGATAGCTGTAGTTCAGGTTTCGAGTAATTTGAGACTAAATTTGGTTCATTTAGTGCAGCTTTAGTCTGTATTGTCGATGTTAATGGTTCTGGGGTTGAAGTGGCTCTTGTACTTGAGTCGATTGGTGTTGTATCGTTTGGCTGTAGCTGCAGTTGTTGAAGGATTAACAGTTGTTGATCTGAACTAATCTGTGACAAATCTAACACCAGATCATGTGGTGTCATATTATCCTGTGGACCAACCACAACTTCAAATCCAATACCAGATGTCATCAAATGTGCTAACATATCTTGTTGAGACGCTGAGTCTGTCGTAAACAATTGGTCATTTATGTCGATATTTTTTGAAGTAGCAACAGTTTCTTGATTTGAACTATTCTGCACATTATTATTAGGGTTAAGATTTGCACCATTTATTATATTTTGAGTAGACGATTGTGGATCGGGTTGTGGAGTGACGGAATCTTGTCCTACTGGTGATTGCAAAGGTACACCGTTTACAGTTTTGGAATTTGAAACTTCATAAAATGGCTGTTGATTATTTGGAATATCGAATGGCTGTGGCTGAAAAAATGGTTCTGGGAAAGGCGATAAAATGTGTCCAAATGATGGCTGAAGGAATGACGGTTGATGAACAATTTGGTGAAAATCGGGATGATGAATAAATGCTTGCTGGTGTAGGTTCTGAGGTTCATTTAGGGCTTCCATTTGTTCCCGGGTCAGTGGAGCTCTTTGAATTATATTGGAACGGATTGGGCTTTGGATTTTATAATATGGACCATTTTTTGATGCTATAGCAAGTGGAATCCCATAAGAATGTTCATGACGTGCAGATCTTACACATTTTGAGCTATCACTACATCTGCATATACAAAATTTGTCCTGGTAACCATCGCTGGGACACCGCATGGTTTTAGCATCAGGACAACGGGCTGAAAAACAATAAAATAAAGCCTTAATTAAGGACGAAACTCAAAGTTTATCTGTTTGGTATATATAAACTATATATTAAAATATTCAAAAAAATAATGTATTTATAAATTAATTCGATAAGGTCACAGGTTAAAATACGGCTACTATGGAATGCAATTGGGAGAACTTTCTCACTTCATTAATACTGTTTACTCATTTTCCTGCAAGTCTGTTTGGGAAATCGGTTAAAAAGTGAGATCACCGAGGTTAATGTTCAGACAGATTTAAAAATTTGAACTGAACAAAAACCAAATATCATCAAAATTCTTTAAAAAAAAAATGTGCTAATAATTAATGTAATTATAGTATTAGCTTATTAAAACCGACATTGTTGTTTCGGATTCTGTTTTAGAAAAATAAGTAATGTGATATATGAGATGTTAAGTTGAGTTATATTTAATAAATGAAATTTGAAGCAAAATCTGAATTGAATAGGTCATATCAAAACATTGCCAAATATCGGTCTCTAGTATAGGAAACCTACTAGTTTTATCAATGGTTCAATTCAAATTCTACCTGTTAAATTTGTTTTAATATTCATGCTGTTCTTCCTCACCATTACATCTGTACATCAAATTTACGGCTTTTACATCAATAAACGATAGCTGTTCCGTTCGACCAATTAAATCTTGATAATTAGGATTGTTTGTTCGAATTGTTGTACTAAATCCATCGGAAGAGAAAAACTGTAAAACAACACATGTATATTGCAACAGATATTTGAGTTTGTTAGTTAAGGTTTATATTCGGTCTTTCACTCGGTCTTGACTTTTCATTCTTCACATTGTATTCAATGTAACGATAAAGATTGACTAAATACTACTCCCCTAAAAATTCTATCAAGAACTTAATTTTGAAAAAAAATATATGCCTTGATGTGTTAAGGAGTATTGCCATTCATTTCTACACTTTTTGTCAAATTTCGGAGCATTCAAAAACTTTAAAAAGTACTTACACTTTTACCATAATGCATAATAGAGAGGTAATCATATGGCACTGAACCAATATCTACCACATTTCTAGAGAATTTTTTAAACTGATCTAGAACAGCTGGGCGTACATTCTCTCTAACTATAGTGATATAATTATCTCTGTCATATCTCTGATGTTCATGTACCATACCAATAGCATGGCCCAATTCATGCATAATTACTCTTTTCTGAAAAAAGATTCTTCGTTACTTTGTCATTTTAGCCTCTGTAAAACCAATCAATTTGGACCAATTGCTTTACATACAAATTACAATCTTTTTCCAAATTGACCAAATATTCATACTCACACTAGTCATCAATCGAACTTAGTTTACCCTTGCTGACTATCATAGATAGTGTGCGGGGCAATCTGGGCAATGCAAATCTATCAAAAAAATTCGTCCAAAGCAAAATAAATAGCAATACGTGAATAGTAGTGGAAACCTCAAACGAGAAGTACCACCAACTGTTCCAAAAAGCAAGCATTATTTGCGAAACCCGCCACTATTATATAGGTGAAAATCATTAGATAGAGCTAACTATCCACAAAGGAAAAGCAGATTTGTCATACGTGACAATGAGACCTCCAAAAAGGCCATGGAATTTCTGTGACAAAAATACGTAAAAGTATATGTATTTGCGCAAAGTAAGGACCGTTTGTCATAACATAATAGTCTCAGTTTCCTCTATTGATGATAGACTTATGGGATTTAAAAACTACGATAAATATGTTACAATTGTTTTGACTTGATAATTCTCATTATATCATAGATCAACTGATATCAATACTAAGTTTACTTACCTTTCTACAGTTGCCTTTATCTAAAACCAATCTCTGAGTTCCGCCAATCATTCCTATATTTGAATAACATCTAAATAAAAAAATGTATATTTTTAAAGATTTTAGACAGTCAACGACTTCATATGTTTACCACCAATTGACAAAATCACACCGTCAAGTCAAAGTTTCGATAAATTTACCCATAAATTGGTAAACCATTTATTATCGCCGTATTAAAAAAAAGTCCTTTTCATTTATCAAACAAAAAACGTCAAAATGAGTATTTAATACTTACCCTCGACCACCCATTATGACGAGTTTGTTTTTATCTTCTGGGATAGCTGGTTTAAAGATGATACAAGTTTTCATTTCATATTCTGTTAATGCGTCAATTATAGTTTTAAGTTCCATAATGGCTACAATATACAAATGCATCATGATAAAACCATTTTAAATATATATGTGAGTTGATGCCAACAGTCTCCGTCAAGAGCCAGAGAAAGATTGAGTGATTTCTACAGTAATGCTCTACGTGAGTGAAAGTTGGCCACACAAGGACACTGAGATCAATGTAGAAGTCAACTTCTGTCAGACTCGATTAGTATCTGCCACGGATGCTTTATCTAATGGCCCGGTTCTGAGGCTGCTATTGAATTTGATAGTCGACGGTGTGAACATCAAAACAAACTATCAAAGCCTCCAGTGTACCTATACTAGTAGATGCCCCAAGAAATGCCGTGGAGTCGCGTTCTTATGCACCATATCAACTTTATGGGTAGAGACTGATTGGTGATCACGGATGGTTGCTCTAAAGATTCAAACATTCATCGAACGTCATAGATGCCCTCGAGAGCCACTATTGATCTTTTCGAAGAAAACTCTGCCACCGAAGCGTGCACTTAAAGAGTTTTTGGTCCAGGCATATGCGGACAAGGATTGATTCATTGCTTCCCTCACCAGCAGACATCACTCAGGGCAGGCAGTCCAATGAAACATCAATGGATGACTGGATGACTTAAGACTCGGATGGTGTCGCCAGAGTTATAAGGCTGTACAAGGTTGGAAATCCCATGTATGTAATTTAACATGGACCAAGCCGAGACAGACAATTCCAACAGTCGTCGAAACAGCTACTGCCGCGGTACGTAACTGGAGAAGACAATGAACCTGCTGATGCAGACACACCAAACCCATGACTAGACCACCTATTTCAGAGTACGGAGGTAACTATTTAAGAGATCGGTCCAAGAGAAAACAAAAACCATGACAGAGACTGTGCTATTGATGCTCTGGGTGAAGCATCAGTTTAGATGGAAAGTAAAAGCATGATGTAGACTTCGTTGGAATATTTAACAAAATACTTGGTGTGCATACTAAGTAAATCGTGATCTTTCTATAATGTTCTGTCATAAAACTATAAAAGCAGTGCCGTTCGTCTGTACCTGTGTTCATGTGTTTCCAGTCACTTGCAATTGTCTTTCATACATTGCATTCTAATATTTTGAGTCTCGTTGTGTTATAATATATTACAAGTGGTCAGACATCTAGGTATTGTCAGAACCTTTAGAATAAACAATGATAACACTCACTTCCTAATTATTTTGTACTAATTGTCGCTATGACAATTCTCTCTGGATGTAAATAGTGAACAATGTCAGTGTGAGTCTTTAGAACTGTCACAAAAGTGACAAAATCCATCTGAAACTCCACCACAATAGGTCCTTAACACGAATTACATCATTTTGACTAATCATATAATTAGTGAAAACGTCCGATTTTGCATCACTTGAGGCTATTATTTTCCAACCTTTAGACAGCAACCACAAAATATTTCTTTCATGGTTTTCGACTTTAAAAAGAAGACCTTTTCTGGCTTATTTCTTATAACTAACTGAGGCGTCGATACAGCTAAGTATGATAAGAGTTGATTTTAATGCAATGGATCTATTGTTAATAAATGTGCCACAGATCATGACGATAAAATTGGTGATTCATATGATTGTGGAGAGTTTTAAAAATACTTACAGAAGTCGGACTCGTGTATTTCATAAGGAATAGTATTATCTGGCCATCTAGCAGTAACATCACTAACAATCTTTCTTTTCTTTCTGATCAGACGTTGACCTTTTCTTTCTCCAAGACCGATATTACTACAAGGCAAAAATGTGATACACAATTCAACAAAAACTTAGAAAAAATTGAGCTTTACGTCTGCGCCGCATGGGCTTAAGAAGTCGAGCAATGCCATACAGTGTGTAAATGGCGTAATTTCGCCAGGATGGTGGCATTAGCCTGCTCCTTTTGCGCTCATCCTACCCACTTATCGCTTTCATGTTCTGTTTCTTCCCTCCAAATTCTTTTTCTGTTCGAACCTTTCACATTTCACCTGTTTTATCATTTTCCCTTTGCGATTTCACCCCCTTCCCATTTTGCCCCTTATTCCCATTTTGCCCCTTCTCAGTTCGCCCCTGCCCATTCCGTCCATAATTCCCTTTTGTCTTTTCCAACTTTGCCTTTTCCCAAGTTCTCAAGAGCTTTTGTGATTACTTACGATGGAGCATCAGCTTCTAACACTGATACTTGTTGACTTGATAAGCACATATCTAAATCTAGCATTACTCCATTACACAAAGATTGGTTCTTTCCGGCAGTATCATTCTTATTTGGGACTGAAATAAAAATCATTGCATTCATTATATGCGCTAGAATGCATCAATACTAAACAATTAAAACCCAAAATGATGAATGTTTTTAGTTTCAGTTTAATAAATTGGGATGGAATTGCCCCACCAGGATCAGGAAATAAGAGAATGAAGTTGGCTTAACTATAGCAACCAACCTACCAGGGATGTTTGATTCTTCAAAAACCTGATCTAAGGTCTTCTGGGCTATTCTAACAACTGGTGAATAGACTGGTATAGTACACATGGTTCTATTGATTACACGAGCCTCTTCGGACCTTTTGATTTTACCATTTGGACCTTCGCCAATTATAGCAATAACACCATTTGGTAGAATCTCACATGGTACCTATCATGGTTTAATAAACATAATTATCAGTATTTATTAAAATTCAAACCTATAAGAAAAATGAAAGTAAGCTCTTCAAGCGGTAAAAATCTGGGCACTATACACGAAAATATACAATATTTTGCATTCACTCCTTTAAAGTCCGATGACCTTGAATAAGACATTCACTCATAATTCCAGTTCATCCAGCTGTTATTGGGTACGAAAAATCCGGGAGAGATTAATGCTACTGTTTCTTGCAAATTGTCAAAAAGCTGTTCTCAGCGTAAGGACCAGTGCTGGCCAAATAGAAGAACAGAGTGCTTGAAGCGAGATCCATGAACTCTATGGAGTGAACAAAGGCTCGAATTTGGATGTTGTTAATCCCAGTAAGGATCATAATCAGTGGGAAAACACATCGGTTCGTAAAATGTATTCATTCACTGAAAGCGCATATCCTGGACATCATTATTTATAAATTATCTTACTAGAAATATATAGAATTGCTGTACACACAAAAAAAAAGTTATTTTGATTTTACCAAAAAGAAAATCGCTTTCACAATATTCGTTTTTTAGCGTAAAATGTTCGTTAAATTGTGCTAAACCCATTGCGAGAATTTAGTTTCGTGGAAGCAACCCATTAGACACAAAATAGGCCTAAACCACAAATATAGATCAATTTTCGAATCCTTTTTTTTCTGCTATCCAACATAGATTATTACTAATTAGTGCTGTTAACTAATGGTGGGTTCGAAGTCATGTTATGTTATTTTTTATTCAATTAAGATTGAATCTTCTAAAATTCATATTGCCTATGTTTTATTTCAAAAATAGTAAAGAAGTTACTTTTAAAAACAGTTGTTGAAGAAGGTTGTTTGTCTTACCTCTTTAGTCGATGTAATTACCATAGTGGCAACACATAATATTGAGCTAAGAATGCCCAATATTTTGATATGTATGAACCTCATTGTGATATACTTCAATTTCACTGACTGTTACAAACAACACTACATAACTTATCTTAGTTCCCCATGTGTAATAAAGCCGGAAATTTTTGGTGGCCAGTATTATAGGCCTATAGGGACATTAAATATGAAGCAGTTGATTAATCACAATCCATGTATTGTTTATGATAATGACTGAGTCTGGACATTATGTTAAATGACAGCCTTATGAGATGACAAAGTGTAGTAAGTGTTACCTAATCATAAAATAATGTACACTTTGACCTACACATAGTCATAAATCTTTAGATTATAAAGCGCTAGGTATTGAGCTCTTTCTTGATCCATGTCCTATATTGCAAAAGTTTAAGTGTGATTCAAAACGTCCTTTGGGTAACAGATCAGAAGATAATCTAAAGAAGGCCAAATTAATAACACTTTTTTCTAGCCACCTACAATACTACAGCAAGATCTGAGTAATGTTTTGGTCCATGACAGTTAATATCCCCCTTCATCAACCCCCATTAATGTATTTTAAATGTTGAAAGCCATAATTTCTACTAGACAACCTTAATATCAAATCATTCATATTTGATTATTTAGCAAGCTATGATATTGGATATATATATCAAACCGTACCAAGTAAATCGACACAATGACATATTCGAATTTAAATTGATTTCTACAATAACTAATTACATAAACAAGCGGTTGCCTAGCAAAATACGCTCACTTTAAAACTCTTAATATTATTTAGGTCTAATCCAAGTTCTCATCAATATAAATGTTCACACCAAATTTCATTCAAATCAGATAAAACCTAGTCTCTATTGCATTTACTAGCTAATTTTCATGTGTTTGGACTGAGTCAAGGGCATTAACCAAAAAGCGTTCACCGAAATGTCGTCACTAGTAAACTTATCAAACATCTCATCAATATTAATTTATATCAATACAAATGTTAACACTTATTTTCATTCAAATCAAATGAAAACTGTTGTCTCTATCGCGTTCACATAGAGTCTATTTCGACATGTTTTGACTAAGTCCAGTGCAGTGACTCCAAAACGTTTAGCGAAAACTTGTTACTATCCAACTTGTCCAAGATCTCATAAATATATATGATAACACCAAATTTCCAATGGAAATTGTGATCTCTATCGAGTTCACAAGCCAATTTTGAAGCGTTCTGACTAAATCAAGTGCAATAACTCAAAAACAGTTCATCGAAAAATCGTCCAAGATCTCATAAATATAAATGATCACAGGAAGTTTCATTTAAATTCGATGATAAACTGTCTCTATCGCGTTCACAAGTCTATTTCAACGCGTTTTGACAAAGTCAAGGGCAATAACTCAAAAACCGTTCACTGAAATGTTGTCAATATTAAACTTATCTAACATCTCATCAAATTCAAATCAAATGAAAACTATTGTCTCTATCATGTTCACAACTCTATTTATACGCGTTTGATTAAGTCATGGGCAAAAACTTGTAACGATATCTGTTTTACTTGTTATCTCCCTTTACTGTAACACGCATGCGCAATGTATGGGAAGTTCTCAATACGTCTGCTCTAATAAAAAAGTTGTTTTGAACTCTCTCTTCTTATCTCGGCTCACCTACAAAAAACTACAACATGACAACGTTACATGGTGTCAGAAGTTTGTTAAGACTAACCCAAAAACTTTATCTACGGTAGGTTTTACTGATCAAAACCTTTGTTCAGCCTGGAATCATCAAACTATTCTGGTAAATGTGCGTGAATCTATGACGTCACGCATTCTTTCGTCGCACTGACTGAAGTGAAGTAAAGGTCGTCTCACATAACACTGATAAACTATAACCCTCGTGCTATATGTCAAGTGACATTGTACTCTAAACTTATATAAGTGCGTATCTACTTCTCAACTGAAAATGACTGATACTGGAAATCAAGAACTCACAAGTACAAGTTCAACAAGTACAAAGAACTGTACCTATGAATATACCTTTTCCAGGTCAACTCAATTTGAAAGGAAATCTTGCCTCAAATTGGAAACAGTTCAAACGTGTGTGGGAACAGTATAAAATAGCCAGTCTATTGATTAATCGTGGCATGAGACAGAGGACTGCAACACTTCTTGTGTTTGGGCCCTGATGCTCTTTTAATTTATGATGGTCTTAATTTTGCCAATCCTGCAGATCGAGAAGATATTGATCAAATTGAAACATTTTGCTTGGTTCAAACCAATGAAACTTATGAACGTTATCTTTTCAACAAACGAGACCAAGGTGAAAATGAAACTATTGATGCTTATGTCGCAGCTCTTAGTTAGAACTCTCGCTAGAACCTGTAATTATGGAAACTTGGAAAATAGTCTAATTCGTGATAGGATTGTAATTGGAATCATGACAAACAAGACTCGCAAAAAACTTTTGCAAGATCATATACTTACTCTACAATCAGCTATAGATATTTGCAGAGCTAATGAAACTACAGCTAATCAACTGAAATCTATGACACAGGAAGAAGTTTCATACATCAAATCAACTAAACCTGCAAAAAAGAAATCTGCTTAGCCTGCTGAGAATAGGAAAACTTCTATATATCAAAAGTCTTCTAAAGGCCCTACTACGCCTCAAGAGTGTAAATTTTGCACACAAAAATATGTTTCACAGAAGGAACTCCGTCCTGCCTGGAAACAGAAATGTAATCTCTGTGGTGGTATGAACCATTATCGTGCAAAATGTCCTTCAATCGTGAAAGAAAAGGTTACTAAATCTAAGATTTATTCTTTAAACTCTGAAAGTGAAGAAAATGTTCTAGTCTTTGAGTATATCAGCACTGTTGTTGATCTACCATAGAAACTGAAGGCTGTTATGGTTCTTGGTAATAGTAATGTAGAATTTTTGTTAGATTGTGGTTCAACTGTGAATGTACTCTCTAGAAAGATTTATGCTGAAATCTTTAAACATGAAACTTTAGAAATATCTAACACTACTCTTGTGATGTTTAACATACACTAATGCAATATCAAGTTAAAGAATCCTGTAAACTCTTACGTTTATCAACTAGAATTCTTGATAGTTGAAGCAGCCCTTCAACCAATATTAGGCTCCAGTCAATACAGGAAATGGGCCTCATTACTGTAAACTCTTATCTTATCTCTAAAGATGTTGCTGAACCTAATCTGAACTCTATGTCATCATATGTTGATAATTCTAGTATTTCTCTTGAATCTGTGTTATCTAAGTACCATGATGTCTTTAATGGTAAAGGAAAATTTAAAGGCCAACTTCCTACTAGAAAATTACCTATAGCTATTAAAGATAAAGTGAAATTAGAACTCGAACGACTTACTGGATATCTAGTATACTGGTCGTTACAAAGCCCTCTGGTAAACTTCGACTTTGTATAAATCCAAAACCTTTGAATAAAGCTCTTCGTCGAAACCGTTAGCCAACTCCTACAATAGAAGATCTCTTACCTGATCTGTCTAAAGCCCCTGTGTTCTCAGTTTTGGGTACTGAGAATTGTTTTTGGCACTGTGAATTGCCAGAGGATGCGGTTACCTCACTACTTTTGGTATTACATGGGGACGCTATAGATAGAAACGTATGCCCTTTGGTATCTCACCGGTCCGAGAAGAATTCTAAAGACGAATGGATATAGCTTTAGAAGGTCTTTCTGGTATTAAAGCTATTCGTGATGATATAATCGTTTATGTAATTGGTTATACAGATTCTGCTGCAATCCTTGATCGTGACAAGAAATTTACATCTTTGGCGATTTGTTGCAGAGAACGACAAATCAAAGCTAAATCCTGATAAACTTAAATTTCGAGTACCAGAAGTTTCTAATATGAGACATCTTATATCTTCAACTGGTTTGAAAGTTGATCCAGAGAAAAATAAAGCAATAGTTGAAATGCCAATTCCTGAAGATAAAGCAGCTGTACAACGATTATCTGTGTTTATCTTGCATTACTAGATTATCGCAATACTCCAATAGAAGGAGTAGAAAGCTCTCCAGCTCGGCGATTATTTAGTCGTAGAACTAGAACATTTTTGCCCACATCTTCTAAAATGTTAAGAATGTTGATTATAAATTACGTGTGTTAAAATCTTAACAGACTAAATATCATGATCGTTCATCAAAAGAACTATCTATGACTAACGATGGTGATAATGTAAGAATTAAACCTCTACCAACTTTAAAATATAAAAAAATGGATGAAAGGACCAAATGAAGGTCTAGTAGATATTAGATCTTATCAAGTGCGAATTGAAGATGGACGCGTCTATAGAAGAAAACATCTACGATCTTCTAATGAACAATTTTATCCTAACTCTTATAAACGTTATGCATTTACAAGGATCGCGTGCTAGATCAGACTGTAATGAACCTAAGTATATTTACCATTATTGCGTTAAAAGTCAAAGAATAAAAATGTAAAAGATATAAAAAATACTCAATTGAGATCAATAAAAATGGTATTATCAAGCTGAATGTTGATAAAATGAGAGGGTAAAATAAATTTATTATACAAAACGGGTTTAGTATATACATTTTTAAAATGTAAAGGAGCCTGGGCTAAAATTTCTTTACATAATAAAACTAAATTGATTTGACTATTTCGATAACTAGAGCAAGCATTTCTACGTATATATACAGTCTGTCTAGGGCAATCTAAAAACATATGAAGGGTAGTTTCTTCCTCATCATGACATACGGGACAGTAGGGTTCATTTACCTTCCCTATATTATATACCATGTCCCATATGACATGATGAGCTATCCGAAAATCAAGGTCCACCATCTTAGGAGATTTATAAAACTTTGTTCAAGGTAATAGGCCAGTTAACTTCTAAATTATGCTCCTCCAAACGTGTGACACCGGATATATTTTTCAATAGGATTTCGTAGCAGAATTATGAAGTTAAATGTTTGAAATATATTAAGTCACGGTTTAGATTAAAACTATCATAAATACACTGTATAATCAGGAATTAAAGAATTATTTAAAATTATATTAATCCAAGAGTCGGGGATGGAGTTAAAAGTCTTTTCAATTAGGATGAAAATCTTTAATTTGGTCAATAACAGAATGGCTTCAAATAAAACCTGGTAAAAGATAATATGAAATATCGCAAATCAATAAAAAGCCAGAAGTAATAAAAACTTTATATGATAATATCTCGTTACTATGCTTTAAAAACTTATTATTAAAAAGGAGTTGAACAGCAATATCATTTAAAATTACAGGTTGGGGTCTATTAAAATTATTAAAAATGCCCCAAGCTACTAGAAGGGATTTATAAAATGGGGGTAAAACATTTGGAAGATTACGATTAAAATAAATTTTGAAAATATCCTGATCTAGCCATATAGATTTAAAAAATAATTCACAGTAGACTTCCATAAATTATTGTTATTTACATTAAAATATTGAATAAGCCATTGTAAAATGAGGACATGTTGTTTAAGTTCAATGTCTACCAGTCCCATGCCACCAATTCCCTTAGCCTGGGTCATCACGTCATGCTTTATTTGGGGTGGTTTCCCAGACCAAAGAAATTACAAACTAGTTTTTTTTTGTTTCAACTGAATATTTTGAGGCATGGGAATGGTAGACATTGTATAATAAAATTTTGACATTAAAAGTGTATTTATAACGGTGACTTTTCCCTGAAGTGTAAGACATTTTTGTCTCCACATATTTAAGATGGTGGTAAATATTCCTCACATTCCTTTAAGTTGTTTCCAAAATACACACCCAATATACATATAAAATCATTTTCTTTTTGGAGAGGTATGTCCAGATTGCATGGCATGCCCACAGCAGAGGCGAAGGGCATGATCTTAGACTTTTCTACTTTTATTTTTGCTCCCAAGTTCTACTGTAGACATTCATGCAAACGAAGACACACTGGACTGACTTTAAGTCGGCCAGTGGCAGGGTTGTGTCATCCGCATGCTGATATATTATGGACCGAGCCTCAAAGTTTTGATTGATATTCCTCTTGCGGGGGACTGCATGATTAAAATGTTAAGAGGCTCGGCACATAATACATACAACATGGCAGATAGGAGACAACCCTGAGGTACGGACCGCTTAATGTGAAAATAGGGCGACAGGTACCCGTTGATTTTAATTGTACTTCTTATGTCCTTGTATACAATTGATAGGCCTATCCAATTAATAAAATTGGGTCCGAAGCCGAAGCTTCTCAGAATCTGAAGCAAATATCCATGAGAGAGGACACCGAATGCTTTAAACATATCTGCTTGAACTAACCACATGTCGATGTCCTCATTGTTGGCATACTAGTAATTTATTATATCACGGACATTTGCCACATTTTCTAAGATGCTTCGACCAGGGACCGCACAGGACTGTTCTGGAGAAACAATTGAATTAATTACAACTTTTAAACGAGAGGCTAAAACGCGGGCTAAAATCTTAACATTTGCCTGTAAAAGTGATATAGGTCTAAAATTCTTTCAAATGGATTTGTCTTCCTTGTTCTTGTACAGAAGAACTATAACACCACGTTTCATAGAACGGGTTAAAACAAAATTATTAAAATGATTTACGACATTAAGATATGAAACGCCGTAACTGCCTTCTGTTAGTATTTTGCAGTATCAGCATCTTTTTGTATTATCAGCATCATCTTTTCGTATTATCATATTTTTCTATTATCATCTTTTTGTACTATATTATGCATTATCTTTTTGCAGTATCAGCATCTTTTTGTATTATCAGCATCATCTTTTCGTATTATCATCTTTTCGTATTATCATCTTTTTGCATTATAAGCATCATCTTTTTGCATTATCAGCATCTTTTTGTATTATCATCTTTTTGTATTATCAGCATCATCTTTTTGTATTATCAGCATCATCTTTTTGTATGATCATCTTTTCCGTAACTGGCCGTAGGTTTGCGGAAATCAACGGTAATCTTTCGTAAAAAGTCGACGTAAATAAGATGCCGTAGACTAGGTTAATGAGTCCCAGTCTCCGATTAATTTAGTGGTGGCATTTACAGATGTTTCTGTAATACTGATTAAAAGGTAGCATGTCGCGCTAAATAAGTTGGAAGTAAGAACTCGCAGAAGTAGAAATGTAGGAAGTCAAAAGTGACGGTCTGATGTAGAAAGCTGTTGAAAGGGGGTGGGGTGGGGGCAGTAAACAGTCAAATATTTGAGTCTGAAGGAATATAGATTCAGAGGTAGGAAGTCAAAAGTTGGTTGGAAGTCAGAAGTCAGCAATAGGAAGTCGGATATGGTAACAGATTTAGGACGTTGGGAATCACGTATGAAGTTGAAAGTGAAAGTCTGATGTAGTTATAGTTGGAGGTCAGAAGTTCTATTTTCACGGGGGTTTAGAAAAATGAAAATGCTATGGTTTTTAAATGTCTTCTGACAATATCTGGCATGAAGAGAAAATTGAGAATCGTCTTGCTCTAACAATGTCAAAATCATTTGTGTGACACTATTTGTGCTATGAATAAAAGAATTTGAATATTTCTATTGCACCAGGTTTTTTTAATACCATATGGTTAAATCTTCATGTAATGTTATATGAGGCCACATAGATATGCTCACCTTAATTCCCTTTTGATATAGGATTTGTCTCAACATTTTTCCCCACTTATTGGAAATTCAGATTTTAACTCAGTATCGTTAATTTGAGTAAAACTGTGAACGGATAATTCAAAAAATGCCATTCGCCGATATACAGTTCTTTCCGATACAGACAGCAACTTTGAAATTTCAGGTATCTTGAAACCAGAGTCTAATAAACTCTCTGTGTTTGCATTCTGACTGGGGCATATTTAATCAATTCTGTTCTGATTTTCATCATATCTGAAGAATTTGATATCCCAAGGAATTCCAAATTATATCTGGACAAATGGCAAACTGTATCAGAAGTTATTTTTTCTCTTTGAAAGGCAGGCGTATGCAATGAAAGGTGTAAATTTTCTAACATAAGGGTTTACACAGGAGCACGCCCGACATTTCATGAAAATTACAAGCATTCAATTCAGTCATGTTGTCCAAATGTTGGTTTCAGCAGCTAATGGAGCAGAAATTGTGGAACATTCATTTCCGAAACCTATGGAAAACATTAAGACGAATTCCGATAAATGAAACAGGGCTCTCCCAGGTCGTGAAGTAACATTTAGACAGAACAAATCGTGGTCTCTATTGTTCCTCCTATATCCTAATACCTTATAGAACTTCTAGAACCATTAACCTTTAAGAATTGGCGCTCTTTATTTGCACAATATTTTTGTTTGGTTGAATCTCATCTATGGAGAAATACTACCTGGACTAAATAACCAAATTGGGTATTAATGTATTTCAGAAATTTTCTTTACCAAGGGCTAGATATACCATGTACATGTCCTTGATCAAACAAGATCTAAATACCCCAGTTTTTTTCCAAGAAATTTATTTCCAATACAGTTTGAATTTGTTTATTAGAATAACATTAAGAATTTTCCTCTTGTAGAAAGTTCTTTTTAACAATATAATGTACACACTGTAAAATAATATTTCTTTCATGTCTTATCTCTTTGGCTAATAACTGAAAAAAAGAAAAGGAAAAATTTAAACTGATTTGTAGCCAAAATAAATAGACATTGCATTATCCACATAGGTAATATAGTTACATGTACACTAATAGGCAAACACAAGTCAAGGCATGATCTTTCTAATTGAATGAAGACAAAATGTATTCCACAATATAGTATGCTAAACAAATTTGACCTAATTTAGTAATGGTCTCTATTAGATTATCTCTAAGACAGTAATTAAATAGTTTTTCAGTAATAGATTTACTATATTTACCCGTTAATCAAAAGTGTGTGTTACACTTGCAATTATACTGATATTGAAAAAGTATAGAGATAACAGTAAAAATACACACCATTTCTAGTAAAGATGGTTTCTTTTTCTGGGGTTCATTATGATAAGCAGCTTTCTTCTTATTCTTGTTTCTTTTCCTTTTTGCATTACCAGATTCTTTATTCTGTTCTTTATTTTCCATACCATCAGCTTTACTGACTGCAGTAGAGCAACTCTCAATATTGTCTATACAATTACTATTGATAGTTGTAGCAATGTCCTCTTTCAACTTAACATTTGATGGTCCTGTAGTCACTTCTTCATCATCTATAATGATAATAGTATAATAATTTTATCCTAGATTGAATCTTTATATATTTCACATATATGATCAATGAACCAGTGGCGCCACGAAAGAAGGCACCAATTTATTTTTAAAATTTCTAACTTTCTCAGACATTTGCAGGGATGTTAGAACATGTGGTTACAGGGGAACTTTCTTAATAACTCTTTGTAAACTTTTATATTCAATTGATTATTTTAAGTGTTAGAAATGGTGTAAATTTTGTATGAAAACAAACCTGAATCATCTGTATCACTACCATAACAAGTTAATATAGATGTTAACCCTACAGACTGTGTCTCTGATGTCTCACTATTACCCTCTGCATCTACAAATAAAGAGTATTTGTTTTATTATTCGATCATTAAACATCAGATATGCTGTCTGTAAACTATGTATGGTTTCTTTTCTAGCAAATAAAAAAGTATAAATACAATAGAATATTCTAACAGTGAATTAGTTTTTTGTCAATTAATCACAATACCTACTAAAATCATTGGTGATTGATGGTGTTGTTGAATGCATTAATATGGAAAGAGGGTCAGCAACTTTGATAGCTTCAATTTCTTTCTGATCTCTTAAAGAATCAATCTGCAATTAGAAACATTTAAGGCACTTGAAACTAATGAACTGAAATAGTACAGGGAAACATTTGATGATAAAATCTGACTTTTCTATAATAGCATTTAATAATTCATCTTTGTGCTGTAGTGTACCTTTTCATTATCGATCTTGATTTTTTTATCATCCTGAAAATTGTGACTATCTAAATTCTTTCTCTTCCAGTTTCCATTTCTATCTTTCTTATCAAATCTTCCTCTCCCCTTCATCTTCCTACGAAAGAAAATGACAACATTTTACATGAACAGATCTTGCTATAACACACCATAATTTATAGTGAGAGGTAAAAGTCAATTTAGCTGCCTTTACTATAAAATTTTGTTTCTTCATAATTTTAAAGTATGTTAATTATCAAGAAGGTTACCCAAACTTACCCAAATTGTTTTGTTTCAAGAACCTCACCCCTTTGCTTCTTTTCATTATTTAATGTTTCCTTCTTGGTAATATTAACAGAAGTAGGATAATTACTGAAATAATGATGGATAGGTTTCAAAAATTTTATGTCTTACTCTTCTTGAGCTAATGAAGTCTGGCAATGCTATGCAATGCACACAGCCTGTAGCACAAGCAAGCATTGGATAATTGTCAAACCCAAAACGATACCCCAACCTGAATCCCTGACAAAGGTAAAAGTATCTCACTCACTTGAGACACTGCGACTCATGTTAAGCAGCATGAGCTATAGTCAATTTATTTTTTTAGAGCACTTCAAATAATACCCTTAACAAGAAGGATGACAACTTATTTAATTTATTTGGTTCATTTATAATAAGACTTAACATTAAAAGTTTTTTTAGTACCTCTTTCTAGCCTTAATCCAAGTTTCAACATCTTCTTTTGATTCCATGGACCAAATTTTCTTAGCATATCCATTTCTATGTTGCTAGGAAAATAAGATTATACAAGCATAAATAAAGAGCTAAATTTTTATTCTGAATGTTGTTCTGATGACCTTGAAAATGTCATGTTTGCTAATTAATTCAGCCAAAGGATTTGGCCTATAAAAGCTGAAAGCTCATATAAACTTTCATCAAAATTCGTCAAGAGTTGTTTACAAGCAATGTGGACAAACAGACGGACATAGGCGACGACAACATATATGTAGGCGTATAAAAAGGAGGAATGAAGGATCTGTTCCATTTTTATTTGTTCAATTCAAATTAAAAGAAGAGCAAGTTTTAATAGTTAATTAACAATATATTTAGTATACTTACTAGTTTACAATGAAGTTCAACCAATTTAGGAGCAGCAACATATGAACAATCTTTAAACGAGCACTAAAATTTGAATTAAAAATGCAGACATCACATGGAAAATATTCTGGGGTAAAACTATAGATGGGTCCTTTAGATGAAAATACCAACTTCACTCATTTTTATGCTTAAATTATTTCATTGACTAGTGTTAACTGTTGCTATTCAACAGAATACTGTTGAAATATTTTGAACTCTAATGTTTATGGAGTATTCGTTTATAAATATATCATGTACAAAAAACTTATTTGAAATAGTAGGATTGTACCTTCTGATGATTTTTAACATGTTCTGTATAAACTTGTTCTGTTTTAAATCCTCTATCACATGCATCACAATAAAAGACATTATTTTCAGCTAAATCTCTCTTGTCAACTTTTTCTTTCTGGAATAAAAACTTTTCATAAAAATTACAGTGATTATGGTGACAAAAAGATGTTTACTCAGGATAAATAAAAATGCCTCCAGTATATTATTACTTTTATTTTGATATATAGACATACCTGTTGAGCCAAGAAAGCGCAATATTTCGTAATATATTTATTCATTACAAGATTATTGTTTATTAAAAAAAAGGAATTATTTTACCTTTTTAATATGTAATGAAAATACAGTTTGATATAATAAATATACCTTGTGAGAGGGCTTCTGTTGGTTTTGATTATTCCTTTTATTCCCAATATTTCCATTCGGACAACCATATCTATTCCATTTCGATTGATTTTGATGAAATTGAAACGGTCTTCCTTGCATGTGTTCTCTTCCATTTCCTTCTTTATTTAACTGCTGATATTGTTGTGACCAAATATTGTTTACTTGCCTCTTAGAATTCGAATTCATATTTTGAAGCCCCACTGTCATCTGCATCAAATCTGGAATGTGGGACATTGATTGCATTGGTGGGCAATTTGAGAATTGTTGCTGGTGGCCATTATTACCATAAAACTGGTGCCAATATTGTTGTGCTCCAAATCCATGATGAGAGTCAGCCAAGTTTGCCGTCATTGACATACGTGGTTGCGAGGAGTTCAAGTTCTTCGAGGGTAAACTGTAGTTATTTGTCATAATGTTTGTATGATAAATCAAAGTATTGTTCGATAACACATTCGAAGTAAAGAGCACATGTAGGGTCAAACGGAAATAAACGTAATCGACCTTGACCTTTAAAACAGCGTCGCACTGAATTTTTTCTTTTTTCGTATTTTTCTTTTCTTTTGACATTGTTTTCGATCAAACAAATAAATATGATTAAATCTTCAAACTACGAGTCGAAATTGTAAATCATTGGTTTATTTTCTTTTTCAATCGTCCAATTGTCCGTTTTTATTTCATTTTCTGCAGAGCGATTGACTACAGTATAAACAAAAATAAACAAGATAGAACTAACGAGTTGAAATATAACAGATACTTTCGCTTATTCCGCTTTCTTTTCTCAATGAATGTCTAAATCAAAAAACAAAATGCCCGGTAAGTATTATCTCCATATATCCTTTGAGTATTGCTAAATTTCATTCAAGTGTTTTTGGTTTTTTTATTTTTAGATTGGCAGTTGTTATGAAACATGACACAGTCAGGTGCTTGTTTTGGAAGTAATGACTATATTATTCTTACTTAGTTTCTTAATCGAATTTAGCTATTATGCTTCTGTGAAATTGAATACTTACTATTCACTAAAGGGCTGTAGAATGCTCAAAAAAATTGAGGGGTTAAAAAGAAAATGAGCATTTTCATTAACTTAAGTATGACTTTTGGGATGCAGCAGGCGGCTCATGCTGGGACTAGTTTGGTTGGAGGGTCAGACGAAATTTTGAAAATTAGGATTGATTTGGGAGCATCTAAGTCATTCTCGACAGCAGTCTGATTGATGAAGCTGGTCAGGTTTATTTGACGAAAACATTTAGTACGGTACTTTTGGTCCACTTGGAAGATGTTTATTTGACATGTGACTATATTAAGAGTTATAAAAGATAATTAATCAACTTTCAGGAAGCAAAACAGATCTCAGCCTTCATACTAAGATTTTTTTAGTAAATTAATAATGTAAAAGTGAAAAAAAGTTCTTTAAAAATATTTTGTTGTAAATATAACTATTAATCAATTGTAGGCAAAGTGTTTGCACAACGACCTCAAACAATTCATGAAGCTGTAAAACAAGGAGATGTATTAACATTAGAGTATATGTCTAAAAATGGTGCCAGTTTAAATGAAGTTGAAGAAATAGACAAATTTACTCCTCTTCATACAGCTTGTAATAATGGATCACTTGAGGTTAATATCTTTTTTCATTTTTTTATTCATTTGAGAGAGTTTACTGGTATTATTGATAAACTACAAATACAAACAAACAAGATAACTTTTGATATTTATTCATCAGACTGACAATGTAAAGGTGAATCCCAGGAAAAGTATACCATGAAATTTATGCTACATTGTTTAATCTCAACCTCACAAGCTTACTTCTGTGGCAGACTAGTTCTCTCAATTATAGGTAAATGAAAAGCCATGTAAATGTCATTAATTATTAATTGAATATAAGTTTTTAAAAGAAATACTTCAAAACCATTTATTACAGTGTATACATTGGCTATTATGGCATGGTGCTGATCCTACTGTAACAACACCTAAAGGTTGGACACCAGCTCATATTGCAGCTATTAGAGGTCAAGATGGCTGTGTACAGGTTTGTAACTGTTTTTAGCTGAGTTTGATTGTTTCTTAGTTAACATTTTAACCTAAAATATCAAATATGACCTTTGACATTTCAATTTCAAAATATATAATATGTTGATACATTTTTTGTTAGTATCTTAACCTATTCATACTGCAGATTGTCATTTTATTTTGTAGGCCCTGATTAATAATGGTGTTAGTGTGGCTGAAAAAGATATTAGGGGATGTACTGCAGCTCATTTAGCAGCAGCTCATGGAAATTCTTTTACCTTAAATTCTATATTGAGATCTGGAGTGGTGAGTTATTGTCTTCTAGTCATTTATATTTCATGGCAGTGAATTGAAAACTTTAGGTTAATTTTCAAAACAAAACTTGTGTATGTAATGATGTAATTGACATTTCCCATGCAGAAATTGGTGATAAAACTGGTTATCATAAGACTTTACTGAGACGATTTTTCATTATATTTTTAATTGCACCTTTTTTGATCTGTCAAGAGCAAATTATCTTCACCCCTATTAACGTTGTTTACCGTCATGCTTAAAAATGTTTAATTTGTTTAATAGTAAGGGAACTGAACTTCAAAATCTATGTCAATTAGTTAATGTTATTTTGAATGAATTCAAGTAACTTTTAAAAGGTTTATTATTAATGATAGCTTTTGTAAATATAGTATTTATGATAATTTAAATTGTATTGTATGAATTTTATATTATATAGTTGTGTATATCATCTGTATTTATTATACTATGTCTCATGATGAGATTTTCGAATAAAGAATTACATTTATTTGAATCCTATTGCCATCATCTGACAGAAATGTAACTTTGATTACATTATCTATTTATTACATTAATTAAACCAGTTGATATATAGATATTAATGTGATATTCTTCTTCAGAATGTTAATGCCACAGATAAAAATGGTTGGATGCCAGTACATTATGCTGCCTATCATGGTAGATTAAGTTGTTTACAGATATTGATTAAATGGGGGGCTAACCCTGAAGAAGTTGAACATAGTGGTAACACACCAGGTGAGCTTAACATTAAGCAATAACAAACTCTCTATTGCATACACTGTATAACAACTATTCATATTTCAATCATCTCAAGATTCACAATTGAAGAAATCAACATTAATTCATTCACAAGGGAAATAAATGGTATTTAAATTAAAAGTGTCTACAGAATGTAATGCACCAGCACACTCACTTAACTCCATTTGGAGTCCAAATGATTGTTTGATTACAGTATGTCCCACTCCATGAAACATTAAATTGATATCTAACAATATTAAAGAAACTTAAGCTGTTTATACACTCTATTTATTGTTCATTCTTCTCTCTCTTAGCTCATCTTGCTGCCTGTGAAGGTCATCTGCCTTGTTTGAAATATTTAGTAACTTATACTAGAAATCAGGTCCATACACTAGGCGCTAGAAATGATAATGGGGAAGTACCTAAAGATCTGGCTGAACAATTTTATAAACAGAATATAATTGATTATATTAATAATATAGAATGGGAAGAACAACATCCTGAACCAGAGGAAGGTAATTTATCATTGGATTGTTGCATAATTGCAATTAAATTCATTTTCTTTAGGTAGAATAGTACCAGTATTTGAAATTATACAAGTTTGACTTATTCGGATCATTACTACTTATACTACTGTAGTCAACCAATATTAAATGAAAAAGAAACATTAGTAATTATTGATATGTGTTGTGTATTTCAGATTCAGCTTTCCCTGCCCATGTTGCAGCCTACACTGGAAACCTTGAACAATTAAAAATGTTGGTTGAAAATGGAGTTGTTAATATAAATGAAAAAGATACAAAAGGTTCCACTCCTGCGCATAAAGGTATACAAGGATTCTCAGATAAAACAGAACAGCAATTTTAAAAAGATGTCTTTTTTCCATAATGATCTCTGCCTATGTTATATTTGATAATGAGTGCTAAGTTAACAGATTTAGAGAGAGGAGAAATTTAACATTTTTTCTTGTATAATTTTAGCTGCCGGTCAAGGTCATATACAGGTATTAAACTGGTTAGTTGAGATGGGTAGTGATATGAATATAGAAAATAGTGCCGGTGAAACACCAAAAGATGTAGCATTACGATTCTCGCATCTAGCCTGTGTAAAAGTATTAGGTGGAGATCAAGGTATGACTTCTGAATACTTGTAATTAATACAGTTTATCATTTGGTAGCACTGAACTTTGAGTTGACCATCTATTTGAAAGTTTTCTACCAAAGCCTTGTTCTATTGCCGTAGTTGATCAAATGTCATTTTGGATTCGTTTCTTGATAACAAATTGTGAGATGAAAAAATCCACAGAGTTTGTCATATTGTTCTACTTTGGGTTTATAAATAATATATACTTGATGAATTGTAGATGATGAAGATTTGGAAGATGATGAAGAATTAGATTATGCTAGTGATGAAGATGAATCATTACCTGTTAGTGCTAGAAGAGCTTTAGCCAAACGTAGAGCTGCCAAAAAAGAAAAATGTTTATCAAAGGGTAAGAATTGTAAATGATTTAGATGTATGGTTCATATTATTTGGTATTTAAGACCATAAGTTTTAAAAACTTCTTATTTTACTGCTATAAATTCTGGACAAACAATTTTATAATTAAGCTTATATCAGGAGTTCTGTTTCTTGAAACTATTTGTTCCTTCTTCATCAAATCATTAGGTGCAAAGGAGTAGGACGTATGAAATCCATTATTATCATTTCGTTTAAAATAATTACAAATATATTTATACCGTCAATATATCATGGTTCTCATTATATTCAGAATATTTATCTACATATAGCATTTAGTACAATTTACATTCTAATTAAATCTATTTTATTCATTCAGATGTAAAGAGTAAGTAGACAAGGCCAAAATTGTCTTTTTTTCTTGATAGTAGACCTTTAGAAACACATTTACTTTAAATATTCAATTTTTAGCATGTTGTGATGGACAGTTGACCCTATGCTTCAGTCTGAAATTGACAGATGTTCATTACTATTTTCTCCCTATTTAGTACTATACATTGTATTTAGTTTTAGTGTCTTTTGAGGGAGGGGGGAATTTCCTCTATGCATAATTAGTTCTCTGGACAGAAATTATATTAAGATATGCAGAAATATCTTCTAGTGTTAAACATGTTGTAGGGGAAGGGAACTATAGTTATTTTTATAGTTATTCCTGCATGATTTTGACATTTTTCATTTTTATCTTACTTATGTAGTGAAGACTATTTTAACATGTTTTTTAGTCATTTTTTCTTTGTCTTTAACACCTCTTTATTGTATATTTACGAAAATATAAAATTTGAGTATGTACCCGGTACTCATCCAATTATAATTATTCAAATTATTTTAATGCCAACCGTATGTCATTTTTAGCAAAAGTAGTTTTGTGAAAATTCTTCACATTCTTTTTGCAGCTTAATTTTTAATGTCTAAAATCAAGTTCGATTGTCAAAGGAAATAATTATGAGTTTATGAACTTTAAATAAATTTTTTGTTTTTATTGTCTCTAGGTCGTGCCAAGTTGAGGGTTGAAGAATTAGAGAAAAATTTAGAAATTGCTAAAAAGAATTTTGTTCAGTTAGGTGGTGTGGTACCTGAATATAGAAGAGAAAAAATAGAACTACGCAGTAAAGATACGTAAGTTCTGAAATTTTGGTTTATATTTAGAAACAATTGGTCACACCTGTGGGCATTCTGGTCTTATTGATTTGCAGTTTTTACAAAACAGAGCTTCAAATTTGGGGATTAATTCATTTTATAGTAATTTCCATGGTTTTATTATTAATTTTAGTACCATTAAAGAGTTAGAAGCTCAACTTGATTATGAAAGACTTAAGAGAGAAAAGTTAGAAGCTGATTTAGATGCTTACAGAAAAGAACTAGCATACATGAGTACACAATTAGATGCCAACTTAGCCTACTCGGTAAGTAGTTATAGCTCTGCATTGGACCAAAGTTTTGTTATTATTGACTTTCATTTTTAACAAAGTTGCTTCAGTTTGGGTCTAATGACTGGCTTATTGAAAATTCCTCCTAATAACTTTTTGGCCTTATCTGATGTGTTCTAATAAATCAGATCCCTGCTGGGATTTCATGATGCAAATAAAGGTGTATACCCAGAAACAATACCTTTTTATTTAATTTTCTGAATTGAACCAGTGAAATTTGATTAGATTAATTCATATATATTGTTACAATGTTACAGAATGTTTTATTATTAAACTTGTATTGTAGGATGAAGACTCCAGATATCCAAGAAGTAGAAATACAAAAAGAAAAACTAGTAAAACTCGAAAGAAGACTAAAAGTGAAGAGAATCTTTTAAGACGTAATAATGTGCCTAAGCGAACTTAATCTCTAACCAAAAAGAATCTCATAAATATTAACCAAACAAGAATAGTAGGCTAGACATAAATCAGATAAGGACATCAATGAACTGAAAATTATCTTTTACTTTATGTAATTTTAATAAGTTTATGAAGTAATTATATTTATTATCAGATGTAATTGATAGAAACTTTCCAGTTAATGAAACTTCAATATTTTTGTAGTATTAAAGGGATAATAGGCGTTAGAATACACTCATCCTACGGCTCCTATTTGTGTTTAATATTGACTATTAGTTAAATAGGCCCAGGCTTTATTTGTTTCGGACAATCATCCGACAGCCTCAAACACATGAAATCTTTTGGTTAGCTAATCAAAAATAGTCTACAGAGCTTACCTTTGAAATTTGAGCCTTCAAATCCATGTGTATCCATAATTATCCGTGTTTGAAAAATCATAATGTATTAAGAAATTACGAACGTCCCGCCATATTGGAAAACGGTTCGTCTTTATAATCAAAGAGTTATCCTTCCCATCATGCAATAGCGGTCATCTATATAAACAGACTACGCATTTTTCAATTGTAGACTTTGTCAACAGGACACACAATTTTCAGACTGACTGGAGACCAGCCGCGTACAGCACGAAAAAAAAATGAAAAGTGAAATTTTTTGTTTGAGGTATATTTCAAGGTATTTTGCGATTTTCTTAGAGCTTGAGTATTTCTGAGGACTGTTTAAATGTAACAAAGGCCCAAAAGGACCCCTAAAAATCAAGTCTGGGCCGCTTTAAATAAGTATGCATCCCGCACTTTACCAATTTTTAAAAAGCGACAATTAAAATATATACGGAATTTTTTTAAAAGTGAGCCAGCAACGATTCCATTCAGTTTGAGAATAAAAGCGTCTGGAAATCAACGCTAAAACATCATTGTGCAAATCAACAGTAGGGGTCAAGGACGCGTGAAAACCCACATGTTAGAGTTACTTCCCTTATATTTACAATTTGAAAATAGCTGAATGGAAGTATTAAGTGTTTTATAATTAACTACTTGATTTTGTGGATTTATCCGATAATAGAGGGATTTTGATGTATAGTTATGACACCAGGTAAGTCCACTGATGGATATATACTGTTATTGTCCAAATTTGAGTGAATAAAACTTCCATATTATCCCTTTAAAAGACTGTCAACCAAACTATGTTCTGTGATAAGCATGTTTATTTATTATGTCCTTTTAATTGTATTTTTTATTGTTTTGTTAGTAAATAATGTTTACAGTAATATGTGTTTTAATTGAATGTGTTCAGAAGATGTTTCAGTGCACATTCATAACTTATATGCCTATTGTCCAGCTTTATAGTAATTTATTAGCAAATGTTTTGAAATTCTTGTCCTTGTCATTCATATTCCAACTTACATTTGCATATTGTTTTTACTGACGAATACAAATATGATTGAAAATCATTCCAGTTGAAGTAATAGGTAGCCGCGTTTTGACTAAGCCAAGTGCAATAACTCAAAAACAGTATATCTGAAATGTCAATTTCGAACTTGACCAAGATGACTTCAACTTCAATGATCACACCAAATTTCATTCCAATCAGATGAAAACTGTTGTCTCTATCGTGTTCACAAGTCTATTTCGACGCAATTTGACTTAGTCAAGGCCAATAACTCAAAAAACGTTCACCCAAAAATCATCACGATCAAACTTGTCCAAAATTTCATCAATATAAATGATAACACCAAATTTCATTCAAATCAAATGAAAATTGTGATCTCTATCGCGTTCACAAGCCAATTTTGAGGCGTTTTGACTAAGTCAAACCATTCATCAAAAAATCACCAATTTCGAACTTGTCCAAGATCTCATCAATATAAATGATCACAGCAAGTTTCATTCAAATCTGATGAAAACTGTAGTCTCTATCGCGTTCACAAGTCAATTTTGACGCGTTTTGACTAAGTCAAGTGCAATAACTCAAAAACCGTTCATCGAAAAATCGCCAATTTCGAACTTGTCCGAGATCTCATCAATATAAATGATCACAGCAAGTTTCATTATAATCTGACAAAAACTGTAGACTCTATTGCGTTCACAAGCTACGACAATATAATAATATATTATATATAATTATAATGTGGGCGTATGAAAAACATATATTGAGGAAAGTCTGGCAATTCTGGATTCAGATTCTAAAAATACTCTATCCATTCAAAATCATGGGAAGAAAAATTCAAGAAATCCTTTAGGACTTTTTATTAAAAAATGAAATTGAATGAAATAAAAAGAATGTCATTATCATAAAATACACCAGGAAAAACAAATGTTTCTTGTAAGTCTATCATCTATGCCGACACAGAAGCATGTTTATTATCACCATAATAAATTATTTTACATAACTTTGAGTTAATATTTGGATAGGTCTCAGAATGCCTCAATAACTAATGATTAAAATGATTAAACTACTTTTCACATTTAGTCTATTGTCCACACATTGCTTATTTATCTCTTCAGTACACTTCAACCTGTTGAAAATAATAATATTCTTGAAACATATTTAAACGATTCATCCTTATGATTTTAATATTTGGGTAAGATTTTGTCTGTTAGTAATTCCGTTGGACAATTTAAAATGAATTTCAAATCCATACGCACATACACATACACTGTCAATTAACCATTACAGAAACTTCTTCCAGCCAGACATCAATGCTCATACATAAATTACTTATCGGAAACTCATTTTTAATCTCATTTTAGATGATAGTCTTTTTTCTCAGTCTCTGGTACGTATTTTATTGATGACTATTTTACCATATCCTCCTCGACCTTCATCAAAATCTGATCTATACTCATCTCGTACCTACAATAAGAACACCATATTACAACAAGGATGTTTTATTAGTATAATTCTATAATTTCTATATCTGATAGGGCATTCCTTTTTTTCAGATTTCCGCTATTTATTTTAGGTCTATCAACCTCATTAAAGACCAAATATAATTGTGAACTTCAGTGTTTACATGTTTAAGCTTAAAAGCTGTCCCTCATGTATTAACAGAACATATTAACAGTTGATTAAATATTCTACAGAAATGTAAATTAACAGATCTACAAGGAAGCTCTGGATCATAAGCATTAAGTTCATAAAAACATCCAATAATATCATAATGCCAATCAATCAAGTAACTCTTCGAACAAGATACTCTGAACATAACTCTTCTAGAGAATTTTATTCGAGAAAAAATATTTACCTGGCCACCACTCTTTCCTCTACCATATTGTCTGCCTTCTACAAAGCCTGCATCCCAATCAGTTCTAATAATTCTATCATCTAACCTAGTACTATTGACATATCTTACAGCATTCTCAGCATCTTCTCGCACATAATATCTTAGCAGGGTCAAGGAATAGCTACTTAGTATTTCTTACTAAAAATTCAAAACAAACAATAACACATTTTCAATAAAGCGTAAGGGTTAACCTTTGATCAACGCTTTTTGAACAACAAGAATGTTGAAATTCAATATCTTGTCAACTCAAAGACACATTTGACCAACTTGTCGACAACCTTCAGACGACTCGTCGACAAACCAAAAGAAGACTTGTTGACACATATTAATAAAATATTGTAATAAAAGTGCTTGATTTACATTAATACAGAATGATTGTTTTAATTCACCTTATCTAACGTTTTCTTTAAACAATAGATGTATAGGAATCTTAATCCTCGATACTATTATAGAACTATATAATATCGCTTATTATCATGGTCACTTTGCCAATTGTAAGCCATAACAATTCTAATAATACCTTCTAGAGTAGCGTCTATATTATATTGTCATGTATTTTGTCTGAACGAGTTGACTGTTTAAGTGTGTCAAAAGTTCTCTGGTGTTGGTGTTGACAAGTGGAAATCTGTTGACAAGTTGACCAATAAAATTGTGTCAACAAATTGACTGGTTTTCTTGAAATTCTATGTTTAATTCCATTTTTATATTTATATGATTTACAAATCTAAAAATAAAAGGATACTCTACAAAACAAAACCCACATGGAGTTTTCCTGACTTTATCTAAACCCATAACAACTCGTTTCACATCTCCAGATCGACTAAATAATTCAAATATCTGTTCCTCTGTGGTATAGAAAGATAAATTGCCTACATATAATGTTGTAGATTGTAATAACAAATGGTCCTGATCATTTCTGCTTCCCTGCAATAAACAAAGTAATAAGCTTATCTTTAAAAAAGAACTCAACCGATTACATAATCATTATCAAATATGTCATATTTCACAGACTTAAAATTTAAGTAGCATGCCTTACACTGACCCTATGGTTAATTTTTTCTGGCTGTGACACTAATAAGGCGAATCTTTTAGGCTTGTAGATCAGGATGATTATATATCTGTTGGATAGGCATAACTGATGGTTTAAGTCACTGTGTTTGGTGGGTACTCGGTCAACTCAGGTACATGTCAACCCGGAGACACATTTTTGAGACAAAATTTCGGAGACAAAATTAAACTCGGAGACAATATTCTCCAGTCAACCCAAGGAAAAATTTACCGATGCCGTTATCATATCTTTAGTTCATTTTTTAGGTCATTGAAATAAAGATTATTCATTGTTATTTTACATTCCGGTTGCCTCGGGTTAAACGATATAGCCGTGAAAACGTGGATAAATCACATGTTGTTGGAGAATAAATCTATGAAGGAACCATCGATACTTGTGAACAATTTAATCTGATTGAACAATAAAAGATCTATCTATTTATTTCAGCTAATCATTATATTCTACTTTCGGTTTGTAGATGTCAAAGTTCAAATGCTTCTGCTCTTTCAGTTAATTAAAAATGATCGCTGATACGAAGAAAGCATCGAACGCCGCAAATTCCAAACAGACTGTCAAACAAGTTCAACATTATTCATAAAATGTGCCGACAAACAAAATTTCATAAGTCGGGCATCGGACAAGTACATTACCGCTGATCTAGGTTTAAAAGAAGTTCCGATCACACGTATCAGTAATTGTGTTTTCATTATTAATTAATTAGTTTGTTAATCGTTTAATCGGGCCTAGATTTGGTCTCGCTTACTACCGAAATCATGTTTAAAAAAAGTTCCGATCGCATGATCGGGAATTCGAAACCAAAAGGTTTTTAAGATATCACCTTTATTCCAATAATATATATTGTCTCCGAGTTAACTCGAAGTTGTCTCCGACTTAACTGTCCCCGAGTTGACTGGTATTCGTTTGGTGGGGGCTAACAAAATTTTTGCAAAAATCGAATTATGAACCATCGATTATTATATTATAGTAGGATCACTTAACAATCGATTCTCAATTGTGGTCACATACTAAGAACATAAACAGAAATTCTTATGGATTAGACAGTACAGGAGGAGGTTCCTCGCCAAATAGAGATCGAAGTCAACAGATTACAAGACAACATCGTCACTAATATCAAACAAGAAATAGCAAATGATGTGGCCAAAACCATAGATGATAGATTTGAAGAAAAAGAGGAACAAAAGCGCAGAGAAAACAATGTCATGATCTTCAATCTACCAGAATCAACAGCCACTAACACAGAAGAAATAAAGTCAGATGATAATAAAAATATCCAAAAACTCATGCAGATCCTGGGCATAACAGGCATATTATTCTCGGCTATTGTAAGAATTGGTAAGCCTGAACTTAATAAAACCAGACCAGTTAAAGTTATACTACGAGACCATAGAGATCGAAGCACGATATTTAATGCAAGTAGGGATAGAAGAACAGATTTACAGAGACATCCTATCCTTAAGAGGGTCATCATCACAAGAGACTTAACACCAAAACAAAGAGACCACAACAAACATCTAAGACAAGAGCTCATCAGAAGACAGAACCTAGGAGAACGAGTTAGGATCAGAGGAGACAAGATTGTGCCCATACCAATTCAATACACTGAAAATAATTATCATTCAAGAGTACACCACATCCATGGAATTCAACAATCAATTCCTACTATTCATGAGCAACACCATCAACAAAACACAACCCCAAAGCAGGCAGCCTTCAATAACAGAGCTAGAATCTCCACAAAACAGATTACTAGCACACCAACCCTCCCACCTAAAGCCATCAACAGACCACAAGCCGTTAGTAACCAAATTGAGAAGGATTACCAACGTAGGCTGATAGAATATGAAGGCAACGTCTCTCTTAATGACTCAATCAGAACAGAAGATGAAACTATGATCTATTGTGAAGGAGCAACATTAAAAAATGTTGCTACTGAATAGGACCTTTGTTTTAACAATGTACAGCCAAATGTAAATAATGTTGTTACTGTAAATATAATGGAAAATGACGATTTTAAGATCATGTATAGCAATGTTGACAGTTTACTAAATAAACGCAAAGAACTACAACTACTAATAGAGGAATTTAAACCTAGTATCATCGCAATAACAGAGTTTTTACCAAAGAACAACCCAGGCGATTTAAGTGAAATCGAATTCTACATTAGTGGATTTGAGATGTTCTTCAATAGACTCGACAGAGGCCGAGGTGTTCTAATATATGTTACAGAAGACATGATTTCAGAAAAAGAAGAAGAGTTATCCTCCCTGGTTTTCGAAGAGATGATATGGTGTAAATTAACCTTTCCCAATAAGGATGTTTTGCTGATAGGATGCATCTACCGGAGCCCCACTTCCAGCCGAGAAAACTCTTTAGATTTAAACCTAGCTATTCACAACGCCTGTAACAAGTATACAAACATAGTGATAATGGGGGACTTTAATTATAAGGACAATGACTGGGCTACAGAAACTACTGATCAACAACAGGAGACAGTCACCAACCAGTTTTTATTATGTATTCAAGACAATTTCCTTATCCAGCATACAAACAAACCAACAAGAATAAGGCACGGTAACATACCGTCTCTCTTGGACTTAATCTTCACTAAAGATGAATATACGATCACAGACCTACAATTTCTACCACCAATCGGCAAAAGTGACCATACCACACTACTACTAACAGCTAACATCAAGCAACCCGAGAATATGTCAACCTTACCACGCCACAGGTATTACAAAGGCAACTATGAAGATATGAGGGAAAGCCTGTCTACAGTGAATTGGGAAAAATTGCTAGCTGAGTTGGACACCGAAAATACTTGGGCAACCATCAAGCATATCCTGGAGGATAATATTAAGAAGTTCATACCCCTAACAAAGTCAAATAACACTAAGATGAATAAAAATAAGAAATTATGGTACACTCCTGAAGTCACAACAGCTCTAAAGAAGAAGAGAAAGACATGGTATATCTACTGCCGAAACAAAACAGAATACAATTATGAAGCCTACAGAGTTTCCAGAAACCATGCTACAAAGACACAACGAAAAGCTCTAAAACAATTCGAAACAGACATTGCAGTAGGAATCAAGGACAATCCAAAAGACTTTTGGAAATTCATCCACTCAAAGACAAAATCAACGAACTCAATTAAGAAGCTGATCACCGAGGATGGAACCCATTTATCTGAAGACATAGAAAAAACTATTGAGCTAAACAACTTCTTCAGCTCCGTCTTCACACTTGAAGATACCACAAGCCTACCCCAGATGGACAACCAGCAATCTATAACCAGATTTGATGAAATAATTATAACAGCAGACATGGTTAGTAAACATCTTGAACACCTAGACCACTCAAAGTCACCAGGCCCAGATGGATTCCATCCTAAGGTGCTGAAGGAACTGTCTCAAGTCTTAGGCTTACCATTAGCAATACTTTTCAGAAGATCACTACAGGAAGGAATAGTACCAATGGACTGGAAAGAAGCCAACGTTGTTCCAATTTTTAAGAAGGGATCCAAAACCAAAGTTAACAACTACAGACCAGTCAGTCTTACCAGCATATTGGTCAAGACATTAGAGACCCTACTAAGAAACGAAATGATGACTTATCTCGAAAGCAACAAACTATTAACTACAGAACAGTATGGATTCAGGCAAGGAAGATCAACCACCACACAACTTCTAGAAGTCCTGGATTATCTAACAGAAAATATAGATTCTGCCATTCCCATTGATGCCATATACCTAGACTTCCAGAAAGCATTCGATAAAGTACCACACAAAAGACTCATCATCAAAATGCAACAGCTGGGTATAAGTGGAGAAGTTCTCAATTGGGTGGAAAACTTCCTTACTAACAGAAAACAGAGAGTCAGACTGAACCAGATCACATCTCCATGGGTTAGCGTCAACAGTGGAGTCCCTCAAGGTAGTGTCCTCGGGCCTGTACTTTTTCTTATTTTCATTAATGACATTCCAACTATTGTAAATTCGGTCATCAAATTATTTGCAGACGATACAAAACTTATGGGTCCCAGCAGAGATCAGTCCGACACTGCAAAACTACAATCAGACTTAAACAATCTTGTAGACTGGTCTAAAAAATGGATGATGTCATTCAACACCACCAAGTGTAAGTCCCTCCACTTTGGTTACAACAATCCGAAGCACCAATATTACATAGGAGACCTGACCACACCTCTAAATCAAGAAATACAAGAAAAAGACCTTGGTGTAGTGTTTCAAGAAAATTTAAAATTTACAACCCACATTGCAGAGAATATCAAAAAGGCAAACAGACTTCTAGGAATGATTAAAAGAACTTTCACCAACCTAGATAACGAAATGTTTCTATCACTGTATAAATCCCTTATCAGACCACATCTTGAATATGCTGTTACAGTTTGGTACCTGGTCCAAAACAAAGATATAGCTGCTATTGAAAATGCTCAGCGTCGAGCGTCCAAATTACCAAAAAACCTGAAACAACTACGATATCCAGACAGACTTAAATCTTTAGGCCTTCCAACACTAGAATTCCGTCGAAAACGAGCTGACATGATCCAGGTGTACAGAATAATAAGTGGCAAAGACAGCTTCGCAAAAGAAAATCTCCTTAAGTATTCAAAAGAAACAAGAACTAGAGGAAATCACAAAAAACTAGAAAAACAACAAGTCAGACTGGACGTTAGAAAAAACTCCTTTTGTAACAGAATTATCAACACCTGGAACTCTTTACCAAATTTTGTAGTAGATTCACCAACCCTCAACCAGTTCAAGTCCAACCTAAATACCCTTTGGAAACAAGACAATACAAAATTCTGCCCAAGCTCAATGTGTTAATAGAGAATTATACAATTATGGATGGTTTCTAAAAGACTATACTTGATCGAGCTTCAACTGCGCACCCGCACCAGTCAACTTTGAGGAGGTCTAGAAGCATAAATGCTTATCATAGACAGTCTACAGTATGAACAGTATGAGTACAGTTTAGGCTATTGTATAATGGCGCTGTGTGTTTCATTTTACGAAATGTAGAAGTAACACATGTTGACATTTTACAGACACAAACAATGAGGTTCCCATTTCGAACAAGCTCACCTTAAAATGTTGATCACGATAAGTGCTAATCTGAACAGAAGAAGTTTTGCCCTTCGCTCGTTGGTTGAGAGATCTTGACATGTTTACAGATTTGGTTATAAACAGTTATAAAATCTCAAATTCTGAAAATGAATATGAGATTTCGCTTTTCCGGAAGTACCTGCAGCCACCTCAAATAAATACTCTCCAATCCAATATGTTCATGGAGAATAAAAGGCTTTTCTATTGAAGTCATACAAATTTCAATGTATATCTTTGATAAATAGTTCTTATTTAGTGTTCACAATTCAGTATTCTTGAATAGCATTCCTTGATTCGGTTGATTAAAGCTGTTCATCTCTAAAATAAAAAATTATAGATTGGGAAAGATAACTCTGTCATTACAAAACAACAACCAGTAGGATTTAGTCCGCTAATTCATTTGCCATCTATTTCCATGTTAAATCACAAAATTCAACCTTCTAGAACTTTTTCCAGAAATCTCGTTGAAAACTTTCTTATATGCCACATGAAAGCCAGGCCAATACTTGGTTTCTGTACAAAAATCCAATATAGCATGACCATGAAAATTTTGAACTAAACAAAATGAAAGTAAACCACTACATTTTATCAACATCCGCTTGACTGTCACTGCACACAAAACCACTATTTTTAGAAATAACCTTCCGCCAATTAAATTTCTCATTATCTCAGAAATTCTGAAAGAAAATGCAATTTCAGACATCAAATTTCAAATCTAGACCAAAAATTAGTCCAAAATGGGCATGCAAACACCCCCAAAGAAAGGGAGAAAGAGGATTTCTAAAAATAGAACGGACTCGAATTCCCCAAAGAAAGGGAGAAAGAGGATTTCTAAAAATAGAACGGACTCAATTCGTATACAATCATTAGCATAAAATGTTTTAGTGGTCCGAGTCCAGTAGGCCTACAACTATTACAGTTCAAGGCACCGAGCAGTTTGAGTTTGACTCATGTTCATGATACGACCTGCCAAGCATCTTATTATATCAAAATGAAAAAATCTGTTTTTATTTTGATGAGCTTGAGATTTTTTTTAGTACTTTTACCACAGATTGGATACATCCACCCAGATGAATTTTTTCAGTCCACAGAGATAGTTGCAGGTTTAGAATGATCTCTTCATCTTGTCCTGCATGCCTTGATTAATTCACATCTAAGTTTTACCATCAGATCAGCATAGAGGGTGAAGTAACGTAGGCTACCAAATAGATGCTATAACTAACAAATATGCATTATTAAACCCAATAAGCCTAAATCCTACAGCTACATTGTGATTGTGTAGATTCAAGACAGCAAATTGGCCTACAGTTAGTTACCCGGTAGGCCCTACTGGAAATTGGGTTATAGAAAGTAGGCTACATGAAATATTATTGATCTCTATATTGATTCCAAGTTTTAAGCATATGTAGGCTATAGGGCCTATTATTAATCCTTGACTATTTGTTACATTTTTTATAGGTGACAAGTTTGGTATTGATGTGTTTCGAGCTTGGGAGTTTAATCCTGTTAATCCTATTCGATGTATAGCTTTTCCATATATTATTAGTGGACCACCATTACTTCTACTGAAATGGTTACAACATTTTTCATGGATAATGGTGTCACCATACTGGCTATTAGTATTACCTAGGTTATGGATGGCAGTGCTATCACTTATGACTGATTACTGTATTTATATCATGTGCCAAACATTTGACATCAATTCAGACTTTTCTCTCAAACTCTTTTCAATGTCATATATAGCACTAGTTTTCCTGTGCCGAACTTTTTCAAACAGTTTAGAGACATTTTTTGTATCATTATTTATTTCCATTCTTTTGAAATGCTCTGCCAAGTGGAAATCGAAGTCTGCTCAAAAGATGAAGTTATATTTTGAACTTAATCCTATATCTTGCATCCCATCATTTTTTTTAGGAAGTATCACCATCAATGGAATGTTTAATAGACCAACTTTTCTTTTTTTCATTATAGCCCCTGTGGTTTTGTGGGTATTGATATTTTTCAAAAAATCACCTGTTTCCCATAAAATAAGTGCCCTTATGACTATGGCAGGCTCTGCATCTATTGGTGCTCTTACAGCTCTCCTTGTGTTAGTGTACATTGATCAAGTATATTACAGAGAATGGTCCATTATGAAACTAAGTAATCACCTTCTGGAATGTTTAGCGAAAGGCTCTTCTGAAAGTATAGCCTGCATTCAAAATCTTTTTTTATCTATTGTCATCACTCCATGGAATTTTATTAGTTACAACAGTCAAAGTGATCATTTAGCAGAACATGGTCTCCACCCAAGATTTTTACACTTATTTGTGAATGTGCCTATGTTATTTGGACCAGTGGCTGTGGTTATGATGTTTGGACTGCTCAAAACAATTTCCATAACAATAACAAATGCGTCTTATGTGAATTTAAAAATGATATACCTCTTCATAGCTTTCATCTGTCCCATTTCATATTTATCTTTATTTCCACACCAAGAACCCAGATTTTTACTACCCATTGTACCATTTGCATGTGTTATTGCTGCAGACATATTGGAAGCCAGTAAATTTCAAAATGTGTTTTGGTGTTTCTGGATTGTGTTTAATATTTGTGCTACTGTATTTTATGGATTTCTTCATCAAGGTGGTGTGGTAGCTGCTCTAGTAAAGCTTCAATCTGAACCCACATCAAATCTGCAAAACCAAATGAATCGACAGTTTATATTCTATAAAACTTATATGCCTCCTAAACATTTAGTGACATCACAATATTTCAGCATTACTGATTTGGCTGGTGAACATCCACAAACTCTGGTTAAAACTTTAATGACCCTTCAAAAACAATCGGACAACACTTCTGAAATTAGCATTGTAACTCCCTATACAGTATTTCATAACATTAAACATCTCTTACCACAAGATTTCAAGTTGGAATTTGTGTGTCCACATATTTCAACTGAAGATCCACCCAATATTTTAAATATCATGAAAAACTGGCACCAATTAGATGAACATCTCTCTTTATTTTGTATGACTATACTAACATATTTTTGAACTATGAAAGATATTTTTAAGATAGGCTAAACAACACACTCATTGATTTTTTCCTTCTCTTTGGCATAAAAGCTGTAACACTGTAAACTGCCCTGCTCGGTCCGATAACTTTTATTAAATGACTACAGTATTTAAAATTCTGAATAGAATACTTAATAAGATCAATCTTTTGTTTAATTATTCATTTATATTATTTCTGTAACATTATATCTGAATTTTTTGATTTGATATTAAACAGATTTCAGATTGCTGCACATGTGCCATGTTTTCTGTATGTGTATCACATAGGGTTTATTTCTTTAATTTGTGGTCACAGATTTATTCTTCTCCTCCCACCACAGACTATGAGAAACTGTTATATCTCACTATGGCAGTTTGCAAAATTGCCAAATGGAAGGTTTTTATTTTGACAGTATTTTATTTGGAATATTCAACCTTCATTTGAACTTTTTAGATGATTTGCAATTGCACCTAGTTTTGTCAAAATATGGCAAATATACTTTCTAGATTGTTGAGCTTAAGATTCAGTGGGTTTTAACAAATATGGGCAGTAACTCCTGTGAAATAGAATTCAATTTTTTAAAATGCCCTGGTCAGTCCACAAGTCTTGTAGACAAATATTGGTAATTTTGATCTTGATGAACAATAAAGTACCTGTAAGTTCAAAATTGGTAACTATCAGTTAAACAGTACATTTATTTGAATTATTGCCCTTAGCTTGTAGTCATAAAACTTGGTATGCATGAAATACTGATGAAATTCAAGTTCCAAATTGGGCAACAATTTAAGATTTTTTTGTTTATTGCTAATATAGATTTGGTTTCCAGTTATTTCCCCAGTCAATGAACCACATGTATTCATATCGAAGGCCAGTTTAAAATTGGCAACGATTAGTTTTTTTACCAATAGCTTTAGACTATTAAAGGGTGTTTAGACAACCATTTTGGTAAAATTTGAAAAAAAAATGTGTATTAAGTGAGAAATTGATGATACAGGTTTTGAGATATTGCTTGAAATACTATCAAGATGAGAGAATCCAATTTCAAGACAGTTTGCACCATTTCAGACAGCTGGTAGTGGGCATAGGTTTTACTTTCAAAAGATGATAGACAATTCTCCTAATATATAAAACAATTGTGAGTGTTTAAAAGCTAAAAACTGAACAGGTTTTCAAGAACACAAATAATTTTCAATATTTGATATCAAATAGTTTTGGATTATTAATAGGGTTCACCTATAGGGCCTGGATTATAAACATTTACAGTTTCATCAAAATCCAATAAGAGTTAAGCCATCATGTGTAAAGAAACTATAGTGGACTGATCTACATGGGTGATGCCAATTCATGCTTAACCTTCTTGTGGGCATATAAAAATGAGACTATAAAAGGAAATTTGTATCTTTATTTGAACTTTGAAATGTACCACCAAACCATAATACAGGATATCAATAATAATTATTATCAATATAACAATGTATATGATCAAATTATGCCAATTTGTTTTGAATCATATAATTCAGAAAATATTATGGTGTGGTAGTCAAATTTTACAAACTAAACAGTTAATATGAAAATTACAAATGCCGTCCCATAATAAAAAAGAAAAGAAAATAAATCTTTCTCCCTGCATCAGAAATTTATCTGTGGTTTTAACACCAAGAATCTTGGTAATTCTTACAATTTATTTTCTGTTTGTAATAAATATAAGATAGGATTCCTTAGAAGAAAAGAAAGGCATTAAGTGGCCATGCCTTTTAAACATTTAAAATTCATAGTTTTATCTGATTAACATTAATCCTCTATTTAAGTAATGGTAAATAAATTCTACAAGAGAATAATATTATTATTCAATAGTTTGTATTGTTAAGATTAATCTATAAACAAATATTGCAAATCCCATTTGAAAATGTGCAGAGCATCCCTGATAATACGTGATTGTTTTTAAAACAATGAGACAAAATATACTGTAGATATATCTATATACAGTAGATTATCTGAATCTACATTTAGTAATAGATATCATTATGAATCTACATGGCAGATATCTCATATCACCATTATCACAGACAAACAAAATCAGAGGATAAAACCAAAATATAAGACATTAATAAAATTGTTTAATCCAATGTGTGACATTGAAAAACTAACCAAGTAAAAAAAAAAATGTATTAATTTGATTGTGATTTCAATAACCTTTTTGGCACAAATAAACTTATGATATAACTTATACCATCACAAAGCACATCTGGCTTTTTCACTCAACAAAAATTTGTACACAAAAAAAAAACACGAGACTAGAAAATTATGGAATTTTGTAGATCATAAAAAGACTTCTGTCTCAAATCAAAATTTTGATATAGTTGTAGTAAAGAAAATATTGACTATCTACAAAAAAGCTATTTTACATTTGGTTTTTA
This sequence comes from Nipponacmea schrenckii, assembly GCA_030562195.1. Lineage (NCBI taxonomy): Eukaryota > Metazoa > Mollusca > Gastropoda > Lottiidae > Nipponacmea > Nipponacmea schrenckii. The sequence continues at coordinate 5,627,678 of JAUJPP010000012.1, forward strand.
TGTGGTTAAGTACATTTTTTTGAGATTCAATAATTTAGTAAAAAATGTAAGAATAAAGCACTTGGTTGAGAAGGTTATCTATTCAATGTCACAACATTCATACTAACAACCACATTCAATTTGCTCACTTTGACAAATGAGTATTTTAAAATCAGAAATTCTGATAACTGAACCACATTCACTGCATAGTTCAAATTTGTTCCAACTGAAATTTGTTATGGTTTAAAATTTGATTATTCCCCTCGCATTTTGTGCACACACAACTACTGGTTTATATCAATCACACTAAACACACTTTGTTTATCAAATATAAAAAAATAAAATCTGATAATATTTCATGTTAATACTATTCACATGACTTTTTTCACATTTAAAACCGTGTTGAGTTATACTCCTTTTTATTACTATGTTTGTCACTATAAAAAACACAAAGAAGTTTATCATTCAACACAGTATTCCTCAACACTAGGACTTTTGAATATGTGAACAGTGAACAATATTATCTAAATGAATTGAAAATAATGAGATAATTGGCACAAAATGCATTTGGAATGTTTTTAAAAAAATATTGAAATATCAATATAACAATTAGTTTGATAAATATCAGTTATATTAACTAATGCAGCACCGGTTTAAATAGAAGGTTGTTATGAATGGAAGATTTATATGATATAATATATTCAATTCAACACTTTCTATTGAAGTTTCAAGTGCTTTTCATTATTCAATATCCATTTGTCTGAGGAGCAAAAGTTTTGAATTATTATTAATCACACAACAGGGGAACTCTGCAGCGAAAAAATGGGAAAATGCTTACAAAGATTGTGGACTGTAAACTAACCATGGTTTCAATGACTAAACACCAAATTGATAATATTCTTATATTATAAGTGACTAGAATATTTGCTAACAAATATTACTCAACTTATGATAATTCTTCTCTGACATTGTGGAAGAACAAAATATAACATATTTGCTGTAATGGCATACTTTCGTTTTGACATCCACAAGTTGACATTCATATTTTTTATATCACATTTTCAATTAAATTTGTTACCACTAAATATATAGTGAACATAATTAGCACTATATTTAAATATTACTTGTCAATTTTCATCAATTCAACATATCACATAATAAATCACAAAAGTTAATTTTTTTCTCAATTTGAGCCAAATACTAACAAACCTCAAAATAAAAAAGAACTACACACTAAAATGAATGTCAAAATGTTATTAAAATGTCAAAAGGAACAAATAAAACTTGAAGACACATTTGGAACAGTTTAAAATAACCCTGATATGTCGGATGATTTAACACTGATTTTGGCCACAGAAATCAGCAAATAAATGAAAGTTTTTGCTTGAAACAGTGATCTTCAAAAAGTATAGAATTATGCTATACCTTTAATCTGTTTCAAGCAAAACATTTCAGGATAATTCAAACTCTCATGTTCTTTCACCACATATAAAAATATTCTGATCCAAATTAACATCAATGTTCACAGGGTCACTTGTAATTAACAATGTTCAAACACAAATTATGTGTAAGAACAAGATATTGGAATCTGAGAATAATAATAATGGTCCCGGATAATATTTTATCTCACTCTGTACATTTCCCAAAATATACAGAGCATGTGCATTTCCATGAACTAGATTCTAAAATTAACAGTGCATCCATCTCTAAAATCATGAGTCTAATCCAACAATTAATCAGCACTGTTCAATGATATGTCATGATCAAATATATCAGCACATACATTATTTCACATATATATCTTATGACAGGACGGCATGAGGACAAAAGCTATCTAATAAACAAAAAAAAAAATAATCTAGCAAAGCAAAAAGTTAAATGAAACAGCGTAGGAAACCAGAGGTTTATGGATTATCAAAACAGATCTCGTGATCAACTTTCTTAGAGTATTACTTATATTCTAAGAAACTATCTAGGGTTAAGAAATGACTAGCAAAAGAGTGCTTTTCATAACTTAATATACATAAAATATTAGAGTGAATATGTTGTTTTACTTTATATATCTCACACTTTTAATTCACAATAGTGTCAGATAAACTAAACTTTTCACACATAAATCACTTAAATATGCTGTCTCATGTCAAGACAAACTGACTAATTGCACACAACACATGGGGACATATTGCAAAAGTATATGCATCTCATATTTGGAATACTTAAGATTTGTGTCTAAAATAAAATAACATAAGACAGGAGGATTTCGTTACTCTATCCTCAAAAATGTTACACAACATAATATTGTTAGATCATTATAAATTAATGACAAGTTATATCAAAATGGTAAAATAAAAAAATGAAATATTGTAAACTATGAGAGTTGATGAAGATAACATCAACAATACTATGTATAATATGATTATGGTGATAATAAAAACTAAACTGAGAAATGACATGTCCTCACCATGTATTGTTCATTAGTGTGAAAATACTTGAGTTTTACCTCAAATAATAAAGCACAATAAAAAGTTGGGCTTCAAAAAATATGTTTCATTCATTTTCATGCTGGTAACAAAAGGTCAAATATAAGTTGTTTTTTTTTACAACTACAGCTTGAAAATGAAGAAATACTATTTTATTCACCACGTTACAAATTCTTAACTCTGGCTCCATAAACTGTTGCTTAGTAATATATCCAAGCACCAAAAACATACAGAAATAAACAAGAAAAATGGGAAGGGTCAAGCCCACAATATTTAGTGTTGTCGACAATATTTAGTTACTACTCCACCAATCGGTACCTTGGTTGTAGTTATTATAGGAACTACCATACGCACCACCATAGTTTCCTCCATAGCTAGATGACGAGTTGACAAACGGGTTCATGTGTGGATAGCCACCTATCTGTGGTTTCACACCATTACCCATGCCCATAGCTGGTTTAATTCCCTTGCTGCCCTGACGATAATCTCTTGCACCAAATCCACCGGCACCATACCTTAAAAAAAACATAGGCAATGCTTTACAGTATTATGTATAATAAAATCCATTTATATTCATCATTAAATGTGAGGTTTTTCTTAAAAAAAAAAAAAATTTTTTAAAGGAATAGCACGAAATTGTGATTTCATAGCATATATAATGTCTTAAAGTCAATAAAAGAACATACTTTCTTCCTCCACGTTTAGATCCAGTAGATGATCTAGATTCAGTAGCAACAGCTTCTAACCAGGATGGTACTTCTTGATTAGCTTCCATTAACAGATCTAGTAGATCTCTTACAATATTCTTATTCTTTTCATTAATAAATGATGTAGCCAAACCTTAAGAAAAGCAATGAGGTGATTTATCACACATTCTTGTCAATCAAGAAAACAAAAATTATCCCACAAACATACCAAATTTTGGGAAATAAACTAACATAAATTTCTTTCAAACTAAAGAAGAAAGCCTCAGTTTGAACCTTTCAAATCATTCATAAAAAGTTGAGTAGGTTAATCTAGGTTGAATATATCAAGGTAATCCAAGATCAAGAAAATTACACTTACCAAGATTACCAACACGTCCTGTTCTACCGATACGATGTACATATTCTTCGATATCACTAGGTAGATCAAAATTAATAACATGTCTTACATTAGAGATATCTAAACCTCTAGCAGCTACCTGTAATACACATCATTTACTTTCTCTCATTACTTGATACAACACATACAACAATACATAATATAGTTCTTACATGTAAATATCAAACATGAATGTACATATACAGTTGTTCTCCCTAAAAACCGGTAATAACAAACAACTTTAAAAGTCTCATTTTTCACTGCACTAATTTCATTGATTAATAAATGGATAAAACGAAATGCTAGTAACGAATTTTCGGTAATAAGGAACAGAAATTTACACCCTGTATACCAAAAATTAATGGTTATTACAAACATATTAGTCATAATTAACCAATAATCTCAATCCGCTCTAATCACGGTAATAAATTGTCACACAATTTTATACCTCCTGACTCCCACATTGTAACATATCAATTATTATTTATCAATTAAACTTGGACATTTTGTGTAATCCTTTTGTCCTCATCTGTTCACCCACAGTCGCAAGAGATTAATTTTTTACCTGCCAAAACAATAAAGATACCGCGCAATCATAAATAAGGATCACATTCTTCCAAGTGTCATTCGATTGGCTACATACAAAATTCTGAATCCAATGACGAAAATGACAACATGCCTTTAGGTGAATTGAAGAAAATTTGGTAAGATACACCAGATACCGTAAGCCTGGACGAATTTTTAAAAGCCGACAAAGATATTATTACACAGGACAGATCGAGCGATGATGAAATTGTAGAGAGCTGAGAGTGTAATGTCGGTGAAAAATGACACCACCACAGAATCTGATGACGAAGAAGAAATCATAGACAATGAAGTTGTCATCATATGCAGACGCTTTTTGAACTTTAAATAACTACGAAAATGCATGATTTAATTTATGTGAATTTGCAATCAATTATGTGCTAAAAGTTTAGTACTGTTTAAAACTGCGATCGTTCTTTTTCTTTGGGATGGTATGGGTAATTTTGACTTTATCCAAGATGGAGGACATAGAAAATGATATAACGAATTTTGGCTATAACGAACTAATTCGTTCGGTTCCGTATGATTCGTTATAGCCAGGTTTCCCTGTAGTTCACAACCATTTTGAATCTCACCTCAACTTAAGTCAAATATATTAAAAGCTATAGTATATTTATGGAAAATATTTAAAATAGGTGTGACCTACAGTTGTGTGTTATTTACTTGTAAGAACCATAATTATAAAGTTTCGGATGTACACAACAATAAGTTGATAAGACAAGCAAACTTACAGCTTCTGTTCCCTTAATAAGAACCTCCAACCATATCTGCTGGTGACTCAATAATATATACATTTACTTACAGCTGTAGCTACTAGAATAGGACGATCACCACTTCTAAACAATCTCAAAGCATCCTCTCTTTCTCTCTGTGATCTATCACCATGTATACTTGTAGCAGGGAATCCTTCTCTGGTCAGGAATACTTCTAATGCATCAGCACCTTTCTTTGTCTCGACAAATACGAGTGTTAATGACTCTGGTCCTACAAGAAAAACAATTGAAAACTTTCTCAATTTACTTCTAAACTTTGTCATTGACATTACTATATAATTTAAAATTTTGGAGAGTAAACTAAATTAAACCATTCAACCTTAGATCATTCTTTACTCACCAGCAGCATTGATCAAATCTAACAAGAATGATCTTTTCTCAGGTTCTTCAACCCACACAACTTTCTGTGTAATATTTTCACTGGTACTACCAACACGACCAACAGCCAAAAATATATAGTTATCTAAGAAATCTCGAGCCAATATCTACAATAAATAATATCATTCACAAGTGAAGTGTTTGGAAATATATACTAGCCTGAATTTGTCTCCATTAAAATGCAGATTTACAATACTATGAAGTGTGCAATGAATGAAATTGACCAACTTTATTCGATTTCAAATAGAAAAGTTTCACCAGGAAGTACTCGCGTTTTAGAAATCAAAACAAAAGCCAAAATCCAAAATGATAGTTTGGAAACACATTGGAAGCAGCTTATCTGTTTAGAGATATCAAAAGTATGGTGGAATTGAACCCTGAACCCTAAGGATTGGAAGCAAGTGTGTAATTCACATTCACTTGCAATAGTCCCTAAATTTATTACTGACAAGACCTGATTTAAATAATTTTTATTTTTTACTTTTACTCTATGCATACCTGAATTTCTTTAGGGAAAGTGGCAGAAAACATAAGAGTTTGTCTTTGTCCACTCGGAGGCATAGAATCTTTCTCTACAATTCTCCTAATCTGTGGTTCGAAACCCATATCCAACATTCTATCAGCTTCATCCAACATCAAATATCTACAACAAAGATACAGGTGTCATTACTTTTCTTCTGAACAGTACTGGTAATACAATTTATTTTAATGCTTGCATCAGTTATAGTATCAGTTGTCCCTGACAATATTATTGAGTCATTGAAAGTGTCTTTGTAAGCCTCAGATCTCATTACCTGCAATGTTGGAGTTCTACTTTACCACGTTCCATCAAGTCTACAAGACGTCCAGGTGTAGCCACTAACAAATGACATCCTCTATCTAAATCTCTCATTTGAGCTCCAATATCTGCCCCACCATAAACAACACATGGTCGTACTCTTGAACGGTAAGCAAACTATAACATAAATTCCAAAATAATCATACAACCATCTTTTTCATTTTATTGTCACATGTCTTGACAGACAACAATTGAAAGATTGCACAAACATGTTCCTATCTCATTGAAACTTACAATTTTTCATATAATTAATACAGTCTTGGATTTTTTTTTGTGTGAATTCATTTAAATCAACAATCTTGTGAATGTTTCAACGAAAAAACAATATATATAAACAATTAATCATACCTTTCTAGCTTCATCATAAATCTGTGAAGCCAATTCTCTGGTGGGTGCCAATACTAGAGCACTGGGGTATTGTTTTCGTCTTACATAGGTTCGGCCCTATAAAACAACATATATCTTAACTAAATGAATTCCACAATAATGCAAGTCATAAACATAAGTATGGCACCATTCTACTCGTGTGTTCATTTTATAAAACAGTCATTTCATTGATAGCTAGATATCTGCCATAATTTTTGGTTCAGATTTTTTAATTAGATGCTCAAACCTAAAACACAAGTTAGTTTTAATGACATTTTTCGTATTACAGCTCTATCATATAAAATAACTATCAACTATACCTGTCCTTGTCTCTGTTCAGCTTCATGAGCTTCACCAGGTCCAGTTTCATACAATAAGTTCAATATTGGAACCAAGAAAGCGGCAGTTTTACCAGATCCTGGAAAAAGTCATTAGATCAAATTTAAAAGATTGTTGAGTAAGCCTCAAACTAGTCAGATATATTCATTTGTAACAATTTAATGTAGTTCATTCCGATCCTAAAGACAAGTAACAAAGCTATTTCTGCTCATCTCATCACATGAATCGAAATAATTGTAATCTTACCAGTCTGTGCACAAGCCATCAAATCTCTTTTGTTTAGTACAATTGGTATAGCATATTTCTGTACTGGTGTAGGTTTGGGATATTTAGATAGCACAATGTTATTTCGAATAATTTCTCCCAAACTAGCATCTTCAAACTGAAACAGAAATTATTGGCTTGTTATGAAACATTCAACAAAACAAAAGGATATTCTAACCATGCCAAATACCAGTTATATCAACAATACAAATAATGTTCAACTTACGTTTTCAATATTAGAAGGGGGGTTTTCTCCACTAGCTTCTACTGGTATATCTTCATATTTATCAAAATTAATACCAGTATTACCACCTCCAAATAATTCCCTACAAACAAAAGTAATTATGTTAGCAAGGACCAAGCAACAAATGGTATTCATGGTTCCAATTCAGAGCAAACATTGGCTTGGTAATTATTTCTCAGTAATGGGAATCATTGTTAATGAAAATAATGCAAAGTATCTTAAAGTGGTATAATCAATTTCAAATAATATTGGACTTGCAAGTAAAACTCAAGTGCGCAGTTCACTTGTTCACTTACTGTTCTAATCTTTCATTACGTGGTAATGGTGTAGACCAATCTACATCTCCACCATTATTAGACCAGGAATCACCACTATCAGCACGACTGTCCCATCGATTATGACCCCATTTTCGTTCTCTTGGTACATCATCACCAAGAGCATCCCATCTGCTACCACCTTGCTGGGGTGGGGCACTGCCTTGTCTATCAAATCTTCCCATATTACCATCACTAAAAGGACAATATCAAATAAGTCAAACATAAAGCCCAACTAGTATACACAGCATTAGTCAATCACTAGAATAAATTTTATCCAAGTTGTATTATCCAATCAGATTTACCAAAGCTAAATTTTATTTTATGAGAACAAACCCCTTGGATTAAAACATTTTCAGCTAACTGGGGTAAAATAAATTTGGGGTTTGTTGATCAAATTGTACTTAGTTTAAAATCTAATATATGAATACTTACTTATAACCTGCACCTCCACCTCTTCGGTTATTATAATTATTATAACCTCCTCCTCCTCGACCACCTCTATTATAATTATTATAACCTCCACGATCAAAACCTCTATCACTCACTGCTACAAATGGTAAATTTAATATGAAATAAAAGAAAATGTTTGAATTAGAGACAATAAGTTCAAGACAATGAATGAAAATTAAAACAAAGTATTATAATTTGAGCTATTGGACCAAGTGTGGCTCTAATTATTTTTCTGCTGAGTTAATCACATACTCTAACAGACTATTTTCTGTTCTATACTACAAAATACTTGTATGTTTCTTTGTGAGATTTGAATAGCAAAAGACACTTACGTGGTCCAGAATTATATCCACCAGAATAACCTCCTCTAGGTTGATATCCACCTGGATAACCTCCACCTGATGCAGGATCTACAAAGGATTACAAATACAAATGACAGAAAAAAATTCATCAACAAATATGCACCTAGCTGTGACTTGCCTAATGAACATCCTTATCTTTTAAGTAAATGTTACATATTATACTCCAACTTGGCTACAAGACAATTAGAATTATCTTTATATTAAAATTTGTCTTGCTAATCTGAAATATGTAGACATACCATTCCCACCCCATCCACCACGAGTGTCTTGTGGAGCTTGGTTAAACATTGGTGGTTGTTGAGGAGGACCACCACTACTTCTCAAATGTGGTGGCACATAGCGCTGAACATTTTGTGGAGGACCTTAAATATAGACAAGTTAAGAGTTTAACAAGTCAAGCTAAGATACTATATGAATCATTAAGCAAAGTCATCACTTAAGGAGCTTCAAGAACCATTGTTAAAATTTAAGGTCTGTTATCAAAGTGAAATGGATATAAAGGAAACTTTTCTTTACAGAACATGTATCTAACTTACCTCCTTGTAGGAAGATCATCTGTTCAGGCCCTGGATATCTGTTGTTTGGGCGGTAGGCATCTACAATAATATATAAATAGATTTATTGTTCCTTTCAAAATTTTAGCACTTGTACATATTATGCTTTTTAGGCAATTTGATTTAAATACTGTAGAATTTTTTGTTTAATATTAGTGTGCTATTAATTCATTATTGATAATTTGATGAGAATCTTCAAATCCAGTAGTGTCATGTTCGAAGTATTTTAAGTGTGCTGACAATACAGAAATAGGTCTACAATTTCTTCTCTATAATATTTTCATACTGGTACTAGAATACATTCATTATCAAAACAAAACCAGGCCTGATCTAATGTAATTCATTATAATAAATAAATTCTACTAACTGTTATGCCCTGGGTATTGTTGTACACCCCAATTACCTTGACCTCTTCCACCTGGACGTCCGGAGTTGATGTCCAGACCAGCAAACTAAAACAAAGATAATCAGTTTGAATGCATCTAGGCATGTGTTGTGATATGAGGCAAACCAGTTCAGAATAAAATATTAAATGAAAATTTGTTGAGTGAGGACCTGAACAATTCAACCTATCCAGAAACTCAACAGATAAAAAAACTTGGCATTGTTCCACAAAATATACAAGAATCCAGGTTTTAAATAAGCGGTATCGCATCAATAGGGCTGGGTATCCATTTTGTAAATTGATATCGATTATCGCCGGCAATTGTTCGATCGATTATCGATTTTTATTTTGCCAGGAAAATCAACAATTTTTCTACTCATCTTTCTTGAAAGACACGAGATAAATTCTCTCAGCCCTACGCATCACAGTTGGTGATATAATTTTCGGCAAAATATGATGTGTTACTTGTCAAAAGCGCATTTTTTTGCCATACATATTTCATAATTAATGAATAAAACGAAAATATAATACTTTTGAAAGGACTTAGCAAAACCTTCTACACATTTTCACATCTCCGAGACAAACTGTTGCACAAAATTCTAAATTGTTATCCAATTTTCTCCCATAGAGCAAAAAACTGATACATTTATTTGTATCTGCATTTTTAAATACATATTCCCAATTGAATTTTATTCAGTTCAAATATGGCTGACATTGGTGTACATTGATATATAAGTCAAGTATTTAAATTGAGACCGGGTGGGATTATGTAATTAGGAAATTATCTCTAAATTTGAAACTGATTAGTGATCAATGACGTTAAAAAAACAAAAGATTTTTACACTTGACCATATAAAATCTTGATCATTGTTCATATCTTCATTCTTTAAACACTTTTAGAATTTTTATGATATTAAAAAATGCGACACCTATAGCAGATTGCATTAATTCGTACTCGCATTTTAGTCTCTATACCTCATGTCGCATTAATTTGTTGACGCATTAATTTTTACCCTTACAGTATGCAAATAAATAAATGAACTCTGACCATGAGACGTACTATTTACAACACACTTATATATATAAGTCATGCATAGTTTGTTACTTTAGATTTTTTTCACAAAAAGTTCACAAAGAAGCAGACTTATCTTACAATTTAAACTACATGTATGTATATGTCCTGTATCTGGCAAGTGTAGAGAAGAACTGTTGAAGTTGTGTTGAAGACTATTGCATTTAAAGTTTCCATTTCAACTTCAAGAAAGTGTACTAGAGCTATTTGTACATTATGGAAGACTAGGGCTGCTAAGGTTTTGCAATTCTATACACTCAACGACACTTATCCAGTGTGTCATATTTAGTGCAACACTATGTACAATGAAATATAAAAACATAACTCTGTACAGACTCAGCATCAAAAAAAATTTACAAGAACAATATTTAAATAATTGACCCAATTGCAAATGATGCTAAAAGTAATAAATAAAAGGTACAGTTAGTAGCCTACTCAGGCCTATGCAAAAATATATCTATTACTGAAGGCCATTTCGAACCTTGCTATTTAGACAAAGTTTGAAAGTGAAGTGAATGGATGGAGTCTTTAGCAAACACTTAACTTTTCATGCAGTCATGGAAATGCATAGCAGCATGATACAGCACAGTCACCACAGGCTGAGCAGAACCAAAGCCCCAGACGAGACAGGGTGTGGTTTATAAATCCATAACCAATGGAATTGTAAAGGAGATAAAAGTTATCTTCATTTCTGCCCCGAGTCTGTGTTAGATCGAAATATAAGAACCCTTACTAGAGAATATTTTTCAACTGATCTTTGGATCTCCGACTCAGCTGAGATCACCGGCGTGGTGATCATGTCGGCGAAAATTTTCCACAGAACTGGCATAGATTTCTTTGATTTTCTACGAATGTGGCCGTTTTATAAAACAAAAATCATTCTAAAATTGTTCTTTGATATTCAGCATACTAACCTGCTGCTCTAGACCCTTCCCATTTTGGTTGTATTCATTAGGCATTATATAATTCAAGTAAAATTTTCACACTAATTTCGTGTGAACAAATATGGAGGCCAATGCGGCACGACAAAAGAAATTGTCTATAAATATCTCAAAACACGTGACCAAACCGTGTAAGGTTGTCGACCTTCATCTTCACAAGCCAAGATAAGCAACTTCTGTCATTTGAAATAAATACATCTTGAACGAAAAAAAACTATGTAATAAAGAAGCAATGCTCAGTAATGTCTATTGATATAGGTTTAGTAGAGTTTTGTGTACATTTTGACTTTTTTCTGTGTACATTTTGACTTTTGGGGTTTAGACATTTTAACTTTTTTCTGTGGACATTTTGACTTTTTTATGTAGACATTTTGACTATTTTTTGAGACATTTTTACGAGTGGACATTCTGACCACGTCCCATTGGGTGGAAGATCATGTAATCCTAGCTAATGAGGCTCATGCAAAATTGTTATTAATAAGAACGTTGTAAATAACGTAAAAGAAATTATATTGTTTTCAATAGGGTTCATTCTTAATAACAAGGGCAATAACTTATCCTAAATATGTTTCGATTTAAATGATTTTCAGTTTTGTTCGTTGAGGACTGTTAACAAATACTCAAGCCAAGTTTCACTACGATGCATTAAGAATTGTTTTTCTAGAGTGTTTACGAGCGTGAACGCGTTTACAAGAACATGGGCAATACCTCATCCAAAATATATGCCGAGTTCACTGATTTTCAAAAGGCATTCATCCTTGAGTTGGGAGCCGCGGTGGCTCAGAGGGTTAGACGCTTGCTTGCTATTCTGAAGTTCCAGGGTTCAATCCCGGCAAAGGTCTAGATGAACTTTCGGATTTTTCATCCCGGTTTCCCCTTGTCAGTGATGCAGGGACTGACATGGAAAAAGCGTTTAGACGTTCGGATGGGACAATAAACCGAGGACCCGTGTGCTACAGGCTGTGCACGTTAAAGATCCCCCGACAGTTGGAAATCGCAAAAAGAGTAGGCTAATGCCACTGTCCTGGCAAATTTCCCTCATTGCACACTGCATGGCGTTACCCGTCTTCATTAGCCCATAAGGTGCAGAAGAGTAGGACGATAAAACTCATTCATTCATTTCATTTCATTTCATCCTTGAGTTATAACACACTCACACACCAAGTTTCATCAGAATCCGTCAAGAATTGCACATTGTAGAGTATATAATATTTCAGGGACAAGGGCAATAACTCCAACTTAATTTTTTTATTGTTCTGATTTTCAATGTATTATATCCTTGGGTTACGAACACGGGCAAGAATTGTGCTTTCCAGAGTGTTTACGAGATATTGTGGACGGACGGCCTACTTATATGAAAGCACGGCCCTCTCTTATGGTAATACGTATAATAATGCATCTATATGTTTCAGAAGACTTATGCTCCACGGGAAGTAAAAAAAAACAAAAAGATCTTTGTCTGTAGCGTGATCTACATGTTATCCAGTTAAAATTGTATTTTAAAAGTTTAAGAGTTATTTATTATAATTATTTATTATCATTAGAACCTTTTATCCATATTAATGTAGCAGCCCCTCAGTCATAGATAACTCAGACCAAAGACATGTTAAATGTTAGGCTTAATTAAAACTCGCATAATTTTTAATCCGTTTAACAATATATTATGCTAACTTGCGAAGATGATGTCTAGCCATATTTCTGGACGATCAAGTATAAATGGTGAAGGGAGTTAAGTCAAAAGATTGTTGTTGATTGTCGCAAAAGCATAATTTGTTTCAAAATCAAATCGAATTAATTTATATATTTAGATATAATAAATCGTACTTAAATGATAAAATTAAACGTTTTATTTCATATCAACTCTGGATTGATACCAGTGAAATGAATATAACTCTGAAACACATGTCGCGAATCCAACTTCCGGTCTCTTTACTAAATCACTTCACTGAGGTGAGATGTGGGTATTTGTAATCCTCAAAAATCGGACTGTTTACTTGGCCATCCAACATATTTCCTTCTTTTAAGTCGAAATAAAAACCCGTTGAAGGCAAAATCCGAATGTTTCTCTCATAATTGTATGTCTGGTGTGTCCTGATTGATGCTAAACACTGTACTTGGCAAACATGTTTTCCTGTGCGTGTGGTCGAAATAAATGGACATCAAATTTTATTTTTACAATATATTCCGTCTAATGGCATGATTAATCTATCAAGTTTAGAAAATGAAAATGTCCGTTAATCATTCGATGATTTTTATAGAAGTTGTAATGTTATTGTTGGCACAAGAGGAGTGTTAGTCTATCTGAGATTATGAAAGCAACGGTTGGTTCATGTATATATCAAAACGTTGCTTTAGGAACATGATTATACACTGCAGGCCACTGTCTTTTATTGAGGAAGTTTTGTGACATATATTTCATTCCTTGAGCTTGTAGATATTCTCTATTTCACTTATTTGTTGTGAGAGTATTTTACTTTGTGAAAATAATTATGATTCAGAGGCCTATGATTTGTGTTAATATTTGTTTTTTGTTATTTTCAGCAAAATGCCTCGAGTTATTCGTGGCCAGAGAAAGGGTCGCGGAAGTGTATTTAAAGCATCCATCCGTCTCAGGAAGGGAAAACCAAGGCATAGACCTGTTGACTATGCAGAAAGAAATGGCTACATTAAGGGAGTTATCAAGGTATTTACAATAGAATTTGTTATTATCTTGGAAGAACTTTGATCTACATATAATCTCATAAAATAAAGTTTAGTCTTTACAGCTATTAGTTAGTCTAAAATCTAACATGTATAATTAGAATTAGATGTATATTTGGGACCTTTTGTTTCAATGCATTTGGATATAAGATGATAGAGATGGATCAAAACCATCTTTAATTCTTGTGAAAATCTGCTCTAGTTTCAGATTTAAGGAAAATTGTAGATATGAATTTGTAGCCTTACTTCTATCCAACTGTACTAGGAATATTTCTTTATTGTCCTTTATTTGTAGGAAATTCTTCATGATTCTGGTCGTGGAGCTCCTCTAGCCAGAGTAGTATTCCGAAATCCCCGGAAGTTTTGTCTACAAAGTGAATTATTTATAGCAGCTGAAGGAATGTACACTGGTCAATATGTTTATTGTGGTAAAAAAGGTGAGATATGTATTTGAGTAATAGATTGCTTAAATAAAAAACATTCAAAATTTTAAATTGCTTTGTTAATTAATTGCTGGAGTTAATTTGCCTTCCAAATATCATTATCTACAAGGAAAATTGAATCTGGCTCAGATTTTAGATTGGATAAAAATCGCTGTTAAGAAAGTTGATAGTTATCAGTAGTACTTAATTTGTTCCATGTAAATTTTATTATTATTTTTTCATATTTCATTTTGTTTTTCAGCAAATTTGCAGATCGGAAATGTTCTTCCCGTTGGATGCATGCCTGAAGGTACAATTGTCTGTTCTGTTGAACAAAAACCAGGAGATAGAGGAAAGTTAGCCAAGGCTTCAGGAAACTATGCTACTGTAGTTTCACATAATCCAGATACTAACAAGTCTAGAGTAAAATTACCATCTGGATCTAAGAAAACTGTTAATTCTAACAGTAGAGCTATGGTTGGTAAGTATATAAAGCTCTTCTCTACTTCCACTGCAATATCAATTCCAAAATACTGAGAGCCTGACTGAAAATTTAAGTTTATGAAAAGAATATGATATTATTACTGATTCTAAGACATTATTAAACTGGTCAGATGTGTTATTGAGATATGGGACATTTACAATGAGATGCTGTTTTACTCTTGTCATATTTCAACCCATTACATATAGCAAGGTCTATTTTACCCCTTGAAGATTAGAGAGGACTATATTTGGTTTCAATCAAGTTTTGATGTTATAGGAATTGTTGCTGGAGGTGGTCGTATAGATAAACCAATGTTGAAAGCCGGTCGTGCTTACCACAAATATAAAGCTAAAAGAAATAGTTGGCCAAGAACTAGAGGTGTTGCTATGAACGTAAGTCAGAACTTATCTTGAGCCTGAAGAAAAAGGAATAGATGCAGCTGTCATAATTTCTGTTTCAAAGCTCTGTTCTTGTGTTTTGGCTGTTCAAATGTGAAGCTTGCATTATTGTCACTATCCCATGCTCTTAGTCTATATATATTTGTCAGTTACATCAACAATTTAATATCAAATGTATTTATTTCTAGCCTGTTGAGCATCCTCATGGTGGTGGTAACCATCAACATATTGGTAAACCTTCGACTGTTAGACGTGAAATTCCAGCTGGAAGAAAGGTATGTATTATCAAATTCATACAAGTTTCAAATTGACATCAAATATTATACATAAGATCTAAATTGTGTTAAGAATATTAGCAACAACAATTGACCAATAAAACCCTGGTGCTACAATTTGTGCACATTCCTGAATCCTGGATCTCAAGGTTAAGTTCAGTCACAACATGAGACTTTCAGAAACTGGTGGTGATAACAAGCCACTCACCCTCAAATTGTATTTCAATAAGAGAATCCGGTTGTGTCTAACTTGGTAATGTTTGAATAAATCATTTTATATTTTTAATAGTTATGTATAACATTGTATTGTGTTTGTATTATAGGTTGGTTTGATTGCTGCTAGAAGAACAGGTAGATTACGAGGTTCCAGAAAAGTACATAAGGAAGACAAAGAATAAATCATTCTCAAATATACTGTTTGGTTTTTTATGCCCATCCAATGGACATGTTCGCATGTTCCTGTAAAACTGCTTATGACGTGTTAAGAATTTCTGTAGATTTTCTTTCAGAATAGACGGCAAGAGATATTTACCACTAGTGGCAAATAGCCAAATGCGATTCAAAGGTCTATATGCCACGCGTGGTAAAAAAAAAAGTACAAACTTTTTGTAAAAACCCATATAAATGAAATATATCAGGACACAATTTTATGGATAACAACTACTTTATTAAATAATTTGCGACGTTTCAATGAGGATACTCCAGTCTTTATCAAGCAATGATAAGAAAGTATAAAATGAAAGTAGGATTTTGAAGGTCCGGGTCAGTTTTTACCTCAAGGACGCAATGTGATGTTTACATATCATATCGAATTGACCGGGCCTTATGAAATTTAGCATGCCATAATAATTTTTTTCTCTAAATTAAATAACGCTACTGCTCCCGTTAAGAGGTCCTGTGAATGAACATCACCAAATAGTGTTGCTGGATCCGACCACAAAGGAGCAAACAATATACTAGAATAAAAAATCATTAACGATTAACGAAAGCGGTTCAAAACTTCAATGCTCGAAATTAAAAAGAATAGTATGGGTAAGAGAATCTTGCGGACAGGCAATTTACGTAAGATTAACATCTGAAAGACTGGAAATTATTAATTTTTTATAAATAAATTTAGGCGTGAAAAGATAAACGAAACTGTCACGAGGTTGTAAACCGTCATTGCATTTTGGAGAAGTGGTGGGATGTAAGGTTATTTGTGGAACGAAGCGGAAAAAATAACAAACGGAACGGAACAGGGTCTATTCATGTTCCGTTCCCTAAGAGTAAACTTTAGTCACGTTTAATGTCAAGTGAGAGAAAGGAAATTTGAATTGCAGAAGTTTGTTATAAGTCGAGTAGACCAGATGGTACATAAAGAGAAACAGATTATGATTTTGTTCCGTTCCGTTCCACAAAAATGACATCAGAGGCATAAATCTGATTTCAGTGGAACTGAACAAGAATACACCCTGTGCCGTTCTGTTGCGTTCTCCATTATAGTATCATCAACATCCGCCAAGAATTGTCAGTACTTTCAATATTTTTAAGCAGTATATCCTTCTCATGTACAGGACATTAATGACAAAGAGCAAAAATGGGTAATTATGACGGGATTTCCGACGGTAGGGTACTAGAATAGGGTATGTACGTCAAATTTCAAATGTCGTTGTATTTTGTGGAACAAACGGAACGGAACAGGGTTCATGTTCCGTTCCCTAAGAGTAGACTTTAGTCTAGTTTAATGTCAAGTGAGAGAAAGGGAATTTGAATTGCAGAAGTTTGTTATAAGTCGAGTAGACCAGATGATACATAAAGAGAAACAGATTATGATTTTGTTCCGTTCCGTTCCAAAAAAATGACATCAGAGGCATAAATCTGCGTGATTAGATAATGACTAACCTGTATACATACAAACGATTTTGAGGCCATTAACGTGGTCTGGTAGGTAGGTAAATGGCGAGTTAACGTTCGCTTCCAGCAATTGCTGATATCGCAAACTAGGTAGTTGTTGATATTCGTAGTAGTTGGTTGTTGGATTGGTTCAGATTAGATGGTTCTGTGCTGTTGGTTTGGTTTGGTTGTTGATAAATTTTCAGATCTGGTCGGGTCGAATGACATTGCGGTGTAACTCGGCCCTGGATGGTGTGGCGTGAGTAACTCAGTCTTCTCATTCTTCCAAAACTCGTTGTGATCATAATATTTATTATTGGTTGTTGGTTTGGTTTGGTTTGCTTGGATTTGGTTGGATTATCTGTTCTTGATTGGAGGAGTTAAAGACCTAAAAGAAAGACGAAAAGGAGATGTGAGAAAAGAAAGAGGTGGTTAAAAGCTTTCACAAAAAAAAAAAAAAAAAATTTGTTCTCTTTTGTCTCTGCGATGAAACTTATGTGGAGATTAATAATATAGTAATATATAATAATATAAGAGTAAAAGTAAACTTAGACTATCTGTTTAAAACAGAAGTGTTGATAAATTGTTAGATGAGTTCCATGATTTTATACCAGTGGTCCGTGGGTGGAGCCAAAGTATTCTGTATGGTGATAGGTATGCCGTTGGTTACCAGGTAGTCCGTCAGTGCCTTACGAGATGGTTTCAATTCGGTGCATTGAATGAGAAGATGCGTCCTGGTGGCAACGTGTCCGCATCGGCATTTAATGGCATTGAACTGATGGTCTCGCATGACATGGTTGTTGCGTACTCTGGTTACCAGTTTGCAGATGGCTAATTTTGGTTTGGTTTGGTATCTTCGGATCAATCTGGTATCTATCGGTGTTGAGGTTCCTTTGCATGTCGTCCCATTTCTTATTGATCTTAGAGGACACGAGCTGAAAATTCTTCATCGAGAATTTTACAGGCTCGATATTCTCCAGACCCAAACTGTCCTTGGCAACACGGTCAGCTTGTTCGTTTCCCGGGATGAAGACGTGCGACGGGATCCATGATAGTTCGATCTGGTGGTTGTTGTTGGTTTGGTAGTTGTGAATCATACTTCGGATGTTCGTTAAAACTTCTGACCTACAATTAGAAAAAATGTTAGAAATAGACTGAAGGCTACCTAGTGAGTCAGACAGGATTACGGCAGGTTCCGTATATAGCCATGCTATGGCGTCCCTGATAGCTAGTAGTTCTGCAGTGAACACTGAGCAGTGTGGGGGTATCCTGTCTGATGCCTTTCTTCGGAATACACAAACCGTAACCAGTAGCTGTGCTACTCTTGGAGCCATCAGTGTAGATCTTCAAATGGTCGGCGAACTTGGAGTCGATGAGGTCAAGAGCTTGCGCTCTTGCGGCCACTGGGTTCACGTGCTTGTTGGTGGACTGGGTCAGCTCGGTGTTGACTATCGGGTTGGTAACCTTCCAAAAAGGGGTATCTGATAGGTGTCGTTGGCTGATGCTAACTTGATCGAGTTGGTGCTATATCAAGAGATCAGTAGTTGCTTGACCATAGGGGATACTCCGATTTATCTGGTTCTTTCCGACACGAGTGAATCTTCTGATGCTGGAAAACGTTTGGGCAGCTTTCGGACAAATACTGAAGTTTCCCCCAGAATTTGAGAAGAGTTCCTCCCTCCGAAGAGAAAAGGGGGTTTTCTCCCACCTCCTGAATATGCCTCATTCTTTGTACCGATTGCTGCCCTGGTGGCAATACGTATAGCTTTCATCTGTAGAACGTCCAGTTTCTTCAGTGTAGTATTACAGGGTGTACCATAGACGATGCAACCATAATCTATAACTGAGCGAATCAGTGACCTGTACATCATCATTAAGGCTTCTCTGTCTGCTCCCCCTGTGGTACCTGAAACATAACGCATAACATTTAAGATATTTGTTGTACGATTAAAGAAATAGTCGATGTGGCTATTCCAACTAAGCTTATGGTCAAAGTACATGCCAAGGAACTTTACTGTTTTCTCTTGCCTAATTTTCACACCATTCAATCTTAGGTCAATACCGTTGTGATCCGTGCGCCTGCTGCAGAGCATCCCGACGGTTTTAGCTTCCGAAATAATGAAGCCCCAGTCTTTGCCCATTTGGCAAATTGGGTTTAGAGCAGTTTGCATGCGACTTTTCACAGTGTTGAGGTTATTGTGACCCGTCCACAAGGAACTATCATCTGCATATAAGGTCGTGCTAACCGATCGGTCCTTACTATTCACATAGCCCCGAGAGAGATCGTTGATCATGATGCTGAATAAGGTAGGGCTGATAACAGATCCTTGGGGGTTCCATTCTCCAGTGAGTGCTTCTCACTGATGGAATTTGGGGACGTTGACTTGTATCTGGCGATCCTTTAGAAAGTCCTGGATCCACCGGAACATACGCCCCTTGATGCCAAGATTGCTAAGTTTAAAAAGTAGACCATCGACCCATACTAAATCGAAGGCTTTGGATAAATCCAGAAATACTGCACTGAAGTATTTCTTCTTTCCGAGGTGGGCAGCAATGTCATGTTGAAGTCGAACGATTTGATCTATTGTTGACCGTTTCTCTCTGTAGCCGCTTTGGGTTTGGATGGGTGAGACCATTTAGTTCACAGTGGTATCGAAGTCTATTGTTGACCATCGTGTTTTACATAGAGTCGAGGTCAGAGAAATAGGCCTGTATGAACTGCATTGATGTTTGTCCTTTTGCGGTTTTGGTAGAGGAATGACCATTGTGTTTTCCAACTTTCCGGAATTGTCCTTATACCAGTGGTTTAATTCCAGTGAACGGAGCTTATTGGTAACTCCCTTTTGTGTATTGAGTTGTTTTAGAGCTCGTTTTTCAGCTGTGGGGTGAACGGAGCATTAATGGGGGGTTTGGGGGGGGCCTCCTTTTCGTACTGTGTCCTGAAGATAGGAATGTTTAGTGAGCAAGGCTTTTACCGGACATGGTCCCTAAATGTTCAGAACCCCTGCGGGTTGGGGTTGGGAAACCCTACAGGTGTCCTGGGCTCATTTGGCCCTTGGATACCCCTTTTATTTTTCCCGGGTTTCCACCCAGGCTTCTCGCGTTTTCGGGTATCGTCGACCCCTTTTTGGTTTGGCGTCCTTGGGGGGGATGGTTGGCACATGGGTTTTGTATTTTCCCCGAGAAATAAATCATTGGAATCCAGTTCTCCTTGTTTCCAGTTTTCTTTCCCGCCCCCAACTAAACCTACAACAAAATGTAAAAATTACTTTCTCCTTAATTCGGGGTTTTTTTGGAGTTTGAACCGGAGTGGGTTGGGGACGTTCGGCCACGGGCTTGGGGGCAGTGGGCACCGTGTTTGCCGACACATGCTGGCGCGCCTCCTGGGGAGATACCTTGTAGGTGTGTTGGATCCGTATCTCCGCACGTCGAGACAGAAAAGAAGGACAATGCGCGGAGTTGCTGGAGTGGTTATCACTCCTGCAGTTCACACACCGAACCTTCTTCGACTTGCACAGCTTAGTGCTGTGCCCCTCACCACACTTTTCACAGCAAACCCTGCTGCGGCAAAACTTCTCCAGGTGACCCAACTTCTGACATTTCTGGCATCTTCTTACTTTGGGAATGTAAGGATGGAGCTGGTACCTGGAATAAAGAAGGGGAAGAGGACTGTTAGGTACTTTCCCACTTGCGAAAGTTAGTTGGACAGTCCTAACGGACTTGCCCTCCCGAGGTCTGTAGAGGTAAACCCCCTCTACAGAGTGATTGTGGAGTTTAAGGTCCTCCAGCAATTCACCTTCCGTATATTCGGTAGGGACGCCGTAGATGACGACCCGTTCCGTTTTGTTGAAGGTAGACAAGGCCGAGTCCACACAGTGCGGTCTGATTAGCAGCGTAGACCGCATCTGCCAGGTGCTCAAAGTTCAAGCGTACATTGCCATTGGCCAGGACTTTAACCTCCGGAAGAGAGCCGTATTTCCACTCCTTCCGGATAAAGTCCCCAATGACCTTAGCCTATGTGCTTTTGAAACTTTTGCCCCCGCTAGGTTTCACTATAACGACGTTGGCATATTCAGGCCGCGCTACCTTGGAGTACCCGGTAGCAACGGGCCTGCCATATCGGTATAGCTAACTTTGGTGGAGTTTTGTATGGAAGACATAATTAATCATTCTAAATGCTTAATTCGGTGTTAAACATTAGTACAGTAAAATCAACATTTGTACGCTTAATTTGACATTCGTTCGCTAAATTCATAATTTGTTGTTAAAAATTTATCATTCGAATAAAGAATATTACTGAACAAATTAACGATTTAGCCGAACTAATAGTGCCAACTTCATAACGCCGAATGAAGTTTACCGAACAAATGTTGAAAAATATTTCTCGCATTACATGAGAACGTTATCATTATGACGACAAGTGGCGCTGCTCAATTTGAGTTAGGGCTTCGTTCCTATTTATTTGGTCAATTTTTATGGCCGGCCAGTGGCTGTGTACAAAGTAAAGAATCTTATTATGAATTCCAATTTTATGATAAAAAGCAAAGTTTTTAATCAAACTCTTGTAAGTCTTTATTCATTGGAATGTGAGATTTTGAGATAAATATGGTGCCTATAAGGTTTTGAAAAATGGCCAACTTTTGTACAGTCCACAGTGATTGTGGAGGGACAGATAATTTGATGGAATTTGCAAAATCCCAACCACATGGTTTCTTCAGACGTGTGAATACATCTAACATTTAAATATAATAGTATTTTCATGCCAAGTTTAGTTACTGGCCAGATAAAGATGAAGATTCGTTATGGCTCGTCGTCAATTTTAAACAGCCCACGCTGATGATGGTGGGGCATAAAGGTCAGAAGCCACTATTTGGTTGGGATTCTGCCAATTCAAAATTTATTCCCCACCACCATCAGAATGGCTTTTTCAAACAAAGGTCATTTTTCAAATAATTTGCCATGAAGAGTCTTCATCACTGACTGGCCAGTCGCTAAATTAGGCATGAAAATACCATTTCATTGTAATTTTTTGGATTTTCATAGGTCTGAAGGCACCACATGTGGTAGGGATTCTTACCAATTCCATCAAAAATTATGCTTGACCACCATCACCGTGGACTGTTAAAAAATTGGCCATTTTTCAAAAATTAGCCATGAAGAGTCTTCGTCACTGACTGACCAGTCACTAAGTTTGGCATGAAAATACCATTTCTTTGGAATTTTTGGGATATTCACAGGTCTGAAGGCGCCATGTGGTTGGGATTCTGCCAATTCCATCAAAACATATAGCCCACCACCATCAGAGTGGACTGTTTCAAAATTGGCCAGTAACTAAGCTTGTCATGAAAATTTATATGGAATTTTCGATATCTTCAAAGGTCTGAAGAAACCATGTAGTTGGGATTTTGCTAATTCAATCAAAATATCTGTCCCACAACCACCACTGTGGACTGTACAAAAATGGCCATTTTTCAAAACATTTCCTGGTATAGGCACCATATTTATCTCAAAATCTTACATTCCAATAGCACAAGAGTTTGATTAAAAACTTCGCTTTTTATCATAAAATTGGAATTCATAAGATTCTTTACTTTGTACACAGCCACTTGCCGGCCATAAAAATTGGCCAAACAAATAGGAACGAAGCCCTAACTAAAATTGAGCAGCGCCACATGTCGTCATAATGATATCGTTCTCATGAAATGCGAGAAATGTTTTTCAACATTTGTTCGGTAAACTTCATTCGGCATTATGAAGTGGGCAATATTAGTTCGGCTTAATCGTTAATTTGTTCAGGAATATTCTTTATTTGAATGATAAATTTTTAACAACAAATTATGAATTTAGCGAACAAATGTCAAATTAAAGGAGCCCAGGCTTTATTTGCTTCGGACAATCATCCGACAGCCTCAAACACATGAAATCTTTTGGTTAGCTAATCAGAAATAGTCTACAGAGCTTACCTTTGAAATTTAAGCCTTCAAATCCATGTGTATCCATAATTATCCGTGTTTGAAAAATCATAATGTCCTAAGAAATTACGAACGTCCCGCCATATTGGAAAACGGTTCGTCTTGATAATCAAAGAGTTATCTTTCCCGTCGTGCAATAGCGGTCATCTATATAAACAGACTACAACGCATTTTTCAATTGTAGACTTTGTCACCAGGACACACAATTTTCAGACTGACTGGAGACCAGCCGCGTACAGCACGGAAAAAAATGAAAAATGAAATTTTTTGTTTGAGGTATATTTCAAGGTATTTTGCGATTTTCTTAGAGCTTGAGTATTTCTGAGGACTGTTTAAATGTAACAAAGGCCCAAAACGACCCCTAAAAATCAAGCCTGGGCCTCTTTAAGCGTACAAATGTTGATTTTACTGTACTAATGTTGAACACCGAATTAAGCATTAACAATGATTAATTATGACAGGGATTGTCTTCTATAGTTTTGTGCCATGGCCATTTTAATCTAGGAAAAAGAAAATATGATTAGTACAAAATAAGGTAAATATGCAAAGAAAAACGAAGAGAACAACGAAAACGAAACCTGAGAAAGCTTTTGGGTAGGACAGCTTTAATTACTCCGCCAAGTAATTATCGGCCGCCCAAAGAAAGGTTAAAGAAGGATTAAAAAGAACGAACTCACAGTTATTTGTGTCAAAAGTTAATTGAGAATAACGAGTTATACTTGACAGTAATCCGCTAATCCAATTTCGCCAATCCGAGAAGGTAGAGAGCTGCTAATTAGGTTTTTTTTTGTACACTCAGAGTCCGTTCAAGGCATCAGTAGCACTCTACTAAGCACTAACATAAGCTTGGCCCCTAACATTAAAATATTTTTGGTCAGACTAACATTTTTTTTTACATTTTTACAATATTAACATATACAAATAGCCTATTTTAAAAACATATTGTCAGATAGTGTTAGTGCGGTTAGTCTGAAGGGGTGCAGTGATTAAAAGCCTAACACTATATACATGACATGAGAACAATTTTTATGACTGAGGCGGGCCTCCCACGATCAAGAAATGTTGTCAAGTTTATCGAGCAAGATCTTGTCGGGCAACTCCCACGGCCTCAATGAAATTTCATGACAAGACGCCAGCAAGTTTTTGGCAAGTATTGCCCAAGTTTCTTGACCAGAAAACTTGGGCAATTTCTTGCCGAAATCTTGCGACGCGACTCACATGATCAAGAGTATTTTCTATTGACTCAATATTTTTTTCGTACACCATCAAGTTGACAAGTTTTCATTCACAATCCTACTTGTCGCTGAGATGGTACGGTCTGCAGATTTTTTCCGGCGACGCCGAGCTGCCGCTGCAATCGTCGTTGTTTGTGCTGGTCCGAAAAGGAAAAAGTTGAAACCACGCAACTGAACACCTAGGTACGTCCATGGCTTGGGCGACGGATTAGGCATGGGGCATACAACGCCCTGATGGGAGAATTAGTGCTGGAAGATCCACTCGAGCTCAGAAAATTCCTGAGAATGACAGCTGAGGATATGGAGATAATCCTGCAACGTATCGGTCCTGATATATCGAAGATGGATACAAATATGAGATCGGCCATTCCCGCGAAAGAGCGTCTGGCACTGACATTACGATTCCTCGCATCAGGTTAGTAGGTGTTCAGTTGTCAGTCCCTGGTCCCTTGGTTTTTTACCGTAAAACCCCCGTCCCATTGGCCCCCATTCCCCGTCCCCAGAAGCATAATACCAATCAACAGCTAATTTTGTGTTTCAGGCGATACGTACGAGAGTATGGCGTACCTATTCCGAATCGCGCCCAATACGATATCTAAAATTATACCAGAGGTCTGTTCGGCGATCTACAAGCATCCGAAGGACGAAATTAAGGTAAGTTTCCATGTACAGATTAGAATTTGTGAGACGTTTTTCTTATGCGTCGAAAATGCTTAACCCTTTAGGGACGATGGACTAGTAACTGTGCTGACGTCATGATCTTGCCAGATGAAATTTCATGAACGGGTCTGGCGCGCCAAACCTGATTCATCAAATGTCATCTGGCAACCCTGATCATGACGTCAGTACACGGTATAAGTCAACCGTCCTGAAGGGGTTAAACATTTTTCGGTTTGGAAAAAACTATACCTTTAATTGAATTAGTCAAAAGTTATATTTTTGTATTCTGCAGAAAACATATCAATTCAATTCCTGCCGAAAACTTTGGCAGGTTGCGTTTGAAAATAGTAGAAAAATAAAAAATAAAATAAAGTTGAAAAATATAAAACAAAAAAATCTGTGAAATCTTTTCGATTCCTCTCACAACTGTTCTTTGTTGTGTCTTGTTTCAGTTAACGAAAATGTCATGAATTAAAAGCAAAGTCAGGGACGTATTTAGAATCTTCTCCATTCCTGCTCACAACTGTTCTAAAAAATTTACTGAAATTTACATCATGACATCATGAGTTTAATCCATAGCCTACTTGGCTGTATGTGCCTGTGGAGATATCTTGCGTCTGAGACTGTGTCGATGACATCGGGCTGGGTGCGGTGAAACCGACTGAGTTGAAAAAGTACAGAAGACGTCCAGGATGCGGGAGAAGACGCTCCGCTTCTGGTGGTCGACATTTGCTCTTCCAATTCTTGTCCTTTAAGAATGGCAGTTGTGATTTCACGCTTGACCCTTTTCCGGATATGCTCGCTCGTGAACCCTCTGAGCTCACCAGCAACGTACTGTCCAAAAATCTCATATTGATCCTGTGCAGGAATTGGTTCCCTCAGAACTTTCATGGCCTCTTGTAGCAAATCGTCCTGATTCTTCGATTCTGCGTGTTGTTTAGTCTTTTTATCCTTTGACTTCTTAGCTGGCTCGACTTCGACCAAGTTGCTGTCATAATCATAATCCTCCGACTGCGACACTTGAGATTTGGGTTCGCAGTCATCTATACTTTCATCGCCTATCTGAAAAGAGAACATCATTTTTACATTTTCTCATTGCAGACTCCGCGAACAGTGGGTGAATGGATGACTGTGGCAGACAACTATGAACAGCTGTGGAATTTTCCCCATTGTCTTGGCTCACTTGACGGGAAGCACTGTGTAATCAACTCTCCACCCAACTGCGGCAGTTTTTTCTACAACTACAAGGGGAATCATAGCATAGTGCTCTTGGCATTGGTTGATGCCATGTACAGGTTTATTTTCGTCGATATCGGATGCAATGGCCGTGTCTCGGATGGAGGAGTGTTCTCCAGCACACCACTAGCTCGTGGGCTACAAAACTCCTCTCTGAACCTTCCAGAGCCCTCATGCCTACCAGGTCGCGAAAAGCTGTCTCCCTATGTTATAATCGCGGACGATGCTTTTCCGCTTCAAGTTAATTTGATGAAACCATTCCCGTACAAAAGCCCGGAACTCATACGCCGGGTATTCAACTATCGACTGAGCAGAGCGCGTCGAATGGTGGAGAGCGCATTCGGGATTCTAGCCACTCGTTTTCGAGTTCTGTTACGCCCGATGAGCTTGAGTCTTGCTAGGACAGAAACGGTTGTGATAGCCCTGGTAGTACTACACAACTACTTGATTTCTCACAAGGAGTCTAGACTAGCGTACACGCCTCCGGGAACAATGGACAGCGAAGATCCCCAGACAGGTGAAGTTACGAACGGAACGTGGAGGGACGATTACAATCCTCAATATACGTTTTACGGTATGGAACGAGCCGGCAACCGCACGGGTGCCTCAGCCCGGGATGTGCAGAGAGAATTCGCCGACTACTTCATGACCACGGAAGGCGAAGTGACATGGCAGTATAGATACGTATGAACTCACCTCAGTAGACGTTCCTTTGCGCCTTTTCGTGCCACGCTGTAGGAAGCTCATGGCTTTGAAATGTGCCCATTTGGATGTCGGTTCACTCGGCGCCGCTGACCCAGATTTTTTGGTTTCAATTTGCTTTAGTTCCGCAGCATATTGGGTACGCAAAGTCTTGAACTTTTTTTCAACCTGAAAAGAAATGAATATACGTTGAGCTATCGAATGAATGAGTGTCCTCGATTATTTCCCGTCCGACTATCACACTGTTGCCGATTTCATTGTTCCCCCGTCTCAATATTCCCCACCTCATTGTTGGTCTCCCGTTGTCCCCCTTGAACTGAGAAATGTAAGAACACTGGGATTTGTATCTAGTGGGCATCGTCACCTACGGATGCCTAAATAAGTGGTAAGAGAGCAAGGGAAGGGAGAGCAATTAGGGACCATCGGAGTGGAAGCATATTGAGATGAATCAGATTAAACGTTCAGAAATGACTGAATGAATGCTATTTGTATTTCTTCAACTGCTTTGGCCAATATTCTGTTCGGAATTTTGCATGTTAGGACCATATTAAGACATGATTGAATAAATATTTGCATTTTTTCACTTACTTCAGAGACTTCTTTATTCAAGGCCTGTCCAACTTCGCGCCACGCGGCTGATTTCTTATTTCGGTCTTTGTATTCATCGAGGAATACATTCCATAGTATCGGCCGCGCTTCCATTTCCTCGATCAGTTTCGAAACGTTTTCGATTGTCCACGCCATGACTAGTATGGGAGATGTATGTAGAGATCCTGTGTAGTTCGACTGCACTGTGGGGTCAACCAAGCACAACAATATTGTCGAAATTAGAAAGCGGTGATAATTTCGGCGATATTGCTGACCATTTCTCAATTTCTTGCTGACTCCGTATCACACGGGACTCCCACGACATTCTTCGTCAATATTGGGCAAGAACCTTATGCAAGCATTATGTTCGGAATTTTATGGTATGGGTGCAAAAGCCAGAATTTTGAAAAAAGGGTTAAAATTTTGAAATTTGAATTTTCTGTCAAGATATGGTAATAGTAAATTTTTCTAAAGTTTTTTTGCCAAATATTAATAATTTATGGCCAAAGGGAAAGTTTTTATGAGCCAAAAATAGTTTACATAGTGAAAAATGGTTGAAAATAAAATAAGGTAATTTTGAATCTGAGTGCTGTAAAAAAGAATAATAAGAATTAAATCTACTTTCTGTAGATAATTATTTACATATATACAAGGATAAAACAAAATAATATTAACATAAATGAAATAAGGAAAAAAGAACAATCTACTACCTGTAGATATAAGAAAACACAAATCAAATAAGAAACTAGGTAAGAAAATAAAAAATAATCAATAATCAACTACTATCTGTAGTTGAGAAAAACACATGCCAAATAAAAAGATCTTACCTAATATTGCTGAAAAGAGAAAGAAGAAAGTTAGAGACGTTTAAAATTTTTGCAAAATCGGTAAATTAGTTCATCATTTAGAAGTTTGATATTGAGATTCTTATTAGACCAGAGAGTGAAAGTGAAAGTATAGATGAAAGGAAAGAATTTAGGATCGGTATTAAGAAAGAGAGTTGATTCAGAAATGGCAAAGTCAGTAGTACGGAGAAAGTTATTTACATACGTATTTACAAATTGTCTAAAAGGTCTTATCGCTTTACAAGTTAAAAACAGGTGCTCGAGAGTTTCGGTGCCATATTTACAGTAATTACATGTGGTGATTAGGTGCCCTAGACGTGCTGATAAAACTTTTTTAGTGGGGTGCGCGTCATGCAGAGATAGAAATAAAAAATCCTTCAATTTACTGTCGTTTATCGTGGCTAAATTTTTCCAAGTTTGGTTGAAATCTATAAAGGGGTGCATAATAACGGTTTTTAACTTAACAGTGCGTGTAGAAAGAAGAGCTTGATAGATTTGTTTACATTTATTCAAATTTCTAAGGTTAAGATGGTGTTCTTTTTGAATTTTGAGAAGAGTTATGAATTTTGAAGGATAATATAGGGTATGTGTATCTGCCAAATTAAAGTCAATAGTGTTTTTGAGAGAAATTCCGAGCCAATATTTGAAAAGTGACACCCACGGATTTTGATTGCCAATTAAGACTTGGGATATCTGTTGTAATTGCATTACCAAAATTTTAAGTTCTAAATTGGGGATCCCAAGACCACCTTGTTCAGGATTTAAATGTAGAGTGTCACGTTTGATAAGTTCAAAGTTGTTATTCCATAGAAATTTGAATATCGCAGAGTTTATCTGTTTTACCGCGGACTTGGATGGTGGAACGATTCTAGAGACGTACACGGACAGACTAATAATATATTATATTTATTTATTTACGTCTCACCAATTTGTACAAACATAAAACATATAAAATATTTAAAACAAATTGCACAAATTGCCATTCTATAAAAGAATTATGAGAGACAGATATATAACAATGATAAAAATCAATTCATATCTAAAAAAAAAAAAAAAAAAAAAGAATTAGAAATAAATTAATCAGTTCATATCTTAAAAATTAAAAATAAATTAACATATCAACGTACACTTTAAATTAGCTAGAAATATACAGACTCTGTTTTCTTACATTGAGAATATCATAGCAGGCTTTGGCACTTTTCTTCACAACTTTACTATCGGACAAAATTACAGACATTTTATCAAGGTCAGATAATGAATCGAAATTTACATAAATATAACGGATAAAATCAAAAAGTTCTGAGCGTATATGTACATACAATGGGCAATAAAGGAGGCAATGCTGTTCATTTTCAATACACGTTTTACATATGAAACAGACTCGTTTTTCTAATTCTAAACCTTCGTACCTGCCAGTTTCGATTTTAAGTGGGGCTTCGCCAATTCGGAATTTAGCCAGAGCACTTCTGTGGGCTGGGGTTATATTATGCAAAACATATGATTCCACTCCATACTCGTGCTTGAATTGTCTATATGTACGTAGCTTATTACGCCCACTCCCACGTTTTGCATTGTTACGTTGGAGATCATCGTTCCATTTTTCAAAGTATCTAATGGCATTACATTCAAATATATCATGTACTAAACTTTTATAGTTCAACAAATGCCCGTCTGACAATTTTTTACTAAAAATTTCCCATAATCCAATTTCATTTAAATACTTCTTAACTCTGTTTGACCAATTGTTATACTTAGAGGGCTTAGCATCCGCCCAATTAAAAATCCTTTTACTGATATACTCGTCAGACATATTATACAATCTACAAAACTGCCTTATTACAGCAGACCATAAAATCTATAAATGCTGCAAATGTAGGCAATTTTGCTTTCTTTCTAGTTTCTACTATAGTGGTCAGGAACAAAATGTGATCAATGGTGTTCCGATCCTTGCGGAAACCATTTTGGTTATCATGAACATAGTTAATTTCATTTACATAATGTGTTACACGTTCATTCAGGATAGAACAATACAACTTGTAAGTTGATGGTGCGAGTGTGATACCCCTGTATCCAAGTGGTTCGCGTGGGTCCTTCGTTGAGGCCTTCGGAATTGGATTAATGATCCCAAGCTTCCAGATATTAGGCACAGAACTGTTTTTAAAACAAACGTTAAATAGATTTACCAACACATTAGCGACTGAGGAGTTCTTCAACACTTCAACCGGTATTTCGTCGTAACCAGAAGCTTTGCCCATTTTCGCCCTATTTAACGCACACAATACTTCAGTGAGAGTTATGTCGGAGTTCAATAATTCACATGATATATTGTCGCCTTGTGATGGCAAGTCATTCTCAAAAACTGACTGATCAACTGACAACTGCTTATCACATGGATTTAACAACTCGCTAAAATCATCTTTCCATTTCTGAAGCACATCGTTGAGATCTTGGCTAACCTCGCCATTGGATTTCACTATTTCCATAGGTATATTAAAACGTTTCGTCCCAATACCAGCTTTCCCTATCGTTCTCCAAAAATCGGAGGAGTTTGTAAGTGTCATTTCCTCTATATCTGATTGTAATGACTTCCAATATTTTCTTTTACACTTTTGAACTTCTCTATCGAATGTTTTTCGTTTTGTTTTATAGTCGATCCAAAAAACAGAATTGCGATTCCGTTTGCTTTTAAGCCAAAGTTTTTCAGCAGCACAAAGTTTGTTCCAGCATTCTCCCAGGTTATCATTCCACCATGGTTTCTGTTTCCGTCGTCTTTTGTTATCGTTAGTGGACAATAAAATTGTTTTAGGGCACAGTTTCAAGTCCATTTCACCTCGTATTATCGTAACGAATTCGGAGTACGTATCATCGAGAGCTTGTTGGTTCAACGAGTTAAGTTCCAATTCACGTATCTTATCTGTGAGCAGTTTCAAGTCTTCGTTGTGCTGCGCAAATTCTGTGTTGACATCGTTTAAATTATATTTTCTAGAGAGATAGTAGTGAATTTCATGCTTATTTACATGCTGTGAAGTGTATAGTGATTTGTAAAAGTCGTGTATTATGTTTAAAATATCATCCCGGTTTGTACAAGTATCCCCCCTTAAATTTTCAAGTTTGTCTATACATTTTTTTTCCCATTTTTTATTTCTATATCTTTGTACATATATACATTTTCTTCGGCGGTATTTACATAATCAGATTTTGATTTGATCTTATATACACCCCCCTAACCCTGTGCTGCTCTAAAATTAAAATTTCGTGCTTTACTTTATTTACATGTGCTAAATTATAATTAGTGTCGTTTTCCAGTTGTTCTAATGTTTTATATTTACAAATAAGTTCTTGTTTCCTTTCTTTACATAAAATTGCCGAATAATCTTTACAAATTTTGCTCAAATGTTTTTTGCCCTCCTCCCACCAATTTAAATAGTTCTGAAAAAGTAATTTTTGATCTTGCCACCCCCGCCAAAAGTATGAAATTGTCTTTTTTAAATTTGAATTTGATAAAATGGATTCGTTTAATTTGAAATAGCCCCGCCCCCATGTAAATTTCTGAATATCTACATCTAGAACAACTGCTTTGTGATCGATGCTATTTACAGGAATGTGTGAGATATTTTTACAGTATTGTGCTAGTGATTTATTACAATAAAATCTGTCAAGTCGACTCCAATCACCCTGTGAGTTAATATAAGTGTATATACATTTTGTGGTGTGCTGTTCTCTAAATATATCTACAAGTGCTAATTTAACTTTAAAAGAGTGAAAAAGGTTTCTGGTGGCTGGCGGCGTGCTATTTACATTTTTATTTTTCGAGTCTAAGATATTATATACATAATTAAAATCCCCAGTTAAAATAAGATATTGGTCCGGTTTGATTTGAGAAAGTATATAGGAAAAAAATTCAGAATAAAAGAGAGTTTTTTGATGAAGATAGACTGGTGCATAAATATTGAAGATATGAGTAAGGGTGTTATTGATAGAAGTAGAGATATGAAGAAGGCGGCCAGAGAATAAGGGTGGGGTGGGGATATCAGTGAAAGAAATAGAATTATGTACAAGGGTGCAGACGCCGTTGTTGTTGTTTGTGCCATTATTTACAGTGTATTTAAAATCGGTATCTTTTTGGAGCTGTTCTATTTTTTCGGTTTTTATAAAATTGGTTTCTTGCAGGCATATAATATTACATTTTTGAAACTGTACAATGAGGTCTTCACACTAAGGGTGTCAAACTAATTATGATGATAATTATAACGTGGTCTGTATCTCTCTTTTTATATATATACAAACACAATTGAAGCCGTTATGCACTCCAACAACGGCTTCAATTTGGTCCGTATTTAATCAAAACGCAGTTGAAGCCGTTATGCACTCCAACAACGGCTTCAATTTCGTCTTAATTAAAAACTTGAATTAGCACCTGGGTGAACTATTTATCGATTTATATTGGCTTATTTACTATGTCGCCAAGCACCCACATTCTCGTATCTGGATTTCTTTCCATGTAGCGATTTTCACTAAATCTATAGCCGTGAGAGTTTCTTTGTAACTAACGATTGAATTTCAAAACAACCATCACTGGTTTAAGGTTAAACTGATGACAAATGTGATATGAATAGGCCTATTCTTCACTTTTTGTCAGGGGGGGGGGGATATATTATGTCCCCCCAAAGTCAGAAACTAGTCCCTCCCCCTCTAAAGATCGCCGCCCGTGACATTATCATTTTCTATCCGCTAAAAGGGGAATTAATATTATTATCGAGCCGCGCTGCCCAATTTCAGTTTTGAGAAAAACCATTTATTATTGTATCAGATAAGCTCTAAAACTTGTAATCTTTCTAAATATGATTATAATATATGTAACTGAAGCGTACTTCTCAACATTTATAAAATATTTATTATAGATCTTCATCTTGAGGCCCTTGTTGGATTTCATAACGGCTGCAACTGCGTTTTATTAAAATACAGACCAAATTGAAGCCGTTGTTGGATTTCATAACGGCCTCAACTGCGTTTCGTTTTAATACAGACGATATTGAAGCCGTTGAGGGAGTGCATAACGGCTTCAACTGCGTTTTATGAAACTTGGTAAGAGCAATAGCAAGCTTTCTTTGATGTTTCATGTGAAAGTGATACTGAGTCTTAGCATGCACATCAAATTTTAGTTCTCAAAAATGATCAATATGAGTATATATTCATCAGTGAACTTACCCGGTGTCTGAAAGTTAACATAATACATGCACCTTAAAATCTTTAAAAACGCTTTATCAATTAATTATGACGGGATTTCCGACAGTAGGGTACTTGCATAGGGTATGTGCGTCAAGTTTCAAATGTCGTTGATCTTTTTTCTGACCATCCAGTCTGTCAATTTGGTACATAAATCATGACGTAACCGGACGCTGTTGTTATTGTCCAAATTCCTAAATATTTCCACAACAACAATGGCAATTTGGTATTCCATGTATTATCTCTAGCATAAGGCAATAAAAAGTTTAAATATCATTTTGTAAAAACATTATGAATTAATCTATATAAGTTTTTACTTACTAATAATAAAATACAAAATCAATTTTTAGACGCCTTCATTCATATGACGTCATTTGGTCACATGAACAAACACGGAGTCTAAATTTAGCGTTTCAAAGCAGATCAGAGTCAAATGGATTCCACAAGCATTTCTACGTCCACGTAGGTCTTTTGAACTTGAGAATAAATGGATTATTCATTAGAAACCCCAATTAATCAATAAGTAAGCTTACTTTGGCTCTAATTAGGCAACCAATCTTTAACATATACAATGTACGATATTTAAATTACCTAACGGAAAACCGAGAGAAAGCAATTCATATGATTTTGAATGAATACTCCAACACTAACAAAATATTCAACGAGAATTAAACAAAATAATATTTGTATGTACTCTGAAGAATGATTGCCGTATTTCATATACTGGTGATGGTAGGCCTACTGCCAAATATTCTCATTTGAAATCACAGCTGAAAATGGGCGTATATTACCTTGCTTGACAAGCTATATTCACTGGACTTACCCTCTTAAGTTACTGCACTAAAATTAAGTTTAGTCGACATTGTTCTATGAACATATGAATATTGTTATAGACCTACTGAATAGGTAGCCTATTAGATCGATTTTCTTTATTTTTGTGAATATTACGGTACCACATTTACTTCATCATAATGGTAGCAAGATTTGTCAAAGTAGATTTATGCCAATTCTTGACAACAAATCCGAATGCTATCGAAACCACGGATCAAACTAAAAATAAACATTGTCAAATCACAACAACACAACCTAATAACGCCAACATACTGATGTGGAACAATTTACGATAACAGAAAAATTTGCCCAACCTATTTTGAATCGTGTTTATTCATGGAAATTGTTATAGAAATAGACTGTGCCAAAGATAAGATTAATGATTTGGATAAAATGATAAAACTATATCGACCTCTTTCTCTTTAGTTCTTGGTCACCACCTAAAAAGGTAAGACTGATATGTCGATGGCTTAAAATTCAATAGAAGAAGGAAAATTGAAATATCAATTCGATATTTTATTCAAGATTTCGGCCTTTTTGTAAAATTATTTTGTGATGTTAACAATCGAGAATCAAATTTGGTTGTATAGATAGACTCGAATGCTTTCTATCGAATAGTCTACAATACATGAAATAGCTTTCCTAACGGATTCCTTTCTGCACTTTACGTCCCCATGATATTTTTCCTTTGAATATGCATTTGAATATCATGGTCATAGGGCTCTTTTTTAACTTGTAAGACGCCGTGCCTATGTGATAGGGCGCCAAGTCAGTTATAACAGAAAATCACCACAGTTGGTTTTCAACACTATTCGGACAAAAACAGTAATCAATAGAAAAAATAGATCAATATTCAGGAATGTCGCAGCCAACAAATATGCAGTCATATTAGTGCTGGGTATTGACAATCATGCCACGATACAATACGTATTGCGATACAAGGGATTCAATATTTTATACGCGTATCGTGGCATGTCGTATCGCGATACATCAATTCATTGATATATGCACTAAGTCACTAGTGTTCATACTGCGCAATTAAATGTTTCCACTGTGCTTATATATCGTATCAACATATTGTTACCACTGCCCTAATGGTTTCTGTTCCTGATATGCCTTTGGTGTGGCTAACCCGACTCTCGAACTTATGATCACAGCCTGACTAACCCGACTCTCAAACTTATGATCACGGCCTTTCACAGTACATATCCATCAGTAGACTTACCTGGTGTCATAACTATACATCAAAATCCCTCTATAATCCGATAAATCCACAAAATCAAGCAGTTAATAATAAATCGCTTAATACGTCCATTAAGCGATATATAAATTGTAAGACTTGGAAGTCTGTTGTATTTTTAAAGGTAAGTAACGTTTACGTGGGGTTTTCCTGCGTACTTGACCTCTACTTCTGAATTGAATATTCAAACACTTACAAAAAATTCAACGGGTATTAATCATTGATATTATTTGTTTGTATACACTAATATGATTACCGTAGTGAACTTGCGCATGGGTGGGAGTTCTTTTTTCATGTTTTACCAGACGTTTTTTTCCCCTCAAACTGACCAGATTCATCGCTTGCTCACTTTTATTTTGTATGTAAAATTCCGAAGAATTATTATAAGTATTATTGTTGCTTTTTAAAAAATTGATAAAGTGTGGGATGCATACTTATTCAGACAATTTTAAACAGAAATATTAGCCGTAGGAGACCTATTATCACTTTAATGGGAACGCATATTGACTCCTATCAAAAAGGTGAAACATTTGATAACTCAAAGTGAGTCAAGTGAATCTTTAATCCTGTTAAGATTAAATTCTTGGCGGATTTTGAGTTATTGTCCTTGTCTTGTGTGAACACGAAAAATACTTCAGTTTACCTCTGATTTGAATGAATGAAATTTAGTGTGATCACCTATTTCTAATAGAATCTTTGAGAAATTTGAATCCGGCAATTATTTAATCGGAGACTTTGAGTTAAAGAGGGAAATATGAATATTGT
This sequence comes from Nipponacmea schrenckii, assembly GCA_030562195.1. Lineage (NCBI taxonomy): Eukaryota > Metazoa > Mollusca > Gastropoda > Lottiidae > Nipponacmea > Nipponacmea schrenckii. The sequence goes on from JAUJPP010000012.1 coordinate 5,664,539, forward strand.
GATAGATCTAGAGAATAGGTAGCCTATTGGGTATTAATCTGATATGTCGATCGCTCAAAATCCAATAGAAGAAGGGAAATTACAAAATTACCCTAATAATTCGATATTTATTCAAGATTTCTGTGCTTTCTTGAATTATTTTGTGATGTTAACAATCGAGATTCAAATTTGGCTGTATAGATAGGCTCAAATGCTTTCTATCGAAAAGTCTACAATACATAATATGGAACATTATTCAAAACATAATAGCTCTTCTAACAGATCACTTGTTACAATATACGTTCTGATGTGTTGTGTGAAGATTATGCTCGTATGCTGGTCTTGGCACTCCTGGGACTTGTATCACATCTGTGGCTGCATGACATCTTAGTCAGTTACGGATAATTACCCAAGTTCGCTGTCAGCACTATTCGGACAAAAACAGTCCCTTTTGCTCAAAATGCGTAATAATTGTTTCCACCACTAAACGATGCAGAGCATGTAATACAGGTTAAGGGGTAACCAGGGGTCAGGGTATATAATGAGGCCTAATATTGATTTCAACAAACTCCTCAAAGGCTCAAAGGCATATAGCATATCAAGGAAACACAACGTAAAGTTCTTTGAAAACTGCTCTATTTTGTTCTTTTTCTTTTTTCTTCTCCACTTACCGTCTATAATCTGACGAAACGCATACTCTGCTCTTCGTTATTTAAAATTCAACCGATTGAATACTTTTTCTGTACTGTTGATGGATTCTTAGGTATTCAGTGTTAAATTTTTACTTGTATGCTCTGTATTGTAAATTTTAACAGTGATTTTAATAACTGTTGATAGCCCAGCTTGATGTCATAGGATCAAAATTGTAGAACAAAATTCAAAAATCAATGTCGTCATACCTTAGATGGTAACTTATTTTCTTAAACCTGTGAGATCTATAACTAAAAGATGGATATTTAGCTGGATGAAATAACATAATTATATTGTTGTTTTCATATCATCTCTTTTTGTTTATAGCCTAAAGATGATGTTCTTCCTTGCTCTGTGCCTTTTACCAGCTATTTTCGCGTAAGTTATGTCTATCTGCTATAGAAGAATATAAGCTTTCGCCAGGGCATTGAAGGCTTTCTCAATGGTTGTATAGTACAATTAAAAGCGTATAGGCAAGAAATTCTTGGCCAACTAGATATCTTTTGTTCTGTGTGTGTGTTCTATTTCACCTGTCCCATTCAATGCAGAATGCAGCAATGTGACAATCTGTTAATCTTGCAGAATTTCAATTACTGTGACGATATACTTCTATAATTGTGACTTTACAAAAATAAGTCAGAATATTAAAAAAAATACCCATATATTCTTAGAGCACCAATTGATCCTGATTTGGAAGCTTTCCAGAAACATGTAATGCAGGAAGCTGAGCATCTGTGGACCACAATGGACTACAATAAAAATGGTGAATTTGATAGATCTGACTTACAAACACTTATCCACGATTACGATATCAATGGTAAATATTTTGAACATGGTAGTCTGCGTTTGATTATCTTTAATGATCTTAAAAACTCCTTCATTAGATCCCTTGTTACTTTTCATTCCACAATAATATAGATCTTAGTCTATTTTCTTATAGTAGGTTTGGCATACAGTCACAACACTTCTTAACTTCAAAAAATAGTGGAATTGCATGTTTCTGTGAATATATTATGTAAACAGCCTTTATTTTGTTTGATGCAGGTGACAATGAAGTAACTAGAACAGAGTTTGAACTTAAATTTGATATGGCTGAACCAACATTAGCTATCGTTGCTAAAGGCTTATTCGCCGAGTATGATGATAACGAAGACGGTTTTATTGATACCAAGGATTTGGATGGTGTTCATGATAGAATGGATCATATGATTAGTAAGTTTCATACGAAATGGTCTCAATTTGGGGAAGAATTAAAGCCAATTGATATTGCTGTGGACAGTCTGAATTCTCAAATTTAGAGAAATAAAAACCAAACTGGATATTAATTCAAATAATTGTTGTTTTTCTTTAATGGAGATCTGAAAGTATTAAAGAGATGTATCATTATCCATGTTCGTGTAATTTGCATGACTAAAACCCAAATTCTCTTTTACAGAAGATGGCAAGGTCGATCATGCTGAATTTGTTGCATATCAACAACAGGTAGGTGTCGGTGACTTTAAATTTTAACTAAATGTAATGTGTGTGTAAATGTTAATTTCTCTATACCAAGCTATAACGAACTCCGTCTTATACGTAACTGCAAAAGCCAGCTTCTTGTACCACGAAAGTTTGTAAATGCGAATACAGCCAATCAGAGCCATGGGCAGAAAGATTGTTGACAAAACATTCTGATAGCACATGTTATCGGTGGCTTTGATTGGCTGTATTTGGTTTTTACTGAGATCTAAGATTCATAGGAAATTATATATAAATCGTAAAATTTGCTCTATTTTTTTTTTTAGTTATTGACACTTTTATATGCACTCCAAGCCCAGGCCGGTCAGCTTTGAACATGAATGTCATTAAATTATTTTAATAAATAAATTGAGCTCTAATTATTTTGCTTCTTCTTTCAAATGCATATTTGATCTTGATACAGTTAAAACTGCCACACATGGGGTTTATCATAGAAGCTGAGATCCCTAGCTATTCTCAAGTTGACCCTTTAATATGAAATTGAAACCAGAAGCAGACACCTCTGGTCCAAAGAAATAATGATATTAAGAAAGAACTGAAATTAATATTAAAAAGAGTAGGCCGAATGTGTTACAATAAAAATCATGGCGTATAGAGAAATGGTAAATTTTCTCGTTAAACAAATCCAAAAACTATTTGTAAAGTTGGTGAAACGGAATTTTAGCCCGACGAATTGGTTCTTCTTCTAAGCTTTGCTCCAAACCTAACTCTGTCCAAGTCGACTTCACCACAGAGTATGGGTCATATTTACAAAAAAGCTGACCAGTAGTAGATAATTTGATAATGTTCTGTCAATATTAAGGAGTTTTTCTGAAACTGTAGAAAAAGCAAGATATCATGTTAAGGGTGTTATAAGAGATGCTCTCCTATAGAAGCACTGGCCTAGGTCACAAGTAGAGACTATATGCTATGAATTTCAGTGTACATAATTTTGTAAGTAGTCACCAAATGTTTGGTATAGATTTTAGGGAATATATCCTGGAGTTCTTTCACAATCACAGAAGCATGTATGGCAGTAGAATTGTTGGTAAGAGAAAAGGTATACATGTAACTGGTTGTCATGCTGAATAAGGTACAACTATTTGTAATTTTTAACTCGCCCTTTCCAGTCGCATCGTTACCCTTTCTATGAGTAACAAGATCTTCAATGGAATGATTGGTTGGATTGAAATGTTTCGCGATTAGTCTATCTTTTATTATGAAGAATGTCAAAGCGATGACGGCTTAAACGAGTACGCAGCGCGTTTTGACTTTCTTCAATATAACGCCATTTATTTAAGGAAATTTGGTAAATGATGTTTGTTATCAATGCATCATTGTAAGTTCGAAAATTTTGCCGTTTTTATTATTTGAGAAACATGTATATATTCGCAGGTACGACACCGACAACCTCCACATGTACAGCTGGGCTTATGTCGGCTTGCGACGCTCCTCGATTGTCGGAAACTGGCAGATCCAGTCAATTGCCGCAACTGTCGGCCCCCTTGCGACTGTCGGCAACTGAGATTCAGCCAGATCCAGTAAGTCGCGTATGTTCTACTCTGGCCTACGAGTTCCAGGTAGTTGCCGACGATCGTAAGCGATCGTAGCGACCCGAGTCAAACCTACTCCGCGACGCAACTGAGTTGCAGATATTAGGCAATCAATGCGGCTTATTTTAGTCCCTGCTTGGTGGCGTTAGAATCTCAAGTCAAGCAGAAGTCAAGATGGCTGATGAATGGTCTTACGAGCTTGAAATTAAATATTTCACTCAACTACAATTGACCCGAATTAATCTTTCATAGATTACATGTGTAGTATTTCAGTTGTTGTTCTTTATTTGTACGAGTTTTTCATGATAATTGAGTGAAACAATCATATCAACACTGAAATATGGGGTTAAAATATGACTACAGGTAGTCGAAGTACCAAGGAAGCGTTGCAAAACTTTAAAAAAAAGTTAAAAATGAACACACAAAACTTACAACGTGAAGTTTCATCGGCGCCGCCATGTTGAAATGTATCACATGGCCGTCGAAAACTGAACGAGTCGTAGACAGTCGCAGCCGACATGAGCGCTCTTACGATTAGCGAAAACCAGTTGCCGCTGTATCCGTCCAGATCCGTCGAGGAGCGTCGCAGCCGACCTGAGCTCTCTGATTTTATCAGTTCCAGCTAGATGCCGACAATCGAGTAGCGTCGCAAGCCGACATAAGCCCAGGTTCTCAATGACCGAAAGAATGTCGTCTTTAATTTTGCGCAAAAAACTTTTTGAGTAACCCCGCTCCTTCAGTTTATCAAATACGAGTTCGCAAGCCAAATCCAAATCTGTCTTTCTGGTGCAAATTCTGTTAAATAAAAGAATTTGCAATTTGATTATGCCAAAAAGGTATGATTCAGATGGAACGAAGTTGTGTGTGTCAGTTTATTTAAAATACTTTATTATCAGTTTTTTTTTTTTTTTTTGATCGAAACTTGATCCTCTGAATACAGTTGTATGAGATGTTTGCTGTAAGTTTTATAGAAGGATGGTAATTTTAGAATTTCGAAATACTCCCAAAAGTTTTCCAAAGATTCTGTCCAAATAATAAAAAATATTGTCTAAACACCATCCAAAGAAGAGAGGTTGTAAAGTGGAAATAAGTGAGATTTCGTGTTTCCATCCAGCCATAAAGATGTTTTCATAACTCGGTGCGAAGCGTTTTTCCATTGCAGTGCCAGAAGTATGTAGGTAATTTTTTTTTATTGAAAGTGAAGTCATTTCATTTCATATTTTGGTAATATTCACGAGAGCAGTCATATATAATCGGCCTGCCCTTGGACACGCCATTCAGATTCATGATTTTTATGAATTTTTGGTAATGTATATATGTGGCGTTGGCTTACTTCCGGTTTTGCACTAAGATAGTCGTTTTTGTAGTAAAATGTTTAAAATACTGTTAATCTGTTTCGCTCTTTCCATAAAAATTAATTGGTCCAGTTCACGGTAGTGATTTACATTATTTAGGTCGAATTCCACTTAAAAAACGTAGTCCTCGGGATTTTAAAGGACACAGCAATTGCCCTTGTCACTCTTGCGGATTATAATTGTCTGATATAAACTACCATGTACAAGAATGTTACTCAGATTTTTTTGCGTGGAAATCGAAGCTCAAATTGAAAGTAATAGAATATATCTGTTTTGATCATAAATCTTACAGTGCGCTGGAATCAAAAATGAAAATCTAACATGAAAGTTTTGGTTACCCGGAAGTGACTTATTACATAATGTCGACAAAATTTGTTTGGAAGCTGTAGACCTTATTTATGGGCAGATTAACCTCGGGTATTTTTTTATAACAAGATTTTTCGGATGGAATAAAAAAAAATATTGAAAAATGAAAATTTTTAAAGACAAAAAAATTTCATGATAAAAATTGCAAAATTTTCAACTCGATCCGCTAATTATCGGATCGATCTGAAATTTACGGGCTATGGAGAGAAGTCCAAAACAACAAAAAATATCTCATCAAAACTTTTGAATCACTTCCGGTTTGTGCATGGGGACTTCCGGTTTCTCGAATTACCTTGGGCGACCCTGCTTCCGGTGTAATTCACAAATGTAGACAAATTACAAATTAATTTGAATCACCTAAGAAAAAAAAATACGACGTTAAAGTGAAGTATGCGCTGTTACATCAGAGTTGCTCATTTTAGCAAAAAATTAATAAGTCGGCTAAATTTTCTCTGATTTGTATGATTTTTGGTGTCATAAATGCTGTGTAGAAATTAGGGTGTAAGTTGAGGAAAACGAAAATGCAAAAAAGTATGGTGAGATCTCAAATTTTATTGTTGACAGAGCTCTAACGGGATGTCAAAAAGCACAAATGGTAATCAGAGAATCAATGCCAGTCAATATCGGGTACTTCCACCTCGCACTTGGATCACTGCTTCCAGTCTCCTCCTCATACCCCTCATAAGACATTGGAATGTTTGAATGGGCATCTGACGCCACTCCTCGCGCAAGGCTGCTTCCAGTTGGTGCAAGTTCTGTGGAGGAGGGTCGCGATATTTAATCCTGCGCCCCAAAATGTCCCGAACATGTTCCAGAGGATTAAGATCTGGGTGCTCTCCATTTTATGATGTACCAGTGGTTTTAATATGGGGGTGCAACACTTTTTTTGTTGTGTATATAAATCAATATATATAAATAAATGTACGAAAATGTTTTGAATAAAATTACACCCTTATTAAATGTTAAATGTGTATATAAATGTTACAAGAAGAGTTAAGAAGATTATGTAACAGGTCATAAAGTCAAATTGTGTTGAATGGTAGGCAAATGTTGATTTATGATTTGCCCAATATTAACTTCAATGGCGATGTTAGATGCCAGTTTCCATTGTACTCTGCTTATGCAGTTACTATTCACAAAGTACCATGATAGAGGCGTAATATCCCTTCATAGAATATTTCATGGTCACCATGCCTATGTTGCGTTAAGTAACAGGGTCTTACAATACAAGATTTTAAAGAAAAAAAATATATATTGTGATGGAAAAATTGACTCAGCATTTAGAGCAGAGGATATTACACCGTAAACGAGACATTGCAAACTGATACTAATATAGTTTTACATAACGTTCAAGGTTTAGCTACTCATATATAGGATATTATACAGAAACATGGGAACATGTTAGAAGGAAATGTTATTTGGTTAACAGAAACATTGCTAAATAATTCAATATCTCATTCAATAACTTCGGTTACAGTCAACTTGTTCAGCATTTCACTACCGAAGGTGGTACTCATTCATTGGCCATGTTTATATCAGTAAAAACATTTCGTCACATAATGTTCAAATTTCACACTTACCTGTACATTATAGCTACCGCGAGACTATACAATAAATCATACGATAACGTTATATTAGATTAATATTAATCTATCCTTAAGATTTAATAAAACTATTTTCCACCTCTTTATGTTTTAGCTTTTTTTAATTTAACATTTTTAATTGACATTTCTGGAGTGTATGTACAAATTTGAGTTTGTATTAGATACTAGTACCCGAAAGTTCTTGTTAATTGCCTGTTAAAAACTTTTTCAACTTTAAAACATCGACAGGTTAAAAATTTCAAAAGGTCAGAAATCCACGGAATAATGGATCTCTAACACGCTCGGAGCTGTTCACAGTTCTAGTTCCTTTTGTAAGCAGTCACCAAACGTGTGGTATAGATATTAAGGAATTCATTCTTTATAAAAGCGTTTCACAATCACGGCGACAAAAGGTATTATCTTTTTCAAAGTGTTCAAAACAGAGCGTTCCAAATTGGTATGGTCGTTCTTTCCATTTACCAGTAAACCGTATAAACTATCGCAATTAATCAAAATTTTATGGTCAATCGCACTATCTGGTGGATTCCAGCCAGATTTTTCTACAAATGGCTAAATTTTTCGCGGAAGAAATAATTTACCTTAAAAGTCCTAATAACGTGCTCATTCGACTACAAAATTGGTACTCGTGAAAGAAGTTTAGAGGGATGAAAGTCAACCCTCCGCGTTTATTTTAAATGGGAGACCCATTGGGAATAAATAGGATTCTATCTGGAACCTTATGGTTGGCGGGTTTGGTGGAACATCCATGGCCTCCACCACATTCCTACATTTCAAATTAGCAATGATTCTTGTAAAATGATCCAGTTTTTCCCTTTTGTAGTCGTCAATATGACTTTTTATATTATAAAAACCCACGGGTTGCCGAATTACTGACCTGTTTTGAAATTATCGAAGCATGGTGAAGACACTGATTAAGTTGACAAAACATCTTCACAATAGGATTAGTTGTGTTCTGTTCTGTCGGTTAAATCTGGAATTCTAATGAGGCCTGTAATGATGCTGGTGAAACTGTGCTGTGTGTCTCTCGGGGTATGGAACTTGGTGATAAACGTTTGGATCTGGGGTCCATTATGACAAATCCGGGTTTATAAGAATATAAAGATGATTAATACAAAATAATTACAACTTACAAAAACAAAAACTTTTTGTTTATAGCAAACAGAGTAGGGGCCTACCCACACCACCCCTTTCAGTTCAAACGTAGCGTACACAGCCTTCTACAGGATCATCTGTGGATAGGGAGAAATAAAACTTAGATATTTCATAGGCTTTTATCTACATTGAGGAGCACAATATGGAAGAGAAATCCCTGCTCTTGCACTAGTCACCTTTTGAACCACAGCCAACTGTAACTTTTACTAAACAGAGTTACCTCCCTTAAACTACTTGACTATCCTCACTACTATACTAGCTATACATGGGAAGAAAACGGTAGTCCCTACTGTTACAACTGCATAACATATAAAAGTCATACTTTTGTTATGAAATACAGTTGGGATAGATTATTTGAGGTGCAATTTAATTTTTCCAAGAGGGCAAATGCCTAACTAACCAAACCATAAAGTCACAGATAAAATATTAAAACAATTTACAAAAAGTCCCAGTTCTGCCCCTTTATTTAAGCCATGACGTCATTTCCTTGGCGCTGGTGCCAACCTTTTGGTTGCACTTAATAAAAAGTTAAAAACTTGGAATAATCATAAGCAGGAGGTTTTATGCTCTAGGCTAGGCTAGAACCTTTAGACATGTCATCTAAAAAATGTAAGTATAGGCCTAAGTGTAGCCATTTCATAATAGAACTGTATACTGACTGGAACGCCGATGTCGAATTATGCTTGGCACGCATGCGCGACTTACTAAGTGGACGATTAACTTCCGGCATCTTCAACATGGCGGATAGTCTGGATGTGGAATTTGTTGATGTTATTTTAGAGGAAAGTTATGGATGAAAATTATCTTAAATTATTAGATTAGTGATATTTTCAAGAGATACAGTAACATATTATTGTTATGGATGTGCTAATGGTGTTCGAAGTTAAAACTGAGCTTGTATTTTAGCCAGCGATTTCAACGTAGCGGTAGAGTGGTAGACTCATCCGTAAGCTATAATAATAGACCTATTCCTTCCAGTTCGTCTTTCATTGACATAAACTTTGAAAATGAAATGAAATGAAATAAATGGAGTTTTACGTCCTACTCTTCTGCACCTTATGGGCTAATGAAGACGGGCAACGCCATGCAGTGTGCAATGAGGGAAATTTTGCCAGGACAGCGGCATTAGCCTACTCTTTTTGCGATTTCCAACTGTCGAGGGATCTTTAACGTGCACAGCCTGTAGCACACGGGGCCTCGGTTTATTGTCCCATCCGAACGACTAGACGCTTTTTCCATGTCAGTCCCTCCGACCTGCATCACTGACAAGGGGAAACCGGGCTGAAAAATCCGAAAGTTCACCTCGACCTTTGCCGGGATTGAACCCTGGACCTTCAGGTTAGCGAGCAAGCGTCTAACCCACTGAGCCACCGCGGCTCCCGACATAAACTTTGAATGATAAAATCTTTTTATGCCATTGTGTTGTACTGTGTATTTTTTACATTTCAGAAATTTCCAGACATTGAAAGTTTTGAGTTTCACCCCAGAAATGGAGATGAAGAAGTGAGCCAGGTGATGAAATTAACATGTGTATATAATTTTGACGAATGTAATAGAGGCTTTCTTCAGTTTTGTTAATTTTTGGCTTATATGGCTGGTTTTGTAATTTTACAGAACATAAAATTGGAAAATGGTCAGATTCATCAATATTAAGAAGAGAAAAGTCCACATCTCAGAAAAAAGATCACTAGAGGCTATTATATAGTACACAGTACTCGACCCTTGGTTAGCATGGCTAGTAAATAATCCATGTCGGTCACCTGGAAAACGGCCATTCAGAATATGAATGCTAAAATTTTTACACAGTGATATTAATTTGAGACCAAAGTTGTTTGTGTTTTTGTCTAAATTACACATAGGTCTATTGAAGGTATCGATAGGATAAATATCTTCATCTGTTTATGTGTTTAAGACTATCGTCAAAGATAAAGTCTGGAAACTAGAACTGTTCTACAGTTTAAATCACCTGCAATTAAAATATGGCTGTCACTGTACTCGAAGTTAATATGTAACAAATAATTCTTCCAAATTATCAAGCGTTGTATGTTCTCTATTTTCATAATATTTCGAGCCTTCGGGAGAAATGTGTACAAAAACCAAAATTAGATCTTTTTCAAATCCAAACGTTTTTTTATTTAATAGAAGAACAATTGCATCATCAACTGAAGATAGTATTCGTTGTACTCCACAAACTATATCTCTTTTGATGAACACAACTAGTCCACCGTGTTTCGCTTTATCTCTACAAAAGTTTACTTGTTCATGATTAATCAACCAATTTTCTGATAGGGCTTGATAGAGCCAAGTTTCACTTAATCCTATTATATCATATATTGATAGCCTCTGTCTTAAGTCAACGTTCTCAAAATGTCTTTGGAAACTTTGACAATTCCACGAAACAATAGTCAGTGGTTGATTCATTTTGTTTATGTTACCATGGTGTTCGGGGTTAGTGCTTATGTTTTGTTGCTATGAACTAATTTTAGTTGTTTTGTAAATTTCATCAATTTGATAAGGTTTACTTTCGATTATTAAAGTATCATACTTTAGGGTTGCTCTTTTATTTTCTTTTTTTGCTTTGACAAGATGAGGTACCGGTATTAGTTATTTTCTTTTATTTCGGATAGTTGATGTGAAGTCTTCGGAAATTTTCATCTGACTCGACCTGTTGAGTTGTTTTCTGGCCTCATTCAAAGTCACTAATATTGGTCTAGTTTTATTTTGTTTGTGAACACCTATCCTATAACACCTTTCAATCTGTAACTGTGAATTGTTATTAAACTGATCACATTTAAGTTCTCCTCTAATAACCTCTCTAATTAATTGCTCACATTCTAAACTCCCTTCAATCACGTATTTCATTTAATCCATAGAATATTAAATTTTGTTGCCTTTGTCGATTTTGAATATTGTCTAATTCGGTTCGAATTTGGGAATTTTCGTCTTTCAGCGCACTAATATCATCTATCAGTTTAGACACTTCAGCTTTAATATTGAGTTCTTTGATTTCGTTTCTAAGTTCACATATTTCTTGTTTGAGAGATTGTACACATAAGACCAACTCAGATAATGTTTGTACATCTGGTTTGTTAGCGTCCGGATAAACTATCTGCCCTGAATTTATCAATTGTCCTTGTCTTGTATTTGGCCCTGGGTTCATTTCCACATCCCCACTTAGCAATAATAGCAGACTCGATAATACTAGAATTGACATGGTCATATTTTTCATCTTCAGTAATGATATACATAATTTGCTACTTGCCGTTTCGTGGTGATACATTCCTATTATTATCCTCCATGTAGAAAGATATGTTCCCATATTTAATATCACATATAACGGTCAATAACAGTTTAGAATTATAAATAGTTCAAATGTAAAGTGTATAACACAATTAATTAAGCACGTCACGTTTCAAGACATCCCAGAGCTCATCGACACACGTCTTAACCCCTTGACTACTACTAGTAACTAGTTAATTAGAATGAAATACTATAATGAATAATGATCTTTGAATGGCATTTAGTAACCGGATATGATATAAACAACCACACGATATATGGATATAACGATTACTTTAATAAAACATAACAGGCGACGTTTCAATAAGTATTCTCTTATCGTCTTCAGGCCACTTTTGAGGGTGTGATACAATTCAACCAAATAAATACAAAAAAGTAGAGAAGCAATAATAAATACATTCAGTGTTGGAGTTTTTTTGGTTTTTTCCCTACCGGTAGTAAATAACTGAAAAGATATTTTTTAATTGTTACCATGTTCATCAACATTGCCAGCGTCTCCTCCACTATTATTATCAGAATGTCCAAAATCAACAACATCCTATCCTACCAGCAGTTATCTGACGATTCAGGAAATAAATTAACTTCCTAAAAAGTAAAAGGTATGATCATCGCGTACAGTATTATCTATGTTTCAACAAAGTACTAGTAAACGTTAAAATGCAGGATATGTATTTTTCAGGGTTTTGTCATTAAGTGATTGACCGGCAAGTTTTATTCTATATAATATAAAAAGTCCAACTCGAATGAAATTAATTAAATTATATACAATAAATACATCGTGTCAGAGTTTATTTGGTTTTTTCCCTAGTAAATAACTGAAAATATATTTTTAGGATCACCATGTTCATCAAAATTTCCAGATCGATCTGCATCACTAAAAGTATCAGCGTCTCCTCCACCACTATTATCAGAAAGTCCAAAATCACCAACATCTAATCCTACCAGCAGTTTACGATTCAGGAAATAAATTAACTTCCAAAAAAGTAAAGGGTAAGGACATCGCGTACAGTATTATTTGTGTTTGAACAAAGTAAACGTTAAAATGCAGAATATGCAAGTATTATGTATATCGCCAAGATACTCTCGATGATTTATTTAAGAAGTGCATATCATACTAGGCAACCATTGTTCATCTTGACTGTAACTATTCCAAAGACAAAAGAAGTTAAAAGACAAAAAGTTATTTGTCAGGGTTTTAGCATTAAAGGATTGACCTGCAAGTTTTATTCTATTTATATATATATAAAAAGTCCAATTCGAATGAAATTAAATAAATTAAATACAATTACATGTAATACATAATAATATAAATTAAAATAATAAAAAAAAGGCTACACTATACTACAGTTATTTCATTTGATGAAAATAATTTATATTGCAAGTATATATACAATTTCATATCTGTATTTTAGGATAGCATAGATACATAAATAGCATAGGTCTTAGTTACCAAGGATAGAATATGTTATAAATGAAAAAAATAACAAAGCACGATATCAATAAATAATATGATAAAGGGGAGAAGGCTTCAATAACACATTTTTTTAATTACTTATACTTTTTAAGATTCTATTTCTATAGTATTTTTCAAGAAGTTTGTGTATTCAATACAATTTGGTACTACCTCCCTTAATTTACTTTTATATAAAAAATATTTTGTTAGTATGATAGTGAGATTACATAATTTATTGTCGTTTTCTTTAATTTCATTGTATACACCAAGATGATTGTCAGCATTTTTAGTGATGTAGTATCAGTAGCAATTAATTTTACAAAACTTAATCCTTATGACACATCCATTTTGGAATGGTTTTGAAACAATTTTATATTTTATACAGATTCTATTCTCTTAAATCTGAAGGTACTATTTTATATTTACAATTTTCATTGTTACCACACCATTAGCTTTATTCCCAGTACAATCTTCATTGTTACCACATCATCATCTTTATTCTCAGTACAATCTTCATTGTTATCACACCATCAGCTTTATTCTCAGTACAATCTTGATTGTTACAACACCGTCAGCTTTTTTCTCGGTACAATTTTTATTGTGTAACTGTACACCATCACCGTTATTTAGAAATATTGTATGTATTATAACGAATCAGTTATTTATTTTCAGTATAATGTAAAGAACATATAAAACGGGCCTATTGTTTTCGCTGAATTTTTTAAAAATATTTTCAATACTGAATTTTTACGTGAAGTTTGTTATCAATAGAGATTAATGGCGAAGATAAGAAGTCAGTTAAACAAGATAAGTAACTGTAACAGAGTAATGGGTTTTTTTTTTTTTTGCAGTGCTTACATGAATTGTATAAAGGCATTTTGCAAGTTTTTTTTATTTTCGGTGATGTGAAAATGTACCCATTTAAATATCTATAACACTGTCTAATCTAGTTATAAGTTTCCTACTTTTTACAAGTAAGCTCTAAAGTTTCTTAATTTTAGCTTTTAAATTATTTCCAATGAGTTATGGATATTCTTTATTTGGATACATTTGGTTTGTATACACCGCTTCCTAAAAGTTGATAACCCTCTTTTATAACTCCCATAACATGTTAAATAAACGATATTCCCTATTGACTAAAAGTACTGTTTTCGTCAAATAAAACTGGCCATCTTGGACATCAACGAGATTGCTGGCAAATCAATCCTAATGGTCAAAATTGATATGATCTTGCTTGTTTTTTTAATTTATTGAGTCCGATCTTAGAACCGTTCCGAGACCACCTCTTCGAGGTAGGCCAGAATTGGAACCGTTTACATTACACAAAATTCATCAGCACCGTTCTGATAACCGTTCTTAGAATTTTGTTGTGTAAACGAAGTTCTTGTATGCGCCACTCACCCTTGTAAAATACACACGTGAAAACGGGTACGGATAATCATGGAAGTCAATGCCGATAGGTTTGATCCTTGTGAAGTACAATATATAACTATTTTTTCTCTTTTAAGTATATATTATACATTACCATATCAAACAATTAGTTTCCTAGCAAGAAACGCCAACTTTCCCCATAAGATTTTAGTATATCAAGGGCAGTCGTATTTTATCATATACTCAGTCCATACGCACCACTCACGAAATCTGGAATAACTCCAGGGGTTGATATGTGAAGTATATACTTATGATGCTTTTGAGATAATGAATGATTTAAGAAGACATGTAAACATCATTAAATTTTATTCACGATAATGTTAATACGCGAGCGAGACTTAACTGGTGTCGGGATCAAACAGGAAAGTCAATAACGGGTGTGACCTCTATTTGCATTGACCGTGCCGTTGTCGCACGTTGTTGTCCCGTTCGAGGACGGTCCCCAGTGCTCCCCGTTTGCAGAAACCTTTGATGGACTCTTGCGATCGTTGCGTTCGCGCAGTGTAGTCGTCTAGGAATTTCCCTGAAGCATGCCCAAGTCGCGGCATCGTGTCGGCGTTTCACAAGTGTCAGTGAAATTTTATTCGGATTCACATGCTTTTAAAGGTAATGTGTGCACAATCCAGAGTGTAATTCATTTTTTTCCCGTGGTGTGCGTGCAAAATGTTGCGTTATTGCGAAAAATTATCAAGCGTTACAGTAAACATGAAATTCCCGCATTTCTTGCACCTGACATGTCGGGTGACGTCACTGTAGTGTTGTTGTATAAAAATTAATTTCCATGTCAATGTCAGTTTCGAACTTGATCAAGATCTCATTGTTATTAATAATCACACCAAAGTTTATTAAATCATATAAAATTTTTTTAGTTTAGTTTCATCAATATGGGACAGCCTGTAGCCTTCTGGTTATCAAATTGAGCTTCGCTTACATTATATATTGGCTGAATTTAGCAATAACAAAGCTTGTAGAAATTAACGAATTGTTAAAGAAGATTACCACTTTGAAAATTACTAAACAATCTTAATTTTGAAGATAGAGTAACTTGTGTAAATTTGGGTTTTATATCAATCGTCGTCCTACACAAATCAATCGCTTTACAGATAAAAGCGATGATGAAAATTTTCCGTTATAAAGCATTGATAAAGGAGGATGAATTCCATTATACTATTCAAATGCCCTCTTCTAGATACTGAAAGTGAATTTTACCTTAAAAAATGATATTGCATACGTCTAAATATTGTCTGAAAATGTATTAATTAATTTTTTTTTTTTTTTATAAACAATATTTTATTCACAACAGTGAAAAGGATCGGGGAAAGGCATTATGCCTATCTAGCCCCTATCCATATGTACAATACAAAGATTATTTAAAATGTACAATAATTGATAATGTATATATATATATAAACATATTTATCATAATTAATAAATAGAACATATGTACACTATATACAACTAACTACACCATAAAAATATTTTATGAAATGGAGTTTTAGAACCTTCCGCTGACATGGAGAAAGTTATGTACATGTTCAAAAATGTT